>CP139509.1:395166092-395766082 GCA_021014915.2 Artemisia tridentata subsp. tridentata | reverse complement strand
GGATGCATTTATTGGGCTCCTAATATTTATCCCTTACTGTCGCTACTGCAGCGTGTGTTATATGGAGTACATCAACAATGGCAACAACAGCTCCGTCTGCATCAAATGTTCTGCCAGTATTAGATGGATAGGAATTACATAAATCAACAGAAATTGGTAAAGATGTAACAATTAAGGGTCTGAATAACTTATATATACTCAAGCGATAGTGAGTATGTGGGTGAATCAACATATGAGATCGAATAGCCCAATTTCACATCCTTGCAATCTTCCACTTCCAAAGATGTTAGATGCTTGAAGATCTATAAAGCAAAAATCATAAGAAATGATCACTCCAAAAATTAGCATTCAAATAAAAACAATGAAAACCCTTAAAATAGGTGAAAGGTTAATGCATATATGTCTTAAAAACGAGCTAAATCTAACCTTTTGGTCTTCTTCCCTTAGAAGATCTGAAAGAACAGGGTAACTCAAGAACTGAAAATACAAGTAGAGATTAGATTCGAGTTACGCAAACTTTGCACTATTTAAAGACAAGATTAAAACAGAACACTCACTGCAGTCAGCCAAAAATCAGGAATTGACTTGATCACTTCACTTCGCTTATCATACACTGGCTTCCGAACCTCATTGTGTTTCTGTTTGACTTCCAAGAATTTGTCACTTGCCTCCTCACTAATCTAAATCGAGACAAAACAACAACCATTATATTCCTATCAAGATAAATTATGCACACAAATTAAAGACAAAGGATGTCCCAGTTCACCATATTCAACTTATATTAAACGAGCCTGCACAAATAAAATGTAATAAACAACAAATCTAGTTCAAGAGTATCATATACAAAATTCATCAATTTAGCCATCAGGTATACGCCCAATCAAATCAAAACACACATTTAAGATCAAAAGTACAAAAATTTACAACAAACTCTCATACAAATCCGATTAAAAGGTGTTGCGGATTGCTTCCTTTTAAGCGGATACGCAGTTTTAGGTATTTGTGTCATCCAAACTGCTTCTGCTTAATAACTTATTTTCTTACACATAAGCAGTTTGTCATAAACACGTACAGAACTCCTTATTTTCAAAGGAGCATTGCTTTTATACCAACTTGAGCGGATCTCGGTCCTTTTTTAAATAAATAAATACTTTTACCTTTAGCAAATAAAAACTTCATTATGATAATTAAAAGTCACCATCTTCCATTCAACAGGAAACATTTGAAGATAAGAAAAAGAATGTATGGGTAGATGAAAAATGGATACCAATAAATTTTATGCTGCATAAAATTTTATAATATACTACATTATGTGTATTAAATATACTGCATCAGCTTTAATAATATACTGCATCATAGTAATTAAGAATTATACAATCTAATGAATCAATTTTTTATGGGTATTATACAATCTAGTTCATCAACTTTTATAATTTACTACATAAAATTTATAATCTACGGGATCATAGCCCATTAAGTATCATACAAACTACTGCATCAATTTTTATAGTCTACTGCATCATAGCACATTAAGTATCATACAATCTAATGCATAAACTTTTATACAACTGCTATACACACCTTATAGGCTTATATCAAGCACATCAGAAGTAATCAAGGATACCAGTAATCAAGTCCAGCTTGCTTTAGCTTTGTATCATCTACTTCAAATCCAAGTGGCTGAAGTAAGAAAGAGAATGAAGTTTAGATTGCCTCCTTCAACATGGTCAGTTACTACCACTTTCGTTCCCTCTTCAGTGTAATGCTTGACATACATACGCACCTAACTTGAAATTTATCACGATGGCAGTATGTAAAGTTACTCATTATAGTAAACTACAATGTTCAGTCCATGGTGAGTGCCATCTTATGAAATCTTTTATATGCAACCTGGATTAGACATGTTAGGTAACATGTTCGGTTGTAAGTTTGTAACCAAGATCGTTTACAGGTTTGGTAAAAAAGCAAATCTTACCGCTAGGTTTGACACAAAACTGTGTAACCACAAGGTTCTAAATTAGTTATTGTGTCAACAAAGATCACAGTAGTTATTTATTTCAGTAATAGCATAATGTGATTTTAAAAGGTTGTGTTCATACAGAACTATGACATCTCATTCCTTGTTGTATAAATAACTAAAACACAAGTAAAAAAAAGTTACCAGTCATAAAAATCCTTGAGTTCTAGTGTTGAGGTACCCAACTGTTAGGAACACGTTTTGTTAATATTACAAGTCTTGAACATTTCGAATTCCATGTTGCTTTAAAATAGGGCTTTATATTTGTATTTAGGGTGCGGTCCATTAGAAGCCCATGGACCGCCCAATTAAGCATTAATCCTTCTAGAAGAAATCTTGTAAGAGTTGCCCTAATCAAGTGCCTATAAATAAAAGGCTTGGGGCATCTCATTTATTGTTGGTTATTCATGTATGTTGCGGAAGCTATGCTCTTATATCATATGAATTGAATTTCCATTCCACTTCTCTTCTTTAATCTCTTATTCTCTTCTTCTCTTATTGCTTATTAGCTTATATCTTTGTCGTAGCTTATTATATAGTAGTAGTACGTGTTTACTTTGGTATTACGTGTGTGTGTTTGAGATATTAACGACCTACAAGTGGTATCAGTCGCCAAAGGGATAGTTAGATTGTGTTTGAGTAGATCTAATCGTATTTAGGTTGGTTTTAAGGATTAAGTAAGGTTTTTGTTTTGTGTTTCATCGTAAAACTTTTTTTGTTCATCATCTCGTCAAAAAGCTTTACTAATATCATCAAATTTTCCATTTATCATGTTATAGATCTTAAATTTCTTCATATTTCGTGATTTATAATCGTTAAAACTTCAAAATCCTTCGGGTTTATTTGGTTTCTAGACGAATTAGTGAAATCCGAAAAACGCGTATTGGAAAAGTTGGTGAAAAGTGAATTTTGGCTTTTTGGGGGGAATAGCGACAAGTTAGGGGTTTTTCGCAATTCCCAATAGCGACAAGTTAGGGTTTCATCGCAATTGGAAGTTCTTCAGTTTTCGGCATTGGACTCAGTATTTTACTTCCTTGTAGGAGAAAGTGAAAATACTTTCGACTTGTTGCTTCTCATCTCTTGTAAAGGGGAGTTGAGAATTATCGAAATTGGAATTTAGATAAAATTATCGAATTTGCCATAAAAAATCGCAATTTTGATAAATTATCACAAATTGCCTTTTCTATTGCAATTTAAGATAACAATTCAAATTGTCATTTTTATCGCAATTCTAAGTTTTTATCGCAATTTCAAATTTTTCCTTATCGCTATTTGGAGTTTTAATCGCAATTGGGTGAACATACTTATCGCAAATGGGTGAACAGTGATTATCGCAATTGGACAAAAAATCTTCAGTTAACCAAAACCAACTTAACATAACTCATCACACAAATCTTAAGTATCTTAAGATCCAGACATGTCTCAACCACCTCACTTCAATTACTACTATCAGCTACAGCAATATCCTCAACAACAGCAATTTCATCCTCAGTATCAACAACAACAAGCATTCGTGCAACAGCATCAATTTCTCTCTCCACCACAAGTATCCCCACAACAAATCATGCAACAGAATCAAATGCTGAACAATCCATCCTACTCCAGAGAACCACATTGGTTTAACAAGATGTGTGAGGCAATCAGCAGTCAGCAATCCCGACATGAGGCTGGGAATCAGACACTCCACCTATGCTGACACCTGGTAACTATGTGCAATGGCTAGTAGATTCCTCAGATCATTGAACTCCGTAAACCCCATGGGAAATATCTTAAGCAAGCCATTGAAGAAGGACCCTTTCCACTTCCAGTAACTGTTGTTCAAGGAACTACAGAAAGAGAAGAAACATCAACTCCCATTGCTGTCGCTAACTACACAACTGAACAAACACTGCAACAAGAGGCAAATCAATTGGCAATGTCTTACATACTTCAGGGAATTCCCAATCCCATTTATCGAAGTATTGATGCTCAAAAGACTGCCAAAGACATGTGGGAACATGTGCATCTTCTAATGGAAGGGACAGAGTTAAATCAATAAGATCTTGAGTCAAAGCTTTACATGGAATACAATAATTTCATCATTGAACCAGGGGAGACAATTGAATCATACTACCACTGTTTCACAAATGTTGTAAATGACCTCGATCGTCATGACATTAAGTTACCTAAGATTGCTATCAATTCAAAATTTCTGGGTTGCCTTGGACCAGAATGGCAGAAATATGCAGCATTTGTCAGGCAAACTAAGAAGATTGGTGAAGTCAAGTATGGACTAATGTATGATTTTTTGAAACAACATCAATCTGAGGTAGATAAGGAAGTTGCAGCACGAGGCGGGTTCTTATCAGCACCAACACCTAACTCGCTTGCTCTTGTTGCTCAATCCAACTTTCCACTACCAAACCAGGAATTTGGTCAATCATCTTTCCAACCAAGTTTTCAACCACAACCTTCTAACCAAATTATCCCATATGAAGCACCATCACAATACTCTGACAACCAAATGGTTCCATATAACAACTCAGATTCCATGTTGTACTCAAACGCTGATTATGATGAAGAAGAGGATGCTTTCAACTCTCTTAATGAAGCATTTGGATTAATTGCTAAGGCATTTGGCAAGTTCACCAAATCCAACAATCGTCTTCGTTCATCTTCCAATACCAGGAATCAAGCTGTTATTAACGATGGCAGAGTGGAAATTCAGAATCGTCTTCGGGCAGATATGGTTCAGGAAACAGTGGAAACTACGGGTCTCAGAGGTTTCAGTCAGGAGGGAACAGGTTCAATTCTGCAGGGGGTAACAGCAACAGTATGGGAACTACTCAGAGAAGGAATCAGATGGCTGGGAATGCACAGAAAGGCATTGCAAATACTTCAATCACATGCTATAACTGTGGTGGGAATGGTCACATGGCAAATGCATGTCCAAAGCCTCGTACGATGGGCAGTGCATATCACAAGGAAGCTCTTCTGATGGCTCTCAAAGATGAAAAGGCAGCTGGAATGGTGACACAGAATAAGCAAAGCTTCATGGCAAATGCTGCATCTGATGATGAAATGGAAGATCTTGAAGCAAATGCTGCAGTAATGCTCATGGCAAACATGCAAGAGATGAACATGTCCAAGACAGGCCCGGTTTATGACACCGATGGTCTATCTCAGGTACCTGATCCACAGTGTCTTATACATGAAATTGCTTCACCTTCTGCATCTTCATCTACAAATGACAATTCTGTTCAACATGATTCATCATTCTCATCTCCATCAGATGATCAAATAAACACTGTTGTATCATTTGATGATGATAAAACCGTTGTTTCATTTGATGATTCAATTGACGATGAAAGTTATGATCATCTTGAACAAAATGATCCTTTGCCTGATCAAGATTCAGAGCTTCAAGCCTTGTTAATGACCACCCAATCACAAATTGAAAAATGCAATGAAATCAATAAAAATCTGAAAGACAAAATTGCATTGATAACGAAGGATAATGAGTGCTGTTGATCCCAGTTGAGCTTCATGATCTTATTAATTACTTTAGATATAAACCTAAAGCAATCGGTATAGAAACTGATCTTGAGTTGTATATCAAATATTATGCGGAAACTAATACTTGATCTTAAGAAGAATAAACACAAACGAATTATCAAACAACACTTCAATTATATTAATAACGATTGCTCAATAGCAATAGGGTTACAGAAACCTTGAAGTGTAAACAATAATACGTATGCTAAGATAATCGATATCTAATCCTAACCCTAGAACCTCCTTTTATAGCGTAAGGAGTCCTAGTCGGTTTACAAGACTTCCTATACAAGAAAAATATTCATACGTATCTTTTCTATAATTATCCTTAACATACTATACATATCTAATAAGCAGCAGAGTAAATCTTCTAGCAGCAGAGTCTTCGTGAGCTAGCAGCAGAATTACACTATGCCTATTATCCCAAACCAGCAGAGTTATCAAAACAGCAGAGTCATTGTGCTAATCAGCAAAGTTACATAACTGTTCAGCAGAGTTATATAACAATCAGCAGCATCTTTTAGACCCAACAAGTGCTATAAACTACAACTTTCAGGATATCAAAAACAAGAAAAACGTGAAAAAGGTTTTGAGATTGCTTTCCAAAAAGAGTACGTCAAAGTTCAAAATTTAGAAAATCAAGTTCGTGCGCTAACCATTTCTAAGGCTGAGCTTCTCTCTCAAAAAGAAAAGGATCAATTTGAATTCAAAAAACAAATTAATACTTTAAATTCTGAGTTGTTAAAAACTCAATCTGAGCTTTCAACATCTCAAAATAATCTTCTTGAAGAAAAGCAAGCCTCAAGTAAACGTGTCGACTCATATCTTGAAGAAATTGTCACTTTGGAATCCAAACTTAAAGAGTTTCAAACTATTGTCTACAAAAATGGTGAATCCATAACTCAAATTCAAAGGCTATTGGTAAAACCAGTTCCGAAAGGAGTTGGATTTGCTTTTGGCAGTGACCAACCACGTTTTCTTTCTAAAGTACTCAACAAAAATCCCAAGTTATACAATGCAGAATTATTACTTGATGATACCTTTCAAAGAGTTGTTGAGCTTGGTAATGATGAAGAACTTGAAATTCTTGAATGTCAAAAAGAACTCGAGAGTCGACCAAAAACTGAAAAAGATTTTTCCAGAATTCATCATGATTATAATGCAAGACGTCAAATCAAATTTGTCCCCTCAAAGGACGAACTAGAACAAACGTTTGTTAACACGAACATTCATGCTTCTCCTACAATACTTCCTGTTTCCAAAAATGTTGCACAAATCAAGGATTCTTTGACTAAGGATGATGTTGATCCAAAATTACCAGAAAGTAAATTATTTAGATATTTTGATACAATTATGGAAGACATATTTCTTTTGGAAAATGAAATTGAGTTTAATTCTCAAATCGAAGTCTCTACTTTTCTTTCCCCAGTCGCGAAAGAAAAGCGAGATATTCTTCAAAAGAAAATTCTGCCTCATGTCAAACATCTGAAGAAATATGAAACACAATGGGAACAAGAATTATTCACGGAAGTTGCATCTATGAAGGGCATTTTCAAAGAACAGGACGACAAACTTCAAAGACAAAAACATCAAAAGAAAACTTTGAAAAACGAAAATGATCGACTCTTAGAAAAAGTTCTTTGTTATGACGTTGTTTCTGTGATTATGAATTCGCTTTATGAGTCATGCAATGAATTACTTGTGAATGATCATGCGGTAAATGTTGAGATGTTGCAAATGGAGATAGAAAATTTGGTCAAAGAGAATGAGGATCTTCGACAAATCAACAATGATGTGGAAAACAAAGTTTTTAATCTTCAACAAAGGCTTGATTGGTGTCAAAATCAAAGTGCTGAATTTGAACTAAAATTTCAAAATCTCATAGGATCTTTATCATTTCAAAACAGTCATGTTCCTGAAAATAATAAGGAAACAAAGGCTTTCTTAAGACTAAAACTGTTTGAAAATGAAAAGGAACTGGATGAAATTCTTCAAAACAGAAATGACACAGTCCGCCTCAACAGAAAATTAGATTCACAAAATCAAGAATTCCAACACATCATTGTTGATCTGAAGAAGAAACTCCGAGTTTTAGACAAAGGCAAAGCAAATGTTCATAAGATTGCCCCTGGGATGTATGTAGTAGACAAAGCAATCACCCAAGCATCAGACTCAACCACTAATGCAAACACTTCTACTTCCACAGGACTAGATACTATCTCTAAGGCTAGCAGTTCCAAGACTCCCAAGAAACAACAGAAGCGTAGAGTCAGGAAGTCTAGGAATGGATCATCTAAGTCTTCAGAAGTTAAAGCAAGTAGTTTGAATAACACACATGTAATATCAGGAATATAATCGACCTTATCTAAGTCCAATTCTAGGAATGATGTAACAGATGTTGAATCTATGAATGCTAATGTTGATGTTATGATTGATGCTAGTTTTATTGTTTTTCGTGCTAGTATATTATCTGGTGATCATCAAAACTGCATTGCTAAAACTCTGTTAAAACGAAAAAAGAAACGAACTAGTGGCTCTTCCTCTAGGCTCAAAACTGTTGCCAAGTCCATTTTAGGGAAACCACCACTAGTTGTTTCTGAGCAAACCATTGAAACACTCATAGCCAAATCTAAGACAATCAAATCTCCTAGTGCATTCATTAGGAAAAAGGCTGAGACTAGTTGGACATGGCAACGTTGGTTACAAAACACAGCAAGTTTTAAATGGGTTCCTAAGATACTTAAATCTTGTGTTACTAACCCAACGGGTCCAACCGTTACCAATTCTCCACCTGTTTCCAATATTTGTGATGCAGGTGATCCAAATTGTCCTATGGATTGTTGATAGCGGGTGTTCCTGACACATGACCGGCAACCTCAAGCTTCTCACAAACTTTATCGTAAAGTTCATCGGAACGGTCAGGTTCGGGAATGATCACTTCGCAGCAATAATGGGCTATGGAGACTATGTTAATGGGAACATCGAAATCAGTCGTGTATACTATGTTGAAGGCCTTGGTCACAATTTATTCTCAATGGGACAATTCTGTGATGGAGACTTAGAAGTAGCATTTAGGGAGAAGACTTGCTTCATTCGCGATCTTCAAGGCAATGATTTGATGAAAGGAAAATGGGGAACCAGTCTATACACCATATCCTTTGAATGCATGACAGCTTCATCTCCTATCTGTTTACTCTCCAAGGTTAATCCCACAAAGGCTTGGTTATGGCATAAAAGATTGTCTCATCTCAATTTCAAAACCATGACTGACCTTGCAAGGAATAAATTGGTTGACGGATTACCCAAATTCAGATATGCCAAAGATCATTTGTGTTCTGCATGTGAACAAGGGAAAAGTCACCGTGCTCACTTTCCTCCCAAAACAGAACACAGCACAAATCATGTCCTCCAGCTGCTACATATGGACTTATGTGGTCCAATGCGGGTTCAAACTATAAACGGTAAAAGGTACATTTTGGTAATAGTTGATGACTACTCAAGATGGACATGGGTCTACTTTCTTCGGAAAAAAGATCAAGTTCCTTCAATGGTCATCACGTTTCTCACAAAGATTCAAGTGCAAGTCCGTAACACCGTCAGGATTATTCGTACAGACAACGACACTGAATTTAAGAATCAAACCCTTCGGGAATATACTGAGAAGCATGGGATTGTTCATCAATATTCAATTGCTCGTACTCCCGAACAAAATGGTGTAGTTGAAAGACGAAACCGTACGCTTGTGGAAGCAGCTAGAACAATGTTGATCAATGCTCAATTACCAGACTACCTTTGGGCTGAAGCTGTTAATACTGCATGTTATACCCAGAACCGTGGCATGATCAACAGACGACACAACAAAACTCCATACGAGCTTATTCAAGGCAGAAAACCAAACATCAACTACTTTCATGTTTTTGGAGCACTGTGTTACCCGAAAAATGATAGAGATGATCTTGGTAAATTAAAGGTCAAAGCAGACATCGGGATATTCGTTGGCTACTGTGAGAATTCTAAGGGATATAGAATTTGGAATCGTCGGACCAGGGAAATTCAAGAGACTATACACGCCAATTTTGATGAACTCACGGATATGGCTTCTGAGCAAGACCGCTTAGAACCCGAACATAACCGTCTAAACTTCCCTGAATCTTCGGCTGCACCTTTACCTTTTAACAGGAAGGATCTGGAAGATTTGTTTGCACCAATGTTTGATGAAGTTTGTGTTAGTAGTGCATCAGATGCTTCCACCAGTTCCGCTGCTCAACATGTCCAAAATCAAGCACCTGATTAATCTGCAACTACTTCTACAGTAGTTGATAACAATGCACCTCAACTTGAACCCTCATCACCCATGGTTCAAACACCTCCACCTGCAGTTGAAGATTCTTCCCCCACTTCTAACCAATTTCCCACACCTTCAAATTATGACGGGAATGCATTTTTCAATCCATTTGCTCCACCACCAACCATTCCAGATACTGGGGAATCCTCCTCGAGCAATATGGACCCGTCATATCACCATAACAACATTCAACATTTCCCATCTACCCACAAATGGACAAGAGATCATCCCTTGGTAAATATAATTGGAAATCCTGACAATCCAGTCATGACAAGACAAAAACTTCACTCAGATAGTGAACACTGCATGTATGCACTCACTGTCTGTCAGTCTGAACCTAAAAACATCAAAGATGCCCTTACATATGATAACTGGATTGAATCCATGCAAGAAGAGCTGAAATAATTCAAACGTTTGGAAGTTTGGGAATTAGTGGAAAGACCAGATGGAGTTTATGTTGTTAGATTGAAATGGATTTGGAAGAACAAGCTGGATGCAGATGGTACAGTGATTCGTAACAAGTCCCGACTGGTAGCAAAAGGGTATAGCCGAGAAGAGGGTATTGACTTCGAGGAATCATTTGCTCCAGTGGCTCGGATTGAGGCAGTTCAAATGTTTCTGGCATACGCGGCACACAAGAACATCATAGTCTATCAGATGGATGTGAAGACGGCATTTCTCAATGGACAACTCCGAGGAGAGGTGTACGTATCACAACCAGAAGGATTCGTGGACCCAGATCATCCTAACCATGTATATCGGCTCAAGAAAGCCCTATACGGCCTTAAACAAGTCCCGAGGGCGTGGTACGATAAACTGTCTGCATTTCTACTTGCTAATCATTTTACCATTGGAATTGTTGACCCAACTTTATTTATACAGACACACGGGGAAGACATTCTTATTGTTCAAATTTATGTGGATGATATTATTTTTGGTTCAACCAATAAAAAATATTCAAACGCTTTTTCTAAACTGATGAAACAAAACTTTGAGATGTCTATGATGGGTGAACTTAAATTCTTTCTAGGATTGCAAGTTCATCAGTCACCCCGTGGTATATTTCTAAGTCAGACAAAGTATGCTCAGGAAATCCTGAAAAAGCATGGTATGACCAGCTGTGACACCTATAATACCCCAATGTCCTCCTCATCCCCGAAGCTAGATGCTGACATACATGGGACACCCATTGATCCTACGAAGTATCGTAGTATGATTGGTTCGATCATGTATCTCACGGCTAGCAGACCGGATGTTGTATTTGCCACATATCTTTGCTCCCGATATCAGTCTAGACCGACTGAACGACATTTGTCAGCCGTTAAAAGGATCCTTAGATACATAAAGGGAACCATTAATTTGGGGATCTGGTATCCAAAGGATTCTGGGTTTGAACTTGTTGCATTTTCAGACGCTGACCATGCAGGGTGCTTAGACACACGCAAAAGTACATCAGGGGGAGTACAATTCTTGGGTGACAAGCTCGTCTCTTGGTAATCAAAGAAACAAGACTGCACTTCACTGTCGTCAACAGAATCAGAATATGTGGCCATGTCTGCCTGCTGTGCTCAAGTCATCTGGATGCGATCACAACTGATGGACTACGGATACATATTCAACAAGATTCCTATGTACTGTGATTCCAAGAGTGCCATTGCTATTTCATGCAACACTGTGCAGCATTCCAAGTCAAAGCATATTGATCTCCGGTACCATTTCATCAAGGAACACGTGGAAAAGGGTACTGTTGAATTGTATTTTGTGGGAACTGAACACCAACTGGCGGATCTGTTCACAAAAGCCTTGCCTCATACAAGATTTGTGGATCTGGTTCACCGGATTGGTATGAGATGTTTGACGCCAAATGATTTGGAAAAGTTTTTTAAAAACAATTAATCAAGTCAAACATCTAAACTATCTTTTTAAATATATATTTCAAAAAAAAAAAAAAAAAAAAAAAAAAAAAAGAGATAATAATAATACAAGTACAAACCCTTATCCAACACGTTGTTTATTTTAAAAATGTCACAAATTATTTTTGAACACGTGTTGAGGGGGAGACATAATTTTTCCACAATTTTTTAAACTTGTACTTGCATGCTTTCAGAAAATTGTTGCTTCACAAAGTTTTGGTGATAAGATTTCAAGATGGAAAAAGTTGTGTGCCTTAAATGTAAAAGTTGAAACTTAGTGTTAGTCACATGGTGGGTTTAGGACTTAGAATTCAAAGATGTCAAGGTTTGAGGACTATATGTGTAAAAATTGCAAAGTTAATTGATTGATATTTAAAGTCAAGAAAATTTAACGCAGTAAATACACTGACAAATCCAACTACCGAATTAAATACCACCACCCACCATCATCTATGGCTATCATTCAATCGGACAATCCACTCACGATCATCAAATTTTGTGAGTAATCTTATGATTAACACGTTATTATAACAAATGGTTTTTAATTTCATCATGATCCAACGGTCAAAACCATCGCAATTGAGGATTTTTGGTTTAGGGTTTGCGTAAAATTGAGAATCTTTGAATGTTTGTGTTTTAGTTGAGAAAATTGTACGATAATGCTTAGATATAGATAATAAACCTAGATTGTATGCTTAATTACTCCCAGAAACTTCAAATCGTTAAAATTAAGTTTTAGGGTTTAAGCGACAAATTTGGGGAAATCCATATATGAGTGTTATTATGTAATTTGTATGTTGGGATGTTGTTGTCTTGAGGTTAATCAAATGTATGCATGCTTAGATTGTGCCCAGAAACATGTTAAATGGATCAATTGAATTTAAGGGTTTTAGAAGAACACCGAACACCAGCAGGTTGAATATTGAATGTTTATGGATGAATGTTGTTATAACTTGGTCAGATTGTTTAGATTAGTCATTAAAACTGATTTAGATAATTTGTGGTTGTAAAATCTAAGTTATAATGAATTTCGATATAAATCTACGTGGCTGTTCATCTTCAAAGTTATCAAAAATTCTTGTATGAGAGTTTATCGAAATTGCCAAAATTATCGCAATTGGATAATTATCGCTATTGCATAATTATCGCTATTGCATAATTATCGCTATTGCCTAATTATCGTTATTGGATAATTATCGCAATTGCATAATTATCGCAATTAGCCATATTTATCGCAATTGTGATATTTTATAGAATTTGATTTCTTTCCTTAGGTATATCTTTTATACTTATCAAAATGAATCAAATTTTATAGAATTTGGTAATTTCTTGATAAATTCTTTGATCAAGCATGTAACAATCAATCATAAACGCAAATGGATGCCATGTGTTGTATCTAAGTTTAATATATGCTAACAATCATGTATATTGCATATTTGTACTTGATTGTTGTTTCAGATTACATCAATGGCTGCTCTACAACAACAACCTCTTCCACCACTCACAAAAGAAGAAGTGTTTCCACATGGATATTCTTTGGAAATTGGGAAGAATAATGCACGAGTTGAGCTTGATAAGATAAAGTGTTCTGACCCCAGCTGCCAGATTGCAGTGGAGATACTCAAAGCCCATAAGTGTAGAAACCTACTTGACAGCTCTGACACCATTCCAGAACTGTACATACATCAATTCTGGGATACTTTCACACTGAGCAGTGATGATGAGTACTTCACAATCCAACTGGATCGTAAAAGGATCAGAGTCACACCTTATCATCTCCGCAAAGCTTTAGACCTTCCAGATGCACCTGAAACTTCCAATCTATTCTACCCGACACCTTCAGAATCTGAAATCATGCAATTCCTTGTAGACATTGGTTATGATGTTCAACCAGACACACCATTAACCAAGATCTCAAAAGTCAATGCTAAATACATACCTCAGCCCTGGAGAACTATCTTCTACATAATAACCCGTTCAATATCCGGTAGAGATAGTGGCTATGAGCACCCAAGACTAAGTCATCTTCAAGTCTTCTGGGGGTTCGTGAACCAGGAAAAGATTGACTTTGCAGCTCTTATCTGGGAAGATATACTATTTCAGATGCGGAAAGCCTTCAAACAAATCCCTTTTGTCCGATACACCAAAGTTCTCATAAGTTATCTGATTGACTTACATAAGGACATTGATCGACGACCAACCGATTGAGAGGTTCATCCATACATGATGGATAGAACTTTCCGCAAAGTCTACTTTCCCAAAAGGAGCACGCACAAACAAGGGACAAGACTGCCAGAGTTGCTAATGACTGGTAAACTAAAAGAAACTCCAGCTTATCTTGCATATGATAAAGCATTCCATGAACGTCGAGTGGGACTTGCTAACTTGGTTGAAGGGTCAGGATCTTCAAAGACTCGGTCTCGAAGCAGGTCTAAGACTGGCAGTGCATCAAGTACCTCACTTCCAAAGAAACAACATCCAAGATCTCTCAAGAGAACTGTACCTAGCAAACCACAACCAAAGTCTGAACCATCTGGGATTGTTGATGAAGATACTGACTCTGAATCATCTGAATCGGAAGAGGAGACTCCTGTTGTTATGACTGTTGAAGAAGCTGAACTTCAGAATCAGATAAACTTTGAAAATGCACAAAAGATGAGTTTAAGGTCAACTAAGGAGGATGAAGAAAGAAGGGAAAGATTGGCTGTTGAGCAACAAAGAGAGTATGAGATGAAGCATGGAGCAGGAGGATCAGGAACAGGTCAAGAAGCAGCTTCGATCCACACAAATCCGGTTAATTAACACGGAGGATCTGGAGTTGCTACATCCAAGATTCAGCCTGATACGGTTATTCAACCCTATAAGGCTGAATCCGTCATTCCTCAGCAACCAAGTTCGGTTAATCAACCCGACTTGGAAGCACAAGCTCAGGGTGAGAAGGAGTATGATCAGGAGAGCAACATAGTCTTAACTGACAAGGAAATCTCAGACTCCATGTTTGATGATGATCAAGGGGGGGAACAACTCCATCAGGATAATATGGACTGGAATCCTGAAGAAGAAAAGGAAATCCTTGGCAATAAGACAACTGAAGCTGCTAAGGAACTTGAGGAAATGGCAAGACAAGAGGAAGTAGAAAGGAAACGTAAGGAGGATGCTCAAGCTAACTTGGAAGCAGATAGCTACATACGGTCTCCATCAATTCCTCCAACTGAACTTGCTATGGTTGTTAGTAACCCTCAACAGGAACAGGAACAACCACCAGTTCAACCCTCACCTATTTCATCACCTAAAACACCTCCTGGGTCACCTCCCGAGAATCCTACACCTACACCTTCATCTCCTAAGGACTCAACAACTAAATATGATGTACCAATTCCCTCACTTACTCCATCTCCGAAGAAATCACCATCACCGAAAGAAAAAGCAACAGTTTCTGATAGTATCAAACAGGCCTTGAAAGGTAAGCATGTGAAAAGAATTGCCCAGGTTACAAAAGTGGAAGTTGTATCTCCTGCTGCAAGAAAACTCAAGGAAGCAGTGAAGCGTGCACAAGTCAAGAAGGACAAACAAACAAGTGTAAAAATGGCTGAGATGGAAAACTTAGTCAAGAACTTGTCTCAACAATTGGAAGAGATGCACCAAACCAAGCTAAAGATGGATGAGTTTCTAGAAGCTGATGTTGATGCTAAAATGAAAGCAAATACAAAGCATTACATCAAGAAGTACATTCCTGATCTTCAGAAAATCATTGAAGAGTATGTTGATACTACATTTGAAGAAAAGATCAAAACTTTGAAGATTCAGCAACAACATCTTCTGGAATATTCTTTTGAAGATCTTCAAGATGCTCTCCACACCAAGTTGCTTGCAAAATCTTCTCTCAATTACACTGAACTGTCCGTCTTGAATGCTATCCGAGAAAATATGGAATCTTGCAAGGCTTCAGCAGAGAAGGGCAAGAGGAAAAGTGATGATAATGATGATGAACAAGATCCAGACCATACTACTAAGAAACAAAAGAATGGTAGCGGATCTGGAACTCACATTCCTGAGCCTACGGGAACCACAACTTCATCTCCACCTCAACCAAATCCTGAATCTGGTCCAACGGCAACTGAACATCATTTTGAGCATATTCATGAAGAAAATGTTGAATTTCACACACAAGAAGATCAACCACAATCACCACCACCATCTCCACCAAAGTATAAACCTGTTAAATCAAAGCCATCTAGCAGCAAGAAATCTTCTAAAGAACCAGCTGTTGTCACATGGCTTGATGATGATGAAGATGTGAACGGCAATGAATGGTTTGATCAACTTGCAAGTGCTCAGATCGAAGACGACGAAGCTTCTAAAGTTGAAGGCAGTACGTTTGCATTTACACACAAAATCAAACATACTCTAAATGTGAAGAAAATGACAAAGAGAGAACTTCGTAGGATCAAGAATGATGCCTTCAATCTTCTTAAAGACAAATCTGCAAATGCGGCTGAGCTGGAATATCACCTTGAAAACATTGCTCGTGCAATGTCAAGTGAGTTTGACTGGACGAATCCAGACATACTCAGGGTGGGTGGTCGTGACAACAAAAACCGTTCATACATCACAGACTGGACTAAGCCACTACCCGTGATCAGAAAACCACATGGAACTTCAGAAATCCCCTTCCACTTCTTTTTCAACAAAGATCTTGAACTACTCGTGCATGGAGCATCAAGCAAAACGAAGTATGCAACTTCAATTACCTTCACTCCTGCAGCAAGTTACCAACATCCTGCCATTGAGGAAGCTGCAATTCACCAGAAGATCTTCCTCAAACAACAAGTGATCTATGATCGTGATGCTGAATTAGGAATCCATCACTGGTATGATAAAAGGAAGACTTGGTACAAGTATAAACTCAGCCAAAAGTCTCAAGAACAAGTCTACAGTGACCTCAGGATCACGGCAGTGATTAGTGTTTCAGGATCGAAGAAGTATGACTACACCTTCCTATCTGCAATCACCGTCAGACGACATGACAACCAGATCTACTTGTTCTCAGAAGCAGATTTTCCTGACTTGAGTCTCAATGATATTGAAGACTTATACCTCATCAAGATACAAGGAAAACTGCAACATCTCTCTACTGATCTTCAGTATGCTTTTAGTGCAGCAATCTGCCATTTCATCCGAAGAACGATTATCAAAGAACGAGTAGAAGATCTTCAGTTAGGAGTGGAAAGTTATCAGCAGAATTTGAATCTCGTTGAGCCCATAATGTTCTTGGAAAACAACCGCGATGCTCAATATACTATGAAGAAATACCCAGTCTTCGGGTTCGTCTACAGAAGTGCCACACATACAAACCATTTCATGTCATTCCACGAGATTCATAAATTTTGTGACGACACGCTGAAGAATGTTAGAGATGGGTTAGTTCTTCGAGTTCGAGATCATGAGTTAAAGAAGTCAACAAGGTGGACACACAATGAGCTCAAACAAGTGATGCAGTTTGTCTTGAAGATTGAAAGAAGGTTGTACCGGAGGGATCAGATTCGGAGACTTGAGAGTTATGTGGGCGGTCGTCCTCCATTTCCTATCCGACTATATCAAAGGACGGATCCAAAATTCACAAAGTTTAACAAAGGAGGATGATGTGAGCATTGGAATTCATTATTCATAATTCTTTTCCATTATTCTTACCATATGGCCAGTGACATTACGGCTTGTGCACACATAACAGTGTACAACCCGGACCCCAAAGAAAGGACCCTGAGGTACGCTTCAGTGTCTCAATCCTGAAAAAGGAGCGAAAGCTTCTTACTTATGAGTAGAATGAAAACCAGAATGTTTTCTAAAGTTTTTTCAAACATTCTGCTCATAAGGACAAGTATTCCCTTGTCAAGGGGGAGTATTTGAAAAAATATAATCTTTGTTCTAAAATACAAATGTTCTTGAAATTCTTTCCTAAAACTCAAAAACAGCATATTTTAATCATAAAGTTTTTTCAAAAACATCATGAGTATGCTATTTTTGAGGGGGAGAAGTAAAAAGATGATTAAAATATGATGTCTCATTTGCTGGAATCTCTTGTGCTCAAACTCAGAATTGACCCTCGAATTGACGATAGGAAAAGTCAGTAGTCGAAAGGACATGTCCCGGACGGGTAATAATTTCAAGCCAGTTTATCTGGTGATGTAAGCGTGTCTCGCAAAGGACGTGTCTGAGTAGAATGTACCGATTTCGAGCGATAATCTTTGAATCTGATATGGAAGGGTAATAATTTCAAGCCAGTTTAACTGGTGATGTAAGCGTGTCTCGCGACGATCAGGTTTATTGAAAGTCAATCAATTCAAAAGTGCCAACTCTTTCCGGCATGTGCAAATTTCAAATTTATTAATTATGCGCACATGTTAAGGGGGAGTATTTCTGAAAAACATCAAACTCTCAAGGTGTCAACAAAATGTCTTTACAATTATCGACACTTTGAGAGATTTTCAATGGTTTGGTTTTATGGCATCATTAGGATAGTCACGGAGTTATAAGGTGACTAAGGTTAGGGAAAACCGTCCTATGATCCGCCAGAGCCGGAGGGGTCTACCCAAGGACAATACCAATAGTTTAGAGCTAGAAAGTCCTAGGTATGATATTAAAAAAGGAGAAAATGAATGAAAGGAGAAAGAAGGGGTTGAAGAATTAAAAAGAAAAGCAAAGAAAAGGGTGAAAAGAAATAGCCCTCCATTTGTTCAACTTTAGGGCAGACACCAGGTTCAATTCATTATCTACTGGTTGATGAGCATCACCGGTATTGAAGACTAAAGACGTCATGGACCCAGTGACGCACTGCACTAAACCTTCTAAGCCACTCAAGTGTCTCTCAAAAGACATTTGTTTCATTTACATGGAGAACCCTTCATAATCTGTCAACCTCTCATTACAAAAGTGTTGATATTGAAAAGGAGGCAATCTGCTCCACGCCTCTGCCGACCAAACAAATGTGCACTAATTGAGTCTAGAGCCATGAGATTCATCAAAGATCTCTTAGGTACACTTAGAATTACTCTGGTGTTCTACATCATGGGCATCAGTTGTAAATTAGGAAAGTGTCCTTCGCAGATCTTAGCAATCTTCCAAGAACATTCATGAGAAAAGTCACAAATGTGATTATCAATGATTGAATGGAAATCCTGCCGGAGCAACATCAAACAACTCTGACAGCAGGTCACTTCGGTAACTCCTTGTGGGTTACGCTTAGTGTTTGCTCCGAACGGTCTACAGTCGTGGGGTGATCTCCAGCGACTCACTGAATCGTGGGTGCACTTCGGTGTGTCCGTGTTATCCCTTTCGGGGGAATCCGGTTCAGAATGGCCTGGGTTAGGATTTGAGAAAGTCTTCACACTATGCTGTTGACGATCTCAAGTCTGAGCCTGTAAGTACCGGTTGGTTCGTGCTGCTGCTGGTGCTGAGGATCTGGAGTTCAACCATCAAGACTCCATCATGTTCATATCTTGAAGAAATGTTCTCTCAAAGACTCAGTAACAACAAAAGTTCAACATATGATATAGTAAAGTCAAAAGTTCAAGCACCTCAACCTTTCTCAAGTTAAAGATTGAAAAGTGAGAACATGTTGCAGAAAACAAGTCAAAGACATATGAGCATGATGGAGAAGACAAGAAGACGTTGGAGATTGGCAGTTCGAGACAACATCATATTATCTTAGAACAAGAACAAAGAAACAAAGATTATAAAGACGTCGGAAGCCAAAGAAGCAAAGAAGACGTCGAGCAACATTGATGATCAAGACTTAGGGGGAGATTGTTAGGAACACGTTTTGTTAATATTACAAGTCTTGAACATTTCGAATTCATGTTGCTTAAAATAGGGCTTTATATTTGTATTTATGGTGCGGTCCATTAGAAGCCCATGGACCGCCCAATTAAGCATTAATCCTTCTAGAAGAAATCTTGTAAGAGTTGCCCTAATCAAGTGCCTATAAATAGAAGGCTTGGGGCATCTCATTTATTGTTGGTTATTCATGTATGTTGCGGAAGCTATGCTCTTATATCATATGAATTGAATTTCCATTCCACTTCTCTTCTTTAATCTCTTATTCTCTTCTTCTCTTATTGCTTATTAGCTTATCTCTTTGTCGTAGCTTATTATATAGTAGTAGTACGTGTTTACTTTGGTATTACGTGTGTGTGTTTGAGATATTAACGACCTACACCAACTTTCTTTTCTTTACTACAACATTCGACTGTACACCACCATCAGGTACAGAGGACGTGTCGACCTTAGTTGTGGTCCATGCTTTAAGATATTTACTAACACAAACACCCGAAGCTTCAAGCCAGGCAAGATGCTGCACAGACCTTCAAAACCAATCCCACCGCTTACTACACCTGGTGTGGGAGGCCTAGATGCCACCAATAAATATGATGCATGGTATGAGCCAACCTATATGAAAACACACTTTTAGAAATCGACTAATTAACTCGGTCAAATAGTCATACAAATTACCAGTTCTCTGCTTACTATACTCTGTCGACATTAGAAATTTTAGAGGTGCTACTCTCCTAATCAAGAACAAATTTTACAACTGGTTTTTGGATGCCATGAACAATATGTGGATCCCTTTTTTGACCATTAAGAAAACATTACATAAGATGGAGGGCTAATGAAACAAAAGTCTGAATTGATATATATCTTTTATATTTTAGATCGCGGATTGTCTACAGCGTCTAGCAATCCAGTTACACGGAGATAAAAGACACATGCAATATCATGTTTTTCTTAAATCACACATTATGGATACAACATGCTCACGAACTACTTTTATTAGAGGTTTGAGATCAAAGAAACTGGTCCATACGATTTCTCATCTTTTTTTTTTTTTTTTTTTTTTTTTTTTTTTTTTTTTTTTTTTTTTAAATATTTTGGATATATTAAGTTGTTGATTGGTATTTCAGGCGCTGGGGTTAAGTTTGGTCAATGTCACTTGCATATCTGCACAACCCAGATTTTAGAAATCATCTAGCGAAGTGACATTCTCCTATGAATATTTGTAGCAAATATTATATGAGATCCTAGACTCCTTAGTACATGTAAAGTGTATCCAGCTACGGAAAACGAGAATAATAATTGTTTGGTTATGTTGATAAAGGCAATTATAAAAAAAAAATACTTCATATAAAACCTAACATGCAATAAAAATATAATACATGTACCATTGAAATTTTTAGGGAACTTACCGAGTCTACTGAAGCAATAACAGACACCACGCACATTACAATAACCATTTTCCAGTTGAAAACAGGTGTACCCCACTGTAATGGGTATGGAAATCTAAACCATGGAGAAGAATTCAAGGCATGTGAAGTATCAGCTCTAAAACTCTTCATCCTGTTAACATGTCTTCTGCAGTGATCAAATAACATATTTGAGGTTGGGATATTTACATCACAACATCATATTTGTAAGCCCCTGCTTCCGTCAGTAGGAAAGACATAGCCCATGTAATAGCCAGGCCCAATGGTACCTGGGGACATAAATTAAAGATATATTACTATTCACTTGAAAAGCCGTGAAATTCAAAAGATGAAGAAAGAATATCATGTATGCTCACAGCATAGATTAGAAATACGCGGTGTCCCAAAATAGAAACCTTGCGGAGGTACTGAAATACAAAAAGAGTATCTTAGAGAGTACGCGAGGTAAATTTTAATTGGTAGACAAGTGACTAAAGTTGTGAGAAATTTTGGGTTGTGACAGTCCCTTGTCTACCAAAATTTCTCACAACTTTAGTCACAATTTTAGTCACAACTTTAGTCACTTGTCTACCATAAGAGACAGTCCTTCAGGTATAATAGGTTGTGACTTACATATTTCTTAGGGATATACTTGTTGGCTATCAACTCAAGGAGCCTATGAAGGATGTTCATATATTTTAAACTAAGAAAATCTTATAATCATGGGCTTCTGCTAACTACGAATATAACACTAACCTTAAATTTAATTCTGTGACCATCTAATTCATATGTGTAGTTCTTTGGTTTTTTTACTCAGCTGAAGCAGAATGCTAGAACCCCATTAAACTTTTTTTTTGCTTGAATTTAATAAAAAATTAATTGATTTTACAGTTTTTGATGGTACCAGATCATACCCATTTTTTTTATTTTTATTTTTTTTTGCTTGAAGTTTATACAAGGTGATACCCATCTCGCTACCTCTAATTAGATGAAGCTGTATCAAGACTTTAAAGCTTGTTGCATTCATGAAATACATTTGGTTTTATAAATTAGAAACATAGTCAGATAGAATGACAAGAGTTATGAGAATTACCTTAACATGGATATAGGAAGAGCTAACTGAACACCTACCGCATCTGAGTTCAAATACAAGTGCATCACACAAATAAGCAAGCATACAAACTCATTTATTCACATAACCTACTGCATCACAGATAGAAATAAAAACCTACTGCTTCATAATATTTGATACAATTGCATCAGCATTCAAAAAAACCGCATCACAATGTAAATTTAATGCATGACAGTTATAAAGTCTAGTTGAGACATTTTATCAAACACCTTGTATGCAACTTTCTACATTGATCTACACAAAAAAAAAAAAAAACATAATAATGAACAAAATAAATCTAAAAATCATATCAAATCAAGCTGACTACAGTAAAATAAACAAAAACCTACTGCATCAATGTTTTAAATCAACTGCATCAAGCAACAAAAACACAAATTCAAAATAACAATTCTAACATCAAATCAGGTCAACTGGAAACACAAACATCGATAGAAAAACATACAGAATCAATTTTTAAAATAAATTAAGTACAATAACGATCAACAAAAACATATTCGAATAAAAATGAAATAAATAAACAAAGAAAGATTAAAAAAAAGAAGATAATAAGTTCTCACTATCCTTATTAGTTGATGATGAACATTCATCAATCGATGATGATGAAAACTCAATCGACATCTCAAAATCGATTGAATCAGTTGAAGCAGTGAACACTCATCAATCGATGATGATGAAGAATGATGGTGAAAAGATGAATAATGGTGGTTCGACGGTGGAGAACGGTAGCTGCGACGGTGGAGTTGTTCAGGAGAGAAGAAGAGACGCAGGAGAAAAAAGACGTATGATAGAAAGTGTGAAAAGAGAAAAAAGAAAAAGAAAAAAAGAGAGTATATATAAACCCTAAAAATTGACCAAAATGCCCCCGGTAGTTATAATAAAAAAGTTGGTAGGGGAGGGGACACGTGGCAGCGTGGGAGTCCTTCCTAGGCTTTTCATTTTAAGGCTCCTTCTCATTATATCACATTTCTATATATATATATATATATATATATATATATATGTATATATATATATATATATGTATATATATATATATATATGTATATATATATATATATATATATATGTATATGTATATATATATATATATATATATATATATATATATATATATATATAAGATCAAATGAGAAGAAAAGTGAAAATAAAAAGAGTGAGAAGAAACCACAATCACACATTTCTGATGCACTTACAAAAATAGATGCATATCCCCTTAAAAATCTCCTTCTTATTTAAAATGTGTGGTTAGAAATCATTCTTATTCTTCTCATTTTAATTTTTCTTCTTATTGAATCCCTTCCCTATATATATATATATATATACTAGACGTCAAGGCCCGCCCGATGGGCGGGCATGACTTGTAATTTTATTTTGTAAGTTGTACTTTTTATGAAACCATTTTTAGGAGCTCGACGGGTGGGCATGATTTGTAAGCTTAATTTTGATGACTTTATTTATTATGAAATTATTTTGTAAGGATTTTTTTGTAGGGGTAATCGACGTTGGGAAGATGGGGGCTGCATGGTTTGTATTTAGTGTATAGTTAATATAGTGTATAGTTTAATATAGTGTATAGTTTATGATAGTAATTACTATTTGTTAAGGTCTTTTATTGCATTTACTTAATTTTTTTGTTAAATCCAGTTTATTGACATTACAACATTTTGATTGTGTAACATTTAGAAATGCATGCAAGTTCTGTAGCATACTAATTACTAAGCTATGCCTATAGTCTTGGTGTGCCATCTTTTAATTTTCTCAAATGTAATTGATTGCATCCTGTCCAGAACAATCATAACTGGATTATCGATAACACAAACAAATTGATAAGAACAAACTTCCACCTTCCAAAATATCTGTGCTCGAGAAAAAAAAAGGTGAATCATACTATCTTGATCTCATATCTGCATTCACATGTTGGTAACCTTTGTTAATCGATTTACTTACTGAAAGAATGAAACCCAACTCGTTTGATTGTCTATTTGTATTTTATTTATGTTTATATTTAAGTTAGTAATCTGTAGCTGCATGTGTGGATCTTTGTTGTTTGCCTTATGATCTAACTAACTTGATTAAGTATTTAATATAGGACCTGTTGATTACCTATATTAGGAATGTAGCAAAAAAAAATATTGCTGGTAGGATCATGTTTTCGGGTAGATCTTCATGAAACCTGTCTGCTATAGGGTGTTGTGGCTATAGAACATAGTTGGTAAGGAAAATACTGTTTCCAGGCAAATGGGTTTTTGGTATATCTTCATGAAATCTGTTTGTTATAGATTGTTTGGGTTGTTGATTATGGGGGTTGTAAGTTGTTGGGATTTCATGTTTGATGTTATTTTTGTCGAAGTCAAACTAATCATTTTGTGAATATGTTTTTTCCCGGAATGGGTGTATTTGGGTCCGTATTGGTGAAAAACATTGCCGTGTCTTACGGTTTCCGGTGTTGTTATCGTTGATACTACGTGTGTTTCTTGTCATACCCCCGCATTGTCGTACACTGTGGCCAAATAGGGTAGTCTAAGGCCTGATATATATAGATGTTATGGGCTTTGCACATTACGATGTTGGATGCGTATGTTTTTTAGTCATTGAAGATAGTGTATCTCGTTGTCTGAATTAGTAATTGTTCTAAGGGCCGTGTGTGTTACCTTTAATAATGAATGGCAATGCTTTGCAATCGTTGTACTGATACTCTATGGTTGAAAGCAGGGAAATGGATCAACAATTTATGGTTCGCCTTAATGAAGAAACAAATCCGGAATACCAGGTTTGTATGCTGGACTACTTGTAAATATGGAATTGCAAGTGATTTTGTTCTTCCCTAAATGTATAACTTTTTAATTGTAACATGTGTTCTTAGCATTATAAGTGACTTAAGTTTTGCATTTATAGAGGTTGCCTACGGTATTTGCCGAGAGATTTTATGAAGACGAAGAGTACATATTTCTTATCGGGAACAATAGATCCAGGTATATATGTTTGATAAGGCTTATGGATGGTGATATGCAAGTTCACGGAGATGAGTGGAGAAAGTTTATAGAGGATAACATCCCGCCCTCAATCAAAACGCTACATTTCGTGAAGGAGGCATTGGGTACTTTCTACGTTACTGGATACAACATGGACGGTACCGAAGGTCCTGGTTATGAAGGTCTTGCTGTGAGGAACAGAGATGTGAGGTGCTTGGCTATATTCCGTGATGGAGGACAGGTACGTTTCAGGAATTTACCGCCCTATATACATGGTTTTTAGTTTCCATAGATGTAAACATATTATGAAATATTGACGAAATTTTACATTGTTGGTAATATATTTAGTGTAGATTATGGTTAATATGCAAGAGACTGTCGACGTGAAACGATCACGATAAAAATAGTGTTATAACGCGTAAGCAGAGGAAAATATTTAAAAAATGTTATAATACGTAAGCAGAGGAGAATATACATGTTTGTTATAAAGTAAATTGAGTTACAGCCGTGTTTAATTATGTCTATTTTGATAGCTGCATTAAGTTTATTTTAGAGTGAACGATGGTTAATATGCAAAGGTGTTTAATGTGAATACATGGAGTCTATATTTGCGAAGTGTATCGGTATATGTTTGTAATAAAAAAGGGATACAATGCTTAAATAGAGAAAAGGTGGGTGGATGCTGTGAATGGTTGGACTTTTATGTGTGCCTGTTCTTAATAAATGGTAATTGTATTTCATAAGATTTTAATAGGTGCTTGACAGTGGTACAGTATTCGTTTCTGGCTATATGTTTGGGTTTGATATGCTGTTAAAAAAGGCAAAATAAATGGTATAAAACTACTACATCGAAAATCTGATATAATGAATATAAATGAAGCCTGTTACTAAGTAGATATCCGTAGTCAACAATGTTGGTATATATTTTGAGTAAACAACAACGTTGGTACACTTTGTGGGTGTTGTTGATGTGTGGGATTTTAAAAATACCCAAGTAAATCTTATAAAATAATTGTATCACATCTGGGATTAATGCATCTAAATGAAAATTGAAATCAAGTAGATATGTGTACGGAAAAATGTTGCCACACATTTTGAATGTAATTTCCATGTATTCTGTTCATGCGCTCTTTTTTCATGCTGAAAGTGCAGGTTCTTCCAGGAGATTTTTTACAAAACTTATGGAATGACACATTGACAGTTCATGCCAATGGTGTTAGTGCTGTGGTGAACAATGAAAGGGTGCAGCTGGACGTAAAGAGTGTTGTGAGGTCTAACAGGTTGTTTGGTGGGGCTTGGGATAAGCTTGTTGCTGATTTTGGAATCGAAATTGGTCAGCCAATGGTGTTCACTAATTTAGGTGATTATCAGTTGAATCTGGCACTTTTCCGACACAATGGTACCTGTGTGTATCCGGAGACTGTCCGGCCAACATTGCTGAGGGTGCTCGGGCGTGAGATACCAGGCTATGCAATGGAAGGTTTGAACACTTTCACCCGTGAATCTTTTTTAGAAATACATTGACTAATATTGCCTTGGTAAACATATTTTTAGAGGAAATAGACCACCATACGTATTATATCGATTAACCTGGTGTTTGTAAATGTAATCTTAGATGAGAGAGCTCACCACAGATGCACCTGGCGAGGACACACGCAGCATAACGATGAAAACCATGTGTTTTATGTTATGCTTGATGGGACGGTGCTGGAGTTTTACCACGTGGTAAGTAATTGAGGGATACAGTAATAATGAAATTTGTATAAATCTAATTTTGATTGATTATAATTTGTCAAATCTTGTTAATCCACAATGTCTGAACAAATTATATATTTTCAACAGTCTGTACCCAAGAATTTCTCCGCCGATCATGAAATGCACAGATATAGGGTGGCGATTCTTATGCACGCTGATGAGAGGTTCATTGTCAAGGTTGCCATGATCAACGACTCTCAAAGGCCGAACAGGCAACGTGCAGTCAAGTTGAACGGGAATTTCAAGGCGTTTGCAGACATGTGTGGGTTCAGGCATGGGAGGTTACTTCGTTTTAAGTTGGTGAACACCATTGTGGAAACTGTAGTGGCTGAAAACAATGAGATTCCAGTATTTCATGTGTGTTAACTTTGCAGTTGGTTGTGGTGGTCCTAAGTACATTTGATGTTGGTTCATATCTGGTTTGTGACATTTGAATAGACAAACACGTACGTGTTTGGCTCACTATGGCAGTAGCGTTGTAACTCCAAACACAACACACGTAATCACTGGTGTGTGCCTATTTTGTTCTATGTTTATATGTGCAGAATACACTATGTATGGTAACTGCAGTAACATTTCTGACAGCATCAACTCAATATACCGTAATTTTGTAAATGCTAAAAATGCTCGTTTTATCAACAGATGTTGCTTTGTTTAATTTGTCTGTTACTTTACATGGAAAAAGATAGTTTAATCGCTTAGAATGTATATGTGCAACTGCTAAGATGCGACAACAAACAGATAGCCATTGTTAATGAAAGGTTAGTAACGTACCTGTTTAACGGTAAACTGTATAATTTAACAACAATATTTAGATGCGAAACAATGCTTCTTTATACACAACGTTCGTCGTTGATTTTGAGTATTGCCCATCCTCATCACAACAAAGGATCTTCAAACCTTTTTTGTTCTTGACGCGAGATACTGCCACGTAAAGCTGGCCGTGTGAGAACACTGGTCGTTGGAGAAATAGCCCAACTTGCGTCAATGTTTGGCCTTGACTTTTATTAAGGGTCATAGCGAAGCACAGTGACACTAGGAATTGTCTTCGATTAAATTTAAAAGGAATTTTGGTTTCTGATGGACTTAATACCATACGTGGTATAGCACAAATAGTATCAACACTTCCACCTGATATAATCTTAGCCTCAATTATATTAGTACCGAGTCTGCGAACTTGTAGCCTTGTTCCATTGCATAACCCAGCTGTTTGATCAATGTTTCTCATACACATAACAGGGGTGCCTATTTTCAGAGTCAATGAATGACGTGGGAGTCCGGCTATCTTAATGCTGTTAAGAAACTCACACGTGTATAATTCTGGATTGAAAGTTGTGTCTTCATCAACAATACCAATTGAGTCGGAACTTAGATACGATGTTGGATCTCCATCGAGTAGTTTAAGCATCCTGTCGTTGATCATATCCACAAGTTCATGAGTTGGGGCGAGGATGGCCCTTTCTTGAAAATAGGACGGACTGTAAAGGTTCTTGAGCAAATCTGGGTAAGTTTCTTCTATTATAGTACCAACATGATCTTCGGAATCCGGGATGAGCATACCGTCCGCGAATTCAACTGTCGATTCTTTGTTTTCTTTACCTCCGATTGTTCCATTTCCAATTGACAGTATCCAGTCCGCAAAGTCTTGGATTTCTTTACGCTCAGAATTATTTTGACTTGTTCCGAGCCTCATGTTGATGTTCAGTCGTAGTACCGTACAATGCTCCCACAGGTATGAAGAGTTTATTAATGCATGTACGATTTTTTGTCTTGAACCATTCGTGATGACCGGAAGGATTTGGCGAAAGTCACCTCCAAATAAAACCACTTTTCCTCCAAACACTTGTCCAGATGGTGTTGATAGGTGCGGCCTACATATGTCTCTTAGTGTCCTATCGAAGGCTTCGTAACAATGTCTATGTGTCATTGGAGCTTCATCCCATATGATTAGTTTGCATGTCCTTATAAGCTCAGCAAGTTCACTATCTGCTGGGATGTGGCACATAGAATCATCGACCACATTGATGGGAATTGCAAATCGAGAATGTGCCGTTCTTCCCCCTCCAACAAAAGCGCGGCTATACCGCTTGATGCGACATTTAAAACTATACCTTCTTTCGATCTAATTGCTGCGGACAAGGTCTTGTAAAGATACGTTTTACCCGCGCCCCCGTATCCGTATACGAAGAACATACCTCCTTTTGTTTCGTTGACAGCGTCCATTAAAGTATTATATATATCTCTCTGTTCGTTTGTTAGCGTACCAAAGAGCTTGGTATGTTGTTCACGTAACTCGTCTTTGTTGTATTTTAACTCATCCGATATGAGTCTATTGTAATGTGCCATAAGAAACATTTCGTTTGGGAAAGGCATGTTTGGGATGTTCCGCAAACTTTTATTGTTACAAAGCAGCATGTGTTCGATATATGTAAGACATATGTTCTTTCTTTGCTCGTCTGAAAGTTCCAAATCTGCAAAAATTAAATGCACATTTTTTTGTTTAATTCTAACACACAAACTAATAGACATATATTAATTTTCACATGCTTGTAACTTTGTAATAACAACCCAACACACACACATTTGGATGGTTTATTAGCGACCATCACTGTGAGGTAGTAGTTTTTTTTGTGTTTAATTTGATTTTTTAGTTTTATAAATAAAGGTTCCATTCCAGAGGCACTAAAACACTCATTTTGTTAACAGTATTTGGGCGCTTTTTTTTTAACGTTTGTGGAAATATAGGAGGGTTTGAACTGGTTTATGGAATACCACTGGTTTGTTATCGATGGCTTATGTTGTTTAGTATACGATTATAAGGCTGAAGTGGTATCATGCTGTTTTGCTGGGTAATTTTAGAAGCAGTGAAATTCAATGATTTGGGGTTACTTTCATAAAACTCTAGTATAGAACCACACCTGATTATTGGGTTAGTTTTTTTTTGCGTTTGAATGTGTATTTTAAAATGTTTGATATTTTTAGTCAGGGTTTTTTTGTCTTTAACTCACTAAAGCTGTTCGAATTATTTTCAGAAACATGGGTTCCCAGTTCTTGATCAAACTTGACAACCATTATTTGGAAGGTCGGGTGTGCATAAAGGAAAGCGACGGGAACGTTTATTACGGGAATATTAAGGCAATATCCCAGTGTTATACGTTTGATGTTGCTGCCTGTTTGGTATGGTGCTGCTGAATAAGTGCTTTAGGTATGTTTTTTGTGAACCTAAACTTTTATTATGGATAATGTCAGATGATAGGACATGTATGTGTAAACTATGTGTATTTGTTAGTTGTGTGTGATTCGTTTATAAAGAATTATAATGATATCAGTTAGACAATTGAGTAGATATTAAGAGATTGTATTACAATGAAAATTTCATACCTGGATCATTTCTTTTTATTCGTTCTGCGTGTAGTACGTCAGTAGCCATTACCTCCCACGTTTTCTCGTAAACAAATTCTGGTCGAGACATGCAATCTGTCAGAATAAGAATGACATAAAATTTTCGTAGGTAGTTTCCGGTTCCCCATAGGCTGGCTTCTAACAACCCGTCAATGTATTCTTTATTGTCTTCCAGTAGACCTCGTGCCTGGCACGCCTCTTTGTATGTGCTGTACGTAACACCTTCAAATTTTTTAAAATCGATCCAATCTCGTGCGCCCGGGACCTTGTTAATCAGGACTCGCAGGTAGAACAGTTCACCGGTTGATGGTGATACGTGATGCACACGTCCAATTGACGTGCCTCTTTGTCTTTTAACCCAAACTCTATCCTCTTGTTTCCATACATAGTGTTGTGGAAATTCGTGGTAAAGTAAAGCCCTTGCTTCTACATCAGTCTCGTTTGTTTTCATCCACTGTATGAATTTTGTGTCATTTATGGATGCCTTGTCCAACGTACAGTCAATGCTTTCCGAAGCATCAAATACGACCGAATGTTCGCCTTCTAAATGAAACGGCAATCGTTCAACCGGAGGGAGTCTGTAATGTATGTCAAATTTGTAAATCCTCCATGCTGCTTCACAAGCCGAAAGATATCGACAGTCGTAGTAATCACTGACTTCGTCTATCTCTTGGTCTTCTACCGCCGCTGTAGCCCTATCTGGACCCTTGTTTATATATTTGAAAAGGTATTTTATAGAACCCATTTGGTTGCACCACTCCACGTTAATATGCGATTGGTACCGCCTTAACAACCCCGGGTTGTAAGGGACCACGTATCCGTTATGCAATTCTGAACCACTTTTAGTTACTGTACAACCGTCGTTCCTCCTCTTATAAAGTGCGTAACCATTCTCGTCTATGACTGTTGAATCGTTAAACTCTTTGGGGAATTTCTTTGTGCATTTGTTTTTAACCGTACATGGACAAGTAGGGCGCTGTGGGCCACATGGTCCATGCATCATATGATCGGTAACGATCTCGTATAGTTCAGGATCTTCGTTTTTATCAGGTATTTCTGCTGAAATAAAACAATCAATTTGGCGGGTTGTCTTGATTTTATCACGTTCTTCCAGAAAAAGCAAAATATGAGCATGTGGCAGGCCTCTTTTTTGAAACTCGACAGTATAAACAGCTGTAATAGGTTGATAGTGTTAAGCATGACATACAATTAATAATAACGGATTCAATTACTTTGTATTTGTTAATAAATGTATAAAGATTATACCTGCTTTCAAATGTCCAAAATAATGCCGGTCTTTAAAATCCCTCATTAAAGAGTCCAGTTTTTGTTTAAAGACTCTTGTTATGGCGTCAGGTCTATCTTCAGGCTTCAGCCCCCTCTTTGCGACAAAACGTGCAATTTCTGGCCAGTTTGGGTTGCACGTGAATGTTATAAACAGGTCAGGATATCCGTAAACCTTGCATATTGTCATGGCATCCAAATAATTTTGCATCATGTATCTTGGACTTCCAGTGAATGACGACGGTAAAATAACCTTTTTCCCTCGTAACATGACCCCAGAATCTTCCTGCTCCGCCAATTTCGCAAGTTTAGAATATGTTTCACTTCTCAAATCCTTCTGCTGATTTTTAATAAACGACATTCTTTCAGATTCTACCATAGTGTATGCGTCAACAATAAATTGTTGGCATAGTCTCCTTGCGTTGAGTATCATCGAGAAAACACCCGTCCTTTCCTGCAGCCGATACGCAAAATACTCCCTCATTGTTACCCTTGTTTTCTTGTTTGTTGGTGTATGATCAGTAACACCCACGTGGTATATATTTGTCCAGTAACCATCTTCTGCGTAAGGGAATAGCAGTGGGTAGTGCAATGCTAGATACGATGGGTGCAATTCACTTATTCTTTTAAGACTGCCTTCCTGTGGGTGTAAAATGATGTCCCTTTTATTAGCTGTTGTGTCAAAATCACCAACTATTAGACCTCCAATTTCATCAGCTGTGGGTAGGTTATAGTTTCGACCATCTCGTTCTCTTGTACCGATAAGGCGTAGTCTGAACCTCGTTTCATCATGTCTCCTAACCAACTGTTCTCCAGCCATTCTGAACTGAGCAACCAATGGATTAATGGTATCGAGCATGTCGCGTAAGTCAACAGTCAGTTGATGGTCTACGATATATGTACTTGATGTTGTTGCGCCATCGTTTGGGCTGTATAAAACAAATATAATTATACTAATATAGTGTTGCTTATCTAAGAATGAATGAACAACGTACATGTACTGATGTAATAATTATTGGTGGAATACCTGACCGAATTAATCCTGTTTTGTATTTCGTTCTGGGGGTCATAAATATATAGTTGCGCAAAAACAGGGGGTCTATCGCCCTCAGGCAAGAGGCTCCCCATCCTGTGGTAATTTTCTCCCTGAATCCTGTAACAATATGGTCCATATCCCTGGTTAACAGACGTATCCTGTTTTGCACCCATGGATGTGAATGAAAACATTGAATTGTATCGCCTAATGTTATCAACAAAATCCTTGCTCTTTGGATGTTCACCATTCATAAGTTGTGCTAACAACTGTGGTAGATTCTTAACTTCCGTTCCTAATTTCACCTTTCCTTTACCACAACATATAGAGTATGATCCAGTGCCTGAAGTTGTCGACCCCACTGTAGATTCAGCATGCCACAACAGTGCGTCGCAGGATTCACACGTGTAAATGGGATCTCCATGTTCAAGATAATCTGAGAATAGCAAATTAATTAATTAAATTTTAAAGGAAAAAAGAAAAACCATCATTTTATTTTGGGCATAAATGTTGTCTTTGGTAGGGAACTGTCTAACGAATGTACCATTAGATATTCCTTTAAACATGTTTATCTGTCCATCGTGATTGTGTGCTGAGGTGGCATTATTTAAACCTTCGCGCCTAGGGATTTTTTTCGTAGGTGTCATTATTTTGTCTTGCAGCCGCTGTGATTTGCGTTTCGAAGTGTGCACACCAGAGTGGATGGTTCCAAGGTACACGGGCTCTTTATCGATTGCTGCAGCAAAAGTGAATGAATAACAGGTAATGATTAAAATATTTATTAGCTACTTGTTCAAAAAATTAAAAATGGATTACGTGTTTTGGTCGGGTCTTTGAAAGGACGCCCTCTCGGTCTCTTTGTTGGTGTTGGATGTTCACAGCTTGTTTGTTGGTTGATTCCTTTTCCTGTGTTTGTTTTGGTCTGAGAAGGTGTGCGAGTTGGCCGGATACTTAAGCTTCCGACATCTGTTGTAAAATAAAGACACATTAATATAACTGATTGCTCGTTGTTGTAGGCAAACATAGCCTGTAATTATCATGATATGTAGTTTCTATAAATGATATAACATGTTTGGACTGGGTATATTGGTGGTCGTCCCCCAGGTCGTATCAGTTTCACAGCTTGCATATTCGATGTGTTACCTGTAATTTCATCCTTCCGCTGTGGTCTTCTACGTGGTCGTATTGCTAAATCATTTGATACAGCTGCCATGACAATAATACTATAAGTACATTGTAAATTTGTCAGGGTTGTATATCATATTAAACTGTTGTACAAAAACTTTATGTGAAGTCAGTGTTTATTAACGGTGGCAATGTCTAATGATCTATAATGGATCTGCTTTTAAATTTAACCGAAATGAGGTATATTCAATCTACCTGCATAGTTGATTGTATCAACATACTTGAGAATAAAGACTTGTCAAACTATAAGCTACATGTAGGCAAATCAAGTATGCAAATATAACAAATATTACCTGGTCTGTAAACTAATTAACTGCATTTAAATCACCCTTTATTGGTTAATCATAAGAAAAATCTGATTAATTGAACACTTCAAATGATTACAGTTTGATTTGTGGCAATAAACCTGTGGACTTTTAAAGTATATTATATACTCATTTTCAGAGGTAAGCATTCATATGCTATTTGTGTTAACCGCTATTAACCTTACTTGTGCTCCACATAGTATTTTCCTGCATTTGTATGAAGGTACTAAGGCATTTTACAAAAGAGTACGTTGGTGTTCGATTCACATGTATGTTCACGGATCTGATACATTTGCATTTCAGGTCATAACAACTTTTATGTCAGTGGGTGGGCATATAGCAAACCTGTTCGAGCTGAAATGGTCATTTAATCAGTATATGCTGCGTCACGTAAACTCTTAAATATTTATTTGTCCTATTTTTCTTTTCAAATAACTAATGCTTTCATTTAGGAATTCATCTGATATTATGACAGTAATAACATTAATCTTTGTATTTGTATTTGTTAAAATTAGACTTTGGGCTACTTTCAACCCGTTTGACCTTACTCCCTTTTAGCCAATCTAACGCACCCCCCTTACCTGGACAATATTAAACAGTATAATAGAATCGACCCACGGGTAAGTTTTTTTATTTTGTTGTAATGACCCATGCTCAATGCAACGTTATGGATATATTTTGTTGTAATGACCCATGATCAATGCAGTGTTGGCATATTGTAAATATCATGGTTCGTAGTTTCAAACAATGTAATTACCTGTTTGGACTGGGTCTATCGGTGGTTGACCCGTCGGTTGAATGGTCCTACACTTTGTATATAGGATGTGCTACCTGCTATTCTGTGTGGCTTTTGTGGTCTTCCTCTTGGTCGGATTGCTAAATCTTCTGATACAGCAGCCATGTTAATAACACAACCTGAATATTGTAAACTTGGCAGTGTTGTATAGTATATCAAAATGGTGTGGAAAATGTCTGTAGATGTTTAGATGTTTTTTAAGTGAAATTAGTGTTTATTAATGGTTAAAAAGTAACATATTGCATAACCATACTTATCTACTACTATATAGTAGCATATATGTTAACAAAATATTTGTATTTTACATGAGACACACGCTTTGTGGTATTTTAATTTAAATATTTGCTTATATTTGTTAGCAAAAGATTATCATTAGGAATTGTAACATCTTTATTTAAATTTTGCTCCTATCACATACTTGAGAAATAAGATAATTACTGAGATTTCGTCTATAAATAGCATAACAAAAGGCAAAGGATAACCATTTTTTGGAAAATCGTTTTCAATGGCGCCATTCCAGATTTTAGAGGAGCTAAGCAACCTCTCTGGATCGTCCAAGCTGCATGACTGCATGCGTGTTTGGTTTGTACAACAGGCATGTGAAGAGGCCATCTGTGCAGAATTGATCAACACTTGTTGCGAGCATCTAAGGAGAGTTATAGCAAAGAACCAATCAATGATAGTTGACATGGAAACATTAGGACCTCGTGGTGTCGCATTGGACTCACTTGACTTATTGAATCAAACTCAAGAGAGGCATCGGGTACTGCTCCAATTGATGGAAGAATTGCTTGCCCAAACAAAAGATGCAGTGCGCGAGGAAGAATCCAACGCAATGAAAATGAATCTTTTTAATTGAGTTGTTTTATTAGTGTTTTTGTATACAATGTTCAACAGGTTCTCCATTAGGTTAATCTGTTTGATGAACAGTTTAAAATATACAAACCAACCACATCAATAAGTTAATCTATTAATTATCTGTAGTGTTGCCTTTGTCTCCTTGTGTATTTTTTTTGACATAACCATCAAATTCAACAACAATGACATATGAGCAGTACAAACTGCAATAAAAAACTTGTACATTGTGTGTTTCTATTCATTAAACTGATCTTACATTCAGTACAAAGTCGTAACTTATATAACTATAAAGGGCAAATCCTTCAAGCATATCAAACTGTGTAGGCATACAATTACAATTGATAGTTATTGTAACATGAAAACTTTTTAAAATACTAAATGCAAGCTTTATTATTCAAATAAGCAAAAGAACAATACAAATAACAACATGAATCTTAAAGGGGGAAAAAAAACAAAACACTAAGGAATAACATGGCTGTTTTCAATATCTTTGTAAATATCATAAACTTTCTGTTGTTCTTCTGCTATTTTTGTATTCCTAACATCAATTCTCTGTTGGCGTTCTCGTATGATTTCCTCATCCTTTCTGTTTTGTTCCTCGAGAAGCCTTATACGGTTGTTGTATAGATCAATCAATGTTCGTTCCGTTGCATACTTGCCAGATTCACACCTAGCCAATATATTCTTGGATATGTCGAAGTCTCTGTATCTGTCAGGAATTGGATGAACATCATCATCTCTTTGGCGTTTCCCTGTCCTTGTATCATTGTTTGATTTTGATGATGCCATAGAACTGTGAAAATAGGAGATAATCTATAACTGTGAGAGGATGGTATTTTTTTTTTCTTTAGAACTTTGTATTCTTAGACAATTTAAAGGCATAAAGTGGGTAGTCTCCAAATACATGTTCCCTATAAACTTGGCCATGTACACGTATTTAAACTGTATATATATAGTACACACAAATATCAAATACCATTATCATTTTAAAACTGAATTGTATCTAATTTTCATATTATGTTTGTAATCAAACAATAAAGGTACACAGCTATTTAACACAAATAAAATTGGTAATCAAAAAATAGAATCATGCAACCATCAAAGTAGATACGTAATTATTGAACGCTTGCATTGAACACCAAACAATAGAGTGTTAATAAATTCAAATATATATGAAAATAATATAGACACAATAAAAGAATTCACTATGAAAGTTCTATTTGTTTCATGATATTGTCTATCTTTTCTTTGCACTCCAATATTTTTCCTCGTCGGTGATCAATATCATCTTTACACTTTAATATTGTTTGTTCGTCAACTCTGATGTCTGCTTCCAAATGTGCTATATGTCGTCTAAGCTGATCAACATAACATATAGGTAGAAAATACCTTACAGCCCCTTGGTCACCATTTGAATTAGACGATAGATGTTTTGGTGGGGAATTACTTCTTGAACGTTTTCCTGGTGACTTTGATGGGGGAATAAACAAACGCCCCATGGTTGCTCTGAGTTCGTTACTACATGAAAGTGCGAAAATCTTGTAGATGTTATATAGCTTGCGAGATTGACTTAATATTTGTTAAGAGATATATTCAATTTATAGAAGATATAATTTTGATGATAAGCATAGCATGTATATTTCAACCAATATGCTAATAGATATATTTAATTTATAGAAAATATAATTTGGATGATAAGTATAGAATGTATATATTGCACCAATCTTTTAATGTTAGTTTCAAATAAGTTATTTAAAAGGCATAATTAATTTATAAAAGATAAGTATAGAATGTATATACTGTACAAATCTTTTGATTCTATGAGATATATTTAATTTACATAAAATACCCAAGTATATACTATATTTTCGAATAAATATTTTGTTCGTTTCTTTAACTTGAATGTTTCGAAGCTTTGTAGATTCAATATATATTTTTATAAACGATATGAAATATTAATGTATAATAAGTAATAAAACAGGCGAAACACGTGAAAAAACCATAGTCAAATGACAACATAAATTCAAATCAGATCAATTCATCAACTATTTAAACTGAAAGAAAAACAGTGTATGAGCAACGACTTGTAAGACGATGTTGAAGTCTCAATCGTCATCGCTGAAAAAATTTAGATCCACAAGGTAGTCATCGGTCACCTCATGAAACAATACGATGTATATACTTGTAACATAATAAAACCTTTAGAGTTAATTGAATTTATAACTCACCAACTTAAAAAATGTAACAATTATTCATAGTAATAAGGTATTATTCGCTGAATGACAATTAAGGTGGACAAACAATATAGGATAAAACTCTTAAAAACCAAATCTATGGAAAATCTAGCTATGTTTCATTATATTTCATCCTCACTATCATCATCGTCACTTGTTTCATAATCAGTAGAGCTGTCGTTAATAAAGCTACTCATATCATCGGTATCAGAATCATAGCTGCTGGTATACGTGTTTGATCCAACTTCCCATGATTCTTCATCAAGATTTCTGTTGCAAATATTTTGACCATTTACAATTCCGTCGATATCAGGCATATCTCTCCACATGTCAGCGTCGACTATGTCAGCCTCATCCAGTGCTGGGCATTTGGAAGCGCGTGTTCAAGTACAAATAAAACATAAACAAACAAATACCAAAAAACTATGTACTGCTACATATGTGTTGCTGCTATAAATAAGTATGTTGTGTTTTTTACCATTAACATCAGTATAAGCTTCATCGACGGATGTATACTTTGAATCACCTATTAAGAATTTCAGGAAAAAAATGTCATAAGTAAAATATAACTTTTAATTTAACACATATTTAGTAATCTACAAATAAAAAAAACTATACAATTGGTTTCCAAAAAACAACCTGTAGAGGAGTCTTCAATGATAAGCTCATCAGGGATAGTATATCTAGGTTTATAATCTTTTAGAGGGTAAATTGGATCAGGAAGATCATCGATGTTCACCCAAACCCCATCCTCAGAATCGCCTTTATTTTTTTCAAAATCGTCATCTGTATCCTCATCAAGCAACATATACTTTTTACGACCTGTGCTGCGTGTTGGATGCGCTTCCTTAGATCCTTCTCTTATAACATGGCCATCATCATCAGAATTGTGGGTTTAAGGTACACATCATAAAAAAATATGTTGTAAGTTTCAATATATTTATGTGTAAAAAAATACATAGGTGCATCCTAGGATTAAAGCACACAATGTCAGAACATACTATACTGCATTATATAACAATACAAATAAACAATCTAAGATATAACCTTAACAAAAGTGGTGTCTACAGATGTGCTTGTTTTTACCAATCTACGCCGTTTAAGTGATTGTAAAACAGGCTGGGGAAAAAAACAACAACAAAATAAAACAAATGTTTAAGTGAGTAATTCCATTAAAAATACTTGATAAGCAAGAACATATCAAGCTGATAATAAAACTACTCAGACATAGTATTAAAGATACCTTCTCGTCGTCTGATATATTTATAATTGGCATGTCCTTGGTTGGAGATGGAGGGTCATGTTTTTTAACCATATCAGCATGGCTAGGCTATAATTATGAGGAACGTAATCAGATATTTTTCTTTCGTGTATAATTTGAATGAATGCTTGAGTTATATATTATACCTCATCATCATCTGATAAAATAATGAATGGTACATCCTTATTCAGCGAAGTATTACTTGGATATGGAGAATCATAGTCCTTTTTTTTAGTAACCTGTTAAAGTTCTATTAATAAAAATGATGTAAACTGACATAGTAACAGATAAAGCATATGTAACTTATAAGTATATACCTTGTTTGATCGTTTATATGACATTGTGTTTACTTCCCGTCACCAATAATTGAAATTATATGCTCAGCAGCTAACATGTGGTTTAATTTATAGAGTTTGAAGATGAATATTAATTGTTAAAGTTTTAATATAGATAAAGTCTGTGACTATATTTAAAACATATTATGTTTTAAATATACACGTTTTCTTTTTTTAAAAATCTTATTCTGGGTGCTTATCCTAAATATATACATATGATTTTATTATGAACTCTTAATAAGAGCAACTCGTTTTATTTTAGTAAGTATAATAACTCTATGGTTTTGGGTTGGGACGTCTTTTTTAATTTTCTATTTCGTGTGTTTATACTAAATACATGTATGATTTCATGCCTATATTTTCATAGGTATAGTTTTGTTACTTTTCTAAATGAATATGGTTTTTACTATAGTTAAAGATTGTGATTATATTGTACAAAAACATGCTTTTATATTTTATATTATACAACTTAAACTGTACATAAGAAAACTTGAATCATTATAAGTTGCTTAATTTGTTATACAATGTATTTTAAATATATTAATTTAACAGATGATTATTTTTTGGCTTGATTACTCAGTATCCGTTAGCCATTGATAATGATTACTAACAGCTCGAAGCAAACTAAAATGTAAATTTGCAAACAAATACTTAATAAAAGAAGCAACTGATAAGAACATTTCATATGTCGTGCATAGGCAAACGGGTCGGTTTGGGTTACAATTTACTTCAAACGGGTCAAAAAAGGGACATATCGAAAGCTGTATAAACGTGTAACATAACATATTCATTCCATTAAATTAAATTTTTAAACAAACAGAACAGACATGAAATTAATCATTTTCTGATGAGAAAGCCAGATGAACTTGATCGTAAGAATAGACTTCCAACTTTTGTTTCTTCCTCCTCTGTTTCCTAAAAGGACCAAATTCTCTCAAAAACTGCTTATGTTTTCTCCTTTCTTCTCTTAGTCTTGCCTCTTCATCCTTCACTTGCTCCCACTTCCTCTGTTTAATCGTTTGTTTTTCTGAAACCATCCAATCATAAATAGACTCTATACTTTCTTCAACTTGTTCCTCACCTACATGGATATTCAAGCCATTTTTTAAGCATGCACGTAACATCTCAAAATTGCAGTTTAGAAAAACTAATATATGTTTATTTACCTTTGTTTTCATGCGTTTCTTTCCCTTTTCTTGCTGCAACATCATTCGACCTGCTGTAAACATGATGTTAGCATTCATTATTTTGTGAAATACATGAAATCTTAACATAAATAAGTTATATAGTTAGCAGGTTTACCTTTGATTATTCACAGTTGTTATCTCTGCCATATCGTTATCCCTTTCTCTCTTAGCAATGGAAGCCATTTTCAGATTATTGCAAAACAGATGAGGCGTGCAAAGAGCAAGAGTTTTTTTTTTTTTTTTTTTTTTTTTTTTTTTTTTTTTTTTTTTTTTTTTTTTACTTTGAAAATCTGTATGGAAGTTGGAATGGGTGATTATCTAAACGCATTTAACCACAAAGTTGGGGAAGGTAAAAAGTCAATAATCAATTTGCATTTTATCTTGGAACAAACATATCTTTTTTAAAAATATATGGATATGTTTTTGCTTATATTTTGACTATGGAAAACATATTTTCTTTAAACGTTTTAGAGCTAACAAAAATTTTAAAATATTTAGTTAAATTAGCATAAAAAGTGGATACATATCTTTTCTTAGGCCTTATCACATTTGATTAAGTTGAATAATTTTTTGTTTATTATGTGTATCCACAACTCTAAAAAAATGAATGACAAGTTAAAAAAATAAATAATGACAAGGATAGAGGGTTACACTACACTAATAATGACATTAGTTGCTTTTATCATTTCAATGTGTATATATGTACTAAAAGTGAAGAAAAAGGATATTGATAAGAATATTCATAACAATTATAAATTGCAAACATTGTGTTGTAAAAATGTAAAGGTTTTGGCAGGGAAAAACAATACGAATATTCATAACAATAATTACTTGTAAACCATAACTAAAGTGTTCACACATCTTTAAAAAACGAAGCAAACATCAATCATCATTATGCTTGTCCTGTCCATCGAGTCCATTTGCTGGTAATTTATCCTCACATGTTCCTGGAATACTGCTATTTTCATTTGGCATTCCATCATCTGCATCTTCCAATCGAGTTATAACATCGGCCGTGGCATCATCAGACAATGTTGCCATATCATCTAATTTGTCCGCGAACGGAGTTATAGGTTCGTTGCTTTGTTCCTGATATATTTTGTGGGAGGAATTAAAAATTTAGAATGTATTGTTCGTTAGAATTCAATGGTGTTTGTTGACACTAAATAAAACATTAAATAGTACCGCGTTTTTTTCAGGAGAATGTGCATCCGTTTCATCGTCCGAGCACATAGAGTCATAGTCCAACCTCTGCACATCATCATCGTCGTCCTATTTTAAACAATGTAAAACGTTTAGTATATACGTAATTGTAAGCATACATCATTGTTACGTATATTAAAGTAACAAATGGACTAAACCTCATCTTCTAGGAAGCCACTCTTGAAATAGTTGATTGTCTCAACATCTTCGGTAACCTTTTCAGCTCGATATATGTGGCTGTTATTCTCGTTGTTAAAGTCAGAAAAGAAAATCTTGAAAAGATACCTCCTCCCAACAATCTGATTAAGATCTTCCGGAAAGTACTCATCTGTGTTCATTCCTTCCCTTTCCATGATCTCCTATGCGGTCACATTTGTCATCTCATGTACGCTCTTGTCAAAGATTACCACTTGCGCGGTTCCACTATCATCAAATATGCGCACAATGATTTTGAACCTACGAATATAAAATATACATCGTAAAGTATAAAAGATGTAAAGAGTTGCATTATTTATTATACAGTTATATATGGTTGCAAATACTTATATCCATGTAGATACGCTGTTGCACATACTTAGAAACAACTGCATATGTCTCCCCGTGGTTCTTACAATACCACAGCTGCTTCGGATTCTTCGAGCTTGATTTGACTTTCGAAACAATGGGTATCACTCTGGTACTACATGTCTTACAGCCTGTATAGACCCATCCATTTTCATATTGTATACTATGCACTCTTGCATAAACGACACAATGTGATTCCTGTATATAAATACAAAATCGTTTGTCAGCAACACCAATGTGATTTAATCGGGTGAAGAATAAGATTTATATTATATTTGGATCAATTAATTGTATCTTACAGGTTCAATTGTCCTAATCGATCCAACTGTTCTCTTCACGCAGCCGTGCATGAACTTTGCAGGCGTGACAACAGGCTTCTCAATTGAATATTCTTCAATTTTAAACTCCCCTGCACTATATCCGTCTTGCTCTTCGTACCTGTAATGTGTATAAATAAGTTTTCAAATAAATGCAACATATAGTTAATTCAAAAGCAAAACATATATAGCACAACATCAAAGTAATTACCTCTCCCAGAAAGCTAACAACTGTGGCACATCTCTATTTATGAATATCCTTATGCCAAACAAAGCGTTATGTATGGACGGTTTGTCTGTGTTGGGTAAAAGAGAAACGTAAATTTTAAAATTAACACTGCGAACAAAAAAAATAAATATCATGTCCGAAATTTCACTATGTATTTGTAAAACTTACTATTCCAATATTTCACTTTTGCTAACATCATCAGTATGTCTATATGCCCAAGTTCATCACGCTTGTTTTCATAGTCATTCCACAATAATGCCCAATAGTTCCAAAAAGTACAGTCTATTCTTAAAGATCTGCAGAGCATAGTGTATAATCAATCCATGATCACAATTGAACATGATTCTACACACATTATTTCAAAGAAAATGTAAACGTGCACAATATACGTACTCGGCATCTTCAACAACAATTGTCCTTCGTATCATAGGAGTACCAGCACCGTTGATAGTAACTATTTTTCCAATAGCTACAACTGTACCAACAATATCTGAAAAAATATCTTATAAAGTAATGCAAGAAATCATTTCAATAATGTCAAATTATGCGAACATTTTCTAAAAAAAATACATACCAACACAATCGTGTTCGTGGTACTGATTATCTGTATCCAGAATACTTGATAATGGCTCATTAATGAAGCCAACAAAATTGACATCAATTTGATCTATCCGCGTGACCTCAGTGCCTTTATAAAAAGATATTTTCCATTGATTTGGTAACAAAGGAAATTTGCCACTGTTTTCTGCTACTCCAAAATTAGATATTATGTAACATTGTCCCTCTTGTAAAAGAGGTTCAAATTTGTACATAAATTCCTTCTTGATATAAATCTGAACACGGTTTGACTGTATATACAATTCAAATATTAGTATTATATGTAATGAAAATATATACAAACATATATAGTTGGTAACCTAATTCATGTTACCTCCTCGTCCTGTAGAACACAGTCATGACTGTAAGGATCATGTTCCTCTCCAAGTTTGTGTGAATGCCACACGGAAACACACCTACCTCTAATAGCCATGTTTAAACTCATTGGATTGATGTCTTTAATGAGAGTAATTTTTCGTTCTCTATTGGTTTTCATTGGCTGAGAATTCCCGCCTATAATCACACAAATATACTACGACCATGTAATGTACATAAACCAATTATATTAAAGTAAGCATTACTAATAATCTGAGTACAAAACCTGTCGGGAGTTTTCCATGTGACGATGTGTGCATCACATTTTTTTTGCTTTTCTGTGAAGGTACAGCCGAAGAGGTTGATTGGTATCTCAAATCCCGTTGTTTATTTTTAACATATGACAATCTCTTAGTCTCAGCACTTGAGTTTGCTGCCCTTGCAAAGAAGTGTAAAACATATTATTGTATACATATATGTATGCATTCTTGGGGGTTCAAATTAATACCTAAAGGAGACTCAAAGGTGTAATGCGCCTCAAATGAATCGGTCTGAGTCTTGTTTCTTCTTTTCAATGCTTGTCGAGGGCCTGTTGTTTAATTGATATAGATTTAACATAATGTATCATAAGCAAGCATAGTTTATCAATATAGTACATTCAAAATTTATTACACGGTAACAAATAGTTTAAAAGCATCAATGAATCGCCTACAAAACCATCAAATAAAACCTAAAACTAACAAAATTATCAAGCCTTATTCTTTGTAGCCGAACCATCAACTATATATCTAACTCATTACCAACTCAAACTCGATTCATAATCAAATCACCACCACTGCAAAAACCTCGAATAAAGCCCAACTCTAAGCCAAGTACACAATCATAGATCTTCTTTGCAACCAAAGTATTGGATATACGGTAACAAATAGTTTAGACACACAAAAGAAAAATTCATTATACAGTAACAAATAGTTTAGACACATACCACTCTCACGAAGTGACTGCCGCTCAGAAGATGATGAGGTGTTACTAAATTTTCTCTTTGGAGGCGGGTTAGATGCTGAAACAACTAAAAATATATAAATACAATATATTTTTCATACAAACAAATTTTTACTTACTATAATACCTGTGGATTGTGAAACAACATCGGGTGTATCACTCTCAAACAAAGTATTATCGAACTCAGAAGATGAAGATTGTTGAGTTAAATGTGTTGATTTGCCCGTTCCTTTGCTTCCAACAATTGTCACCGTCTGTGAACGCTTACCTGCCGACAAAACATGAGCATAAACGTACCATCAATTCAATCAAAATTTTGTTGAATATACTACCTCTGGATTGTGAAATAACATTAGAAACAGCTGCCCTGGATAGGCTGCCAGGTGTGTCACTCTGGAACACGTAATTTTCCAACACGGAACATGAAGATTGTGTAACCAAAGTTGCCGATTTGCCTGTTCCTTTGCTTTCAACCATTGGCACCCTCTGTGGATGCTTGCCTGCAACAAAAAACACAAACATACATCGTAACGGTGTCAAGACAATGAACACGGGTTAATACACAACATATGTAACCACATACACCAATTTAATACAGACCAAGTAGTTATAAATTAGACCACACATTTGAAAAATGTATATAGTGCATACAATAAATAGAATACATATTTGTTAATATACAATGAATGTAAACTTATACAATAGCAAAGTACCTTGTGAAGTGCTCTTAGAGTTTCCAATATGCATATCAGTATCCTTGATTGTTGCATCTTCTATAACCAACCAAAAACCAAATACGTAGACAAACATTAGATTTCTAGTACATTAAACACTATTAAGCAGATAATAAAAGTATAAACAAATTGCTACTGCTACAACTAATCTGAAAACAATTGTGTAAATAAGAGAAGTATTAAAAAAAAAACTACTGTTACAACAATTTAAATAACAATCATGCAGAAGAATATTAGTTTGCATATCAGTATCCTTGCTTGTTGCATCTTCTATAACCAACCAAAAACCAAAACTGCTACAACTAATTTGAAAACAATTGTGTAAATAACAGAAGTATTAAAAAAAAAACTACTGTTACAACAATTTCAATAACAATCATGCAGAAGAATATTAGATTAAATGTACACATAAAATTAATAAGAACATAAAGTTGCCGCTGCTATGACCAATTAAAAACCAATTATGTAAAAACAATCAAATACACAAACAATACATTAAAGCTACATACAACATTAATATATAACCAATTAAGAAACAGTCATGTAGACAACATTAGATTAATTATACATGCAACATTAGTATCTACATAACAGTACAACAAACAAATGGCTCATTAACAACATACGTTCTGAAGGGGCATGTGTGTTTTTATTCCTGGATACGTTTGCAAGTCGTTTAGAGTGTCTTTGAGGCTGCATATTGGAATCCAGTTTTGTAGATACAGGTTTTTGATTTTCGATGGCAGATCAGTTGCACATTATGAATTATATATATAGTCCCAACCCAAGCCAATGACATTTAAAAGTTTTTGATATATACAGAACTTAATTATAGGCATAAAAGATGTAGTATATCTTCGACAAAATACATATTATATGCTTTAAATATATACTAAAAAAACGTATATCTTCTAAAAATTAAAAATATTTTCGGGTATATACATGTATAAGAAAGCATATATAATAATCTATTCCATAATTATAGCTTAGCAATATCAAATTTTTAAGCATGACATAAATATTTTCTTATGTAGATCACAAAAAAATGCTTGGTCCAATGGTTGAAGTATTCGTACGTGGATCAAATGGCCAGGGTTCAAATCTTGCAAAGGCCAATTGTAATTAAATTTTTAAATACGAAATTTCCTGTAAAATTAGTAATGCTTATGTGGCAAATCCGAAATTTTAAATAAAATTAAAAATGCTTATGTGGCATGAAAAATCGAAAATTTTAACCAATTGTGCTTATGTGGCATGAAAATCGAAAATTTTAAACAAAATGTGCTTATGTGGAATTATGACATGGCATTACTGGGCAATCTAACAATTGATGACGTCATGCGCTTATTGTTATATATATATATATATATATATATATATATATATATATATATATATATATATATATATATATATATATATATATATATATATATATATATATAGTGTAGGGTTATTTTCAGAACCAAAAAAAGGTCGAGAACTGCGAGAACCGATCTGAGCCATCTATTATTTGATCTATGGCTATAAATGTTGGTGGCACAAAGGTAATAAACTTAAACTCTAGGTTACATTATTTAATTGATGGAAGGGCATTTAGGGGATTTCAACACTGATATTTTAAACCTATTTCCCTTAAAAAACGTTACACATTTATCATAAAACTGTCAACCATTTCCACTCTCTCTCTCTCTCTCTCTCTCTCTCTCTCTCTCTCTCTCTCTCTCTCTCCTCATTATAACACACACACACGCACCCCACCCTCTCTCTCTCTCTACACCCACTGCTAGAACCCTAACCGGCCGCCAACCACCGTCGCCGGAAAATTTTTAGGCCAACCCCGAAAAACTCCCCAATCGTAGATCTAGACCCGTACGTTATTTCTGGAGCATTTGGGGACTCCCGAAGTCCGTTTGATACCCGTTCGACGCAACACCGCCGCCACCACTTCACCACCACCACTCGCCGCTTCACCACCACCACCTCCTCTCTCATTTTTGGTAACACACGAACTCTCAAACCCATTTATTTCTTTTAAAATCAAAACCCTAATTATTATATTTTTATAAAACCGACTTTTAATAAATAAAAACTTTATAAAACAGTTTGTTGTTATTATAAATGTGTGGATCCGATTTTTTTACCCGTGACTCGGTCCGAGTCACGCGACTCAGCCGAGTCAACTCGTGAGTCGAGTTGACTCGGGACGAGTTCATGATTATTTTGCTTCATCTTGTTTTATTTTAATTTGGTTTGATTTTTTGTAGCTTGGATTTGGTTTCGGATGGATTTGGTTTCTGTTTTTGTTTCGGCCGTGGGCTACGACTCACGTTGAGTCGAGCCGTGACTCAAGGTGAGTCAAGGCGTAGTTTAGTGTAGATTAGGGTTTTGGATTTGTCTGATTTGAGAGTTGTTTGGATCATGGAAATTCAATTAATCTTAATTAATTTTGTAACGTTTATGTTTTTTTTTATAAATCGCAACTGTTAATTGTTTGTTAAGTATAGTTCTAAAAATGCATATATGTTTTATGGCCGATACAAAATTAATAAAAGAAGTGTGCATATGTGTTATTGAGAGTGCATATGTATTTTTATAATTTTTTGTGAATTTGATGCTTTCTGTGCATATATGTTTTTACAGTTTCGGAGTTTAAATTTATTGAAAGTGCATATATGTTTTTAGTTATGATATGAGGATGTTTTGTGTTTAGTTCTTATTTAAGGGTGCACTTGTGTTTTGTGGGTTTAATTTGTTAGAACCAAACATTTTTGGTTCTGTTTGTCAAAAGTTAACTTTACATTGAAATGTGAACTTATCCTTAAAACAAAACGTAGAATATTGATAACAGTCAAGTATTCATTAATTTTAAAATTGTGAGCATCACTGTTTGGTGCGTGGGTACTTGAATTATTATTTTTGTTCATGCACATATATATCATTATTCGAATATCTGTATATACATTCCTGCACATGTATTTCTTATGTCATTTGTTTATTTATCAAATATGACGCTTTAGATGGAAGCAGAAGGTAATAACTTTGTTGTTTTATTTTATGTTTTCCCTTTAATCAATGCGTCCAAAGATGTTTAACCTTATAAACTCAAAATACATGTGTACATACTATCATATCAATGTTGTTTAATAACTAAATGTGTTTGAACCACTCTTCAAAGTTTATAATTGATTGTGGGTGAATGGCATTTGAATTTTGCAGGTGTTTACATGGATAATAAACGTTGGAGTGAATGGTTTAGTAGTTCTCGGCCTTGAACATGTTTGGTTAATAATTCGTGTATTATTTGTTTGTGGTTACAGGTGTGAGTATAATGAGCAATATGAAGAGTGCACATGTGTTTTGTACATATTAGTTAGCGAGATACATGTGCAGATTTCATGGGTTCTTTAACTAGGCGAGGAATACATGTGCACGCCTAAAAGATGAACCAGCTGTTAAAGACATTGGATTATGCACATGTGCACACATATACTCTGTAATAAGTTGAATACAAGTGTAAATATATTGACGCTTGTGATAATGTTGAATATCATATCACTAGAGTAATACAATTTGTAAATTTTGTAATTGCATAAATTTATTGTTAAAGTTTTGTTGTTTGTATTTATATTTATTTAATATTTTTTAAATACATGTGCATACAAAACATCTATGCATAAACGAAAAATACAATTGTAATAATGTAGTTAGTTATTAACTTTTTTTACAAAACACATATATTTTTAAACATGTATAATGAAAAAAAAAAAAATAAAAAAATAAAAAATCCTAAAATTTAGGAACAAAAAAAAAACGGTTTTAGTTATTAAAAAAAAATCCCTAAAATGTAGGAACTAAAAAAACGCTTTTTATTTAAAAAATCAAAAAGAAATTAAAAAATGTAATTTTACTATTATACCCTTTTGAATTAAATAATAAAAATAAATATCCAAAAAAATCTGATTGGTTGATGCTGGTTCTCGCAGTTCTGTACCTTTTTTTGGTTCTGAAAATAACCTCACCCTATATATATATATATATATATATATATATATATATATATATATATATATACTAGATCCAAGGCCCGCCCCGATGGGGCGGCTAGCTTTAAGAAATTCATTATACAATAAAACTAATAATAATATAAGTATGAACGTGTAGGAACATAAATGAAAAAAAATTACTTAGTGTTAAAATAAATAATTAAAGTTATTTTGTTTTACATAGATATGCTTTATTTTAGTAATCATGTACGATATTTTCGCTTCTACTATTTCGAATAACCAGGAGTATTTGCATAAAATGGCCACCAAAGACAAAACCTTTAATACTAAACACATTATCATAAAGAGGAGGAATAAGTATGTAACATATTCATTGCATTTTCCAAGGTTCATAGATGGAACCTTTTAACATATATGTATAACACATATAACAAAAAAAAACAAATACTTAAAATTGGAAAACCAAAATGATAAACAACATTTATACATTTGGTGATCATGTTGTTTATATTATTATTTTTATTTTTTTAATTTAAACTTATAAAAAGATAAAATAATATTTGATTTTAGCTTTTTGAATAAACGTGAAAATTTGACGAAAATATCGACAATATACAATAACTTTACTAAGAAACAGCTTATCATAAATAGGATGAATAAGTATTTGCATGGAATAAGTATGTGCGTTATGTTATGTAGTGTAATATATTTTTTGGATAATAGTATGTAAACATTTATTTTGTAAATGTTTTGTAGTGTATTATGTTTTTTGGATAATAGTATGTAAACATTTATTTTATAAATGCTATTATAATTGTTACCATTTATTTTTTTAACTTTGTACTCGGTAGCAAATATACTCACAATACATGGTAACAAAAATAAAAAACTTACAAAACATACATTAAATGCTTGTAATCAGTTTCTGCTATTAATTTTGCTTCTCGAGGTGTTTAGTAGTCTAAGAACTACTCATTGTCACCATATATTCACCTACCTTCATGTATCTTCCAAACTAACTCTCTCCATTTTAAAGCAAAATTTCTTCAAAAAAAATTTCTTCCAAATAATGGCTTCTAGGTTTCCAATATATGATATGTTAGCAAAGGAAGCTCCTTCTCGCCGTTTTCATGATGTTCTTGCTGTTCTATTTGAACGGGAGAGAAAGGCAAACATGAATGATGAGCAAGCATATGAAAATATTAGGGAGGAGATTGAAAGTCGTGTTAAGCATAGGTATGATGTTATAAATGAACTGGAAAAGTTTGGTAACCCATTGGTGCTTGAGGAACCGTTGGAACGTCTAAGGTTGGCACAGCAAGAGGATTTGGAGGAAGTTGGGTTGTTGAATGTGAGGCGCCAGGTAAGTGGTCGTCGTGCTAATGAGAAGTTTAAGATGATCAAAAAATAATTGAAAGTTGATTTAAGTTTGAAGGTCGGTTTGGTGTGTGGAAGTATATGTCTTTTGTAAGTTTATGTTTCTAAGTATGCTAACATAATTATGGGTAAGTGGTGGAACTGTGTATGATGGATTATGTAAATAGTTTATGTTCCTAGTGATGATGTTTAAGGTTTAAGTAGTTCTTGTTTGTGGTGATAATGTTTCTGTAAGTGCTACTTTGATGTTCTAAAAGTAGCAGTTTTGCCAATGACTCATTAAGGTGTTGGATGTTTAAACAAAAAATAGTTGTAATATGGTTATAATATTAATCGGATGTCTATTAGTATGCACTTGTTATGTTATGTTTATGGTTGGAATGAATGTTAGTAGTTGTTGTTGTTAAGTATTGCAGGAAAAAGGATCACAAATTCAAGCAAATGCTTTGTGATAGCTTTACAGTATTAATAGTGTGAATGTTGCTTTGAATTTCAGACTTGTACTCATCTTATGAGTGTTTTGAATATAATAGTTGTTTTGAGTATCAAGATTGTTTAGAAATACCAGTTTCTCCAAAGTCAACTAAATATCAAAGTTTTTATCAACTCAAGTATAAACCATCTAAGTCCAAGGCCAAGCAACAAATGAATAAATTTTGTAGAATGAACATTTATAATAAACTCTAAAGATGTATTACTTTAGTTAAAGTCAAAGTAGCTTAGTCAAAGTAGGAGTAGTATAAATAATCTGTACTCTTTGTTTGTAAATTTGTATTAGTTCATCATAAAATTTATGTTTATTACTAAAAGAAACAATATTATTCATTAAGAAAGTTACATAAACATAAAAAGATAAATAAAAGATACACCTAAAAAATAAACTTAGGACTTTTTTCTTGATCAAATGCTAAATGAAGTTTGTCGTAATCTATTGTTTCCATTGGCTCTTCGTCGGAGACATTTTCTTCTTCATCAACCTCCATTTTTTTGTAACGTCTTCGGGCTGCCTCAAGATTATTCATTTTAAAATTTGTCTTTGGTTTCTTGTTCAGCCTTTCAAACTTGTCCCATTTCTTCTTTCTCAACTTTGATAATATTTCAAAGTATCGAACAGCAGGATTTTTTTGGCACTAACTGCCTCATCTTGTACATCATCATGTACTCCTTCTACCAAAAAATAACAAAATTTAAATATTAGTAATAGACGTATTCGAGCATTACAAAATATTATAATGTAAGTCGTCATTGTTTTTCCAATTGTGTGTCATGATAACCATGTATAAAATAGTTGAATGTAACCTGTTGAAGCAACAGATTCTTTAATAGAGATTTCAGATGGTGAGTCTTGTTTCTTCCTGTTAAAAGAACATATTGGTTTAGGCGTTGCAAAAATAATTATACCAAGTACAACAATATGAATTAAAGATTGTTAAACTTACTTGGCATGCTTTAGTTCATGTTCATCATTTTCAGCATCAATTATTTTTCTCTTCATTGAGGAATCCATGATACGCACAGTATTGTAAGTAGTATTTGTTTGTTGAATATGAAATGTTAGATCGTGGGAGAAGTTATATACACGATCAAAAGGGCATGAAGAGACTTCACTTGAATCAAGGAAGTGATAAGATTGGTGTTTCAAATTCTAAAATTAAATGTGTACAAATTATCATTCCAAATTATAGGAAGTTGTTACAATTTTAATAAAGTTGCTAATCATTTCCTTAACATGTTTATACTTATTTAAAGAATATTAATTATTTATTTATTTTTTTTATAAAATTGTATTACCATTCTTTTCAATTTCTACAATATTGTTTTATAATTTTATAGGTATGATAATGATATAGATAAACTCAAATTTTATATCATTCCAAAATTTCTTTAAATTAAAGTCGTGTCATTATGTACACATTGTGAATATCATTCCATCTGTATTTATATTGTGAATGTTGTTTGAATGATCTATAGTCTTGTATAGTTCGTAGATAGAAATATAGCTATAGAATGCTTGAGTAGAGTTAGCCTATGTATTGATATCCAATTTACAAAGTAATGGGAATTGTCCATGTAAATTAGTTTGATTTTTTTAACTTATTTGCGAAGTATATATAATTTTTCCTTTCACAAAAAAAAAAATTTTAAAAACACAACTTATTCACATAGCTTATTCTTATTAGAAATATATGTTTATTAGCTTATAGTTTTTTCAACAATAATATATCATACAATGTTCAAATTAGATACAAATATGTTTACGTATAAAACATATGTGTGTAGTCTATAGATTATACAACATATATGTTTTGTGTTTGGATTTTAGTTGTTTTGCATACATAAGAAACGTATTTAATAATGATTATTATTTTCTCTAGACGGGATAAACTGTTATGTTGAAAGTATGCATATAACAAAAGCATGTAGAAAGCTTTTTAACATATACATGGTGAATTAAAATAAAAACCATTTACACATTATAAATATCAAAATCGCCCTAAGTATGTTTATCATAGGCTATATTTAAGAAGTGATTATAAAATAAAAATAAAAAGAATATAAGTATGAATGTGTAGGAAAAAAAATGAAAATAATAAACATGCTACAATTAATAAAACAATGAAGTTAATAAAACCTAAGGTTGGAAATAACAAAGTAACATATAGTTTATAATCTATGAAGAACTTCTCTATAAACGACGTTGGTTGTAGAATTTGCGTAGTTTCCGTCTTTGTCACAACATAACACTTTTAGGCCTCTTTTGCTTTTGACTCTTGAGACTGCTACATAAAGTTGTCCGTGTGAAAAAACGGGCCGTTCCAAATATAACCCAACCTTAGACAATGTTTGACCCTGACTTTTGTTTATAGTCATGGCAAAACAAACGGAAATAGGGAATTGTCTCCTATTTAGCTGAAAAGGCATCTTCTTGTCGGATGGGCTTATAACTATTCTAGGTATAGATCGAACCTCACCAACTTTACCCCCTGATATAATTTTTGCCTTGATGTTAATGACTCCCATTCTAGTTACTTGTAATCTGGTTCCATTACACAATCCACCTCGTTGATCAATGTTACGCAAACACATAACCGGAGTGCCAATCTTCAAAACTAATTTATGATGTGGAAGTCCAGACATTTTTATTGTATTCAAAAAATCTGTAGTGTACATATCCTCGCTATGATTAAAATCCACATCTAAATCTGACACTGTATCTGTACTATAATATACTTTCTCTGTGCCACTAAGTTGAGAAAGCATTCGGTCATTAACTTTATCAACTTCCTCATGTGTTGGTGCAAGAATGGCTCGATCTTGGAAATAAGATGGATCCCAAAGATTATCCTCCCAATTATCATAAGTTTCGTGTATTACAGCTTGCACATGATCATCAGAATCAGGTATTAGCATTTCTTCTGGGAATTCAATCTCAGCAGTACCATCTTTAGTGCCACCAATTAACCCATCACCAATACTCAATATCCAATCAGCAAAATCTTTAATTTGATCTGCATCTTCGGGGTTGCAACCAACGCGAAGCCTCATATTCTCGGTAAGTTTAAAGACGTTGCAATGATTCCATAGATAAGACTTATTTAAGGAAGCATGTACAACATCTTGCCTGCTACCGTTTGGAATAACCGGTAGTATTTGACGAAAATCGCCTCCAAAGACAACTACCTTACCTCCAAACACTTTATCTCAAACTTCCGTATAAGTACCTGTTAAAAAGACAATTTAAAGGTAAATATATACAGTTTTGAAATATTATGTGTTTATATTACGTATAAACAAAAATAAAACATTATACTCAGTAATGAATTTTGTTTTCTGCATTCATTATTTCATGTCAATTCACTATGGTTAACTTGGTAACAATAATAAGCGAGTATGAATCCAATATGATTTTGTACATGGTTAGAAAATAATGTTTATAATGAGGATTAAAATGAATAAATTGAATGGGTTAATTAGAAAGGATGGATACGTTTTAAAAGTTAATGAATCTGGAAAGTAAGAAACAACATGCTGCTACATTTCAAATTTACATTATTATATGTCTTCTTAACAGCTATTATTTAAAGAAAGATTGTATTATATGTTATGTATAAATAATTTCAATGTAATAGTAATAGTAAGTAGATATAAAACAAAGTTGGTAAAATTTAAAGTAAAATGCACCTGTTGATATATCTCGTAGAGTTCTGTCAAAAGCTTCAAAACAAAGTCTGTTAACCATTGGTGCTTCATCCCATATAATTAATTTTGTCTGGCGAATCAATTCAGCAAGATCACCATCAGCACTAATACTACACATTGAATCCTCAACGACATTTATAGGGATTGCAAACCGAGAATGGGTTGTTCTACCACCATCTAGCAAAAGCGCAGCTATACCACTGGATGCTACGTTTAGAACTATTTGACTCTTGGACCTTAAAGCAGCAGTCAATGTCTTGTACAGGAAAGTCTTCCCTGTACCTCCGTAACCATATACAAAAAACATACCTCCTTTGTCATTATCACACGCATCCATTATGGTATCATAAATTCTTTTTTGCTCATTTGTCAAACTTCCGCATAGCTGTTGATGTTGGAGTATCAATTCTGGCACGTTATAACTTAGTTCATCATAAATCAACCTATTGTATTCATCCATTGTGAAATCTGAATCCGGATACGGCATATTCACAATATCTTTGAGGCTCTTCGAATTGCTGAGTAACTTGTCCTCAATATACGTTAAACATATATTGTACTTTTGTTTATCTGTTAGACGCAATTCTGCACAAACAGAATGAATATTAGTTCAACAACATTGACAACTACAGGTTTTATTGAAAGTTGCGTTTAAAAGTGTACTATTATATATGATTTATAATAAAATGTTATGATACCTGGATGATTTTCTTTTTTTCCGTTCTATATTTTCAACGTCTTCTGCTAAAATAGTCCACGTTTTCTCCCAAACGACTTCTGGTCTAGACATACTATCTGATAGTATTAACATAACAAAATGATTACGAAGGTATTCACCAGTTCCCCACGCACTTACTTCCATAATTCCTTCGATGTATTCCTTGTCATCCTGTAACAATCCACGTGCGTCGCAAGCCTCCTTATACGTACGGTATACAACATCATCAAATGTCTTAAAATCGTCCCATTCTGTTGCTCCTTTAACTTTGTTTAAAAGCATACGCAAATAAAATAGTTCGCCCCAAGAGGGAGGAACGTGATGTATCCTACCTAGGCTTCTGCCTTGCTTTCGTCGAGTCCATATTTTGTCTTGACTGTTCCAAACAAAATGTTTTGGGATCTCAACATACAACAACGATCGTGCTAATTCATCTTCTTTATTGAGATCCATATAAGCCAAAAACTTGGTAGTATTAGCTGAGGCCTGATCGAGTTGAAAATCGATACTTTCAGTGGGATCAAATACAATAGAATGCTCGTTTGGAAGATGAAATGGCAAACGCTCTACTGGAGGGAACCGGTGGTGTATATCAAACTTAAATATCCTCCACGCAGCCTCACAAGCTGATAAATAACGGCAATCGTAAAAGTCTTTAATCTCATCCGTCTCTTCATCTTCGACAGCAGCAGTAACTCTATCCGGTCCCTTGTTTATGTATTTAAATAATTACTTGATGGATCCAAACTGATTGCACCATTCAACATTGATATGAGCTTGATACCTTTTCAACAACGTTGGATTGTATGGAACGACAAAACCACAGTGAAGATCAGCACCTTGTTTCTTAACAGTCCTGCCATCATCTGTCCTTTTATAAATAGCATAGCCACTTTCGTCGATGAAAGTAGACTCATTAAATGGCTTTGGAAAATTCTTGGAACACTTATCTGCAACCATGCAAGGGCAGCTCCTATGATCAGGACCACAAGGACCGTGCATCATAAATTCCGTAACCAATTTGTGTAGTTCGGGGTCTTCATTTATATCTGGAATTTCAGCAGATATACATCTATCTATATCGACAGGGAGTCTCAGCTTGTCATTTGATTCCAGCCATACACACAAATGACAGTGAGGCAAACCACGTTTCTGGAATTCTATTGTGTAAACCTCTGTAAAAAAAAAAAAAAAAAAAAAAAAAAAAAAAAAAAAAAAAAAAAAAAAACATCGGTATTAATAAAAAGCAAATTGTATAAAGATTTGTGTTGGAGACAAAAGTTAAGTAAAGTTTGTAATGTACCTGCACGAACGCGACCGAAAATACGTTTCTCCTTAATGTCCTTTATCAAGTTATCCAATTTTATCTTAAACACTCTAGTGGTAATGTCGGGACGATCCTCTGATTTAAGACCCTTGCTACGTAAAAACCTTGTAATTTCAGGCCATTTTGGATTACATGTAAAGGTTATAAATAGATCAGGGTATCCATAAAACTTGCACATCGCCATAGCATCCAAGTAGTTCTGCATCATATATCTTGGGCTACCTGTGAAGGTCGACGGCAAAATCACCTTTTTTCCACGTTTCTTGTTTTGTTGGTTTGATGATTCAGCAGCTTTAGCTAAACGGGAATATGTTTCACATCTTAATTCACTGTTCTTATTCTTTATATATAACAACCTCTCGGCTTCAACCATAGTGTAACCATCGACCAAAAATTGCTGGAATAAGCGCTTACTGTTTAAAACAGTTGAAAAGACATTTGGTCTATCTTGTATACGGTAAGCAAACCATTCTCTCATTGTGACATACTTTTTATCCTTGTCTGGTGTTTCATCAGTAATACCTTGATGGTATATGTTAGTTCTATAACCATCTTCTGCGTAAGGGAACAATAACGGGTACTGTAATGGAAGGTATGAAACATGTAACTCACTTATCTTTTTCTTTTTGCCACTGTTTTTGTGCACCATAATGTCCCTTTCGGTATGATTGTTGTCAAAGTCGCCAACAATAAGTGCAGCCACTTCATTTGCTGTAGGAAGGTTATATTGCCTCCCATCTTTTTCACGCCTTCCAATCAGCCTGATCTTAACATTTTCTACTCCATTAGCAATTTGCATACCAGCCATTCGATACTTCAATACCAGAGGGTTATTAGCATCAAGCATTCTTTTAAGGTCTTTAGTTAGTTGACGATCTAATTTTCGGTTAGAAGAAGAAGATCCAGGCTCATTGGAACTGTAATGAATTTAAAAAATAAGGTATAGTCGGTGTATTTTAGTTATAAATTTTAACCTTAAAATCAAACGGAAGAAATAATAATAATAATAACACCAAACAGTGTACATTAAAGTTACCTGACAGAATCAATGCGGTTCTGAATTTCGTTCTGTGGATCGTAAATATAAAGTTGAGAAAACTTTGGTGGATCACCATCTTTTGGTAACAAATCTCCGATTAAATGATAGTTTTGGCCTTGTATTCTATAACAATATGGTGCACGTCCATTGTTAACGGTATGGTCAACTTTACCACCCATGGATGTAAAAGCAAACATCGAGTTATAGCGCCGTATATTCTCAAGAAAAGATTTGCTTTTTCTGTGTTCCCCATTCATTAGTTTCTTTAACAATTGAGGAGGTTCCTTCAATGAAACAGGTAACACAACTTTTCCTTTGCCACAACACAAAGAAAATGAGTCATCATTACCAGAGTTATATGCTCCTCTTTTAACCTCAGCATGCCACAACATTGCTCCACATTTTATGCATTGAATATTCTGATCACCATGGTCGAGGTAATCTAAAAAAATATATAAAATGTATTTTTTTATTATAATACAAAAAGATAAAAAAATAACTCGAACATATAAATAGAAAAAAAAAAGTTAACGTTAATAATCTTCCTTCTAAAATAATTATACCTTTAGATATGCCTGAAATACGTTCAATATATCCATGTTCATCCTCAGAAAAATCATCTGACAAATCAACCGACGTTGTATCTGCTATTGATTTGCCTTTTTCTTTGTTTGTAGGTGGTATCGAGACAATAGTCGGAATACCTTTATAACATATACAGTTATACGCAAATATATTTTAGTGTATGCATTATTAATATAACACGAATAGGACTTTATTGTCAATAATTATGCTCACCAATGTCAAAATGAACTGGACTGTTGTTGCCTAATCTTGATTTGCGAGTTCTCTTTGACATGTTACCTACAAATAATGTTTAATGATTCATTAACTTATAATGTGGTATGATGCAAAATTAATTTATGTAGAAAATATGACATAACTTACTGGTGGAATCGATATTTTGGAATGGTATGTTTTCACGTACCACAGGTGTGAACATATTAGGACTTAGAGATCCACTAACATTGATGGAAGATACGTTCTGGGAATGTTGTTTTATAGTACTATTGGTACAAACATCTATTTTTTAAATTTAAAAAAAAAATAGTTAAATTTAGAAGTATATATATATATATATATATATATATATATATATATATATATATATATATATATATATATAATATATATATATATATATATATACATCTTATAAAGGGTTTGTGATTAAATAGTATACCTGTTTCGGGAAGGATTCCTTGTCGTTGAGATAAATTTCCTGTAGTAAACTCTGCCGAAACACCTTGTGATGTGTTTGGCGAAACACATATACTGGTGGAGTTATCTATTTTGATAAATTTAAATAAACATATATAAATATTTTGTTTACTCTATAATGATTAACTAATTACAATTTATATATCATATGTACTGAAACAATTTACCTGTAGTTGTCTTGCGTGGACGTCCACGTCCTCTCTTAATTGGTGTCGGATTTGTTAAAGACGATAAAATATTCTCTGATTGTGAGGTTTCCAAACTTCGGTTCATGTTGGAACTCGTACCTAGAAAACAGACAAATATTGTCAAATAAGGTTTAAAAAAAATATATATATATACATTGCATTATTATTGAATACAACAATAATCGTAGGTATGCTATGTAGAACAAAATATTGCATTCACAACCTGTTTGTATGCCCATAGTTGATTCTTCTTCAGAAAGGTTTTGTGATACTTGAGCAACTAAATGTTTCTTACGGGGACGTCCTCTCTTGTTTGTATTTCCTATCGAATTTGTAACATCATTAAGAACAGGATTACTTGCTTCTGGTATAGCAAAGCGTGTACATTGTCCAGAAGCAACTTGTGGTGAATTGAAGTTTACTACATCTGGCATGCGTGGATGTCCACGTCCTCTGTTAATTGGTGTGGTATTTGTTAAAGCCGATAAAATATTCTCTGATTGTGAGGTTTGCAAACTTCGGTTCATGTTGGAACTCGTACCTAGTGCAAAAAAAAATATTGTCAAATAAGGTTTACAAAAAATATAAATATACATTGCATTATTATTGAATAAAAAAATAATCTTATGTATGGTATGTAGAACAAAATATTGCATTCACCACCTGTTTGTATGGCCATAGTTGATCCTCCTTTAGAAAGATTTTGTGATACTTGAGTAACTAAATGTTTATTACGGGGACGTCCTACATTGTTTGTATTTCCTATCGAATTTGTAACATCATTAAGAACAGGATTACTTGCTTCTGGTATAGCAAAGCATGTAGATTGTCCAGAACCAAGATGTGGTGAATTCAAGTTTACTACATCTGCCATGCGTGGACGTCCACGTCCTTTCTTAACTGGTGAAGGATTTTTTCGTAGTACATAAACAAATATGGTGAAATAAGGTATGAAGAACATATAAATTAATATTGAGCTATGAATTTGCATATAACATTATTATTACTGAGTTCAAGTAGAAATAAATAGTGCATTAGAAAACATGGTTATATAGGCACCGTTGATGCTCTTTCATAAATGTTTGGTGATAACAGAGTAACTAAAATATTCTTACGGGGACGTCCACGTCCTCTCTTAATTGGAGTAGGATTTGTGAAATCCGATACAATACTCCCAGATTCTGAGGGTTGCAAATTTTGGTTCATGTTTGCATTTGTACCTATTACATAAACAAATATTGTAAAATAATGTTTCACTAACATAAAAGTAAAATGTTGCATTATGAACATGGATATAAAATTACTCGTAGTTATGTCATGTAGAGGACGACTTTGAGATTGCGTATTAGCATATATGCCACCAATACTTGAATCTTTTGAACGTTGAACGGTAGTTACAGACATGTCTACATTCTCATCATTCTCGTAATCTTGATTAAAAGTAGCCAATATCTCTTTATCTCGATAAACTGCTTTAGAGTGATAACTATTTTTGTTACAAAGAAATTTACGTTTCTGCCATTGATAATGATGCGAAGAACCTAAAAAAATATATAGATATACCATGTCAATCATAAAAATTTATTTGAGAGTATAATTTCGCAAAGAAAATAATTATAAACTACAATAGTATATACGATAATTCTCATAACATACCAATGGGTGTAACAGTTGTTGACGTATTTGGATGATAGCTAAGAACATTATTATATGGCAAATCATTGAAACATAAAACTTCATCAGTTAGAGTTTTGTCCACAGTAGCAGATTTTCGCTTGTTACGGATATCTTGATGATCTTCTAATGGATATACTGAGTATAGATTAACAATAAATGGCGTAAATAATATAAGTTCAAACAAATAATAAGTAATTTTTGAATAATGAATAACATACCATTATGTGATGAAGTTTCATCATCAACTTGTGTATAGAAAGTGGTTTGATTTAAAACAATGTTGGAGCATATATTGGTCGACTGATTATGATGTTGTTCATCAAAAGATCCATTAAGTTGTCGAGGCATGTTTTTGGGACATTCATGAACAACATTTTGATTGTGATTCGGTTGAAGATGAAGGTGATTCATATTCATCTGATAACAACTAAAAAACAATGATGTTAAAATTTAAATAAGTTGGTTTTTTATTACTATAAATTCGCTTAATAGTAACAAATCAAATATTCTATTTACCATGTTTTTAGCATTTTCCAAAAATAATATACGTTTTGGTTTAGCAAAGAATACGACTTGAGATTTTGGGCCAAATAAATGATATTAATAGTCTTGTATACATGCCAAGAAAAAAACTTTCGGGTACATTAGATCAATATGTTGGAGACATATTAGCTCGGGATATAGAATGCGTATTCAGTCGTATAAAATATTTGCTTGCGAACAATTACATCCTAAATTTTCTTTTCAATTGAATGCAAAAGATAATCCAGCTCCGAGCATAGTCAAGGTTTAGTTTATTATTCATTTGTAAGTTTAGCAATAGGAAAATAAAAATCGACCAATACATGCTCCAACATTGTTTTAAATCAAAGCACTTTCTATACACTATTTGACGATCAAATGTCATCATTTGATATGATGATGACGGGTGGATATTGAATCCAAAAATTAGTTGCTGATATTTGATTAATTCCTTGCTCCTTAGAAACAAATAAACAAACTTTATAAGTTTGCAATTACCTTAAACAGACATATTCTCATAAGAATGCTTACAATTGTATATATTACTCACCTTTGACAAATTCTTGTGTTGATAATCCATCTAATATTGTTGAATAAAGGTTTAGAAAATAGTATAGGCAACTGTATTTTCTTTATAGTTGATAGTATATATATAGGGTAGATACAAATCCTTTAAAGGAAATGATATGGATAAGTACAAATTTTAAAACAATATAGAAGCATAATCTTTAAAATTGAAATATGTTATAGACAAAAAAATCATAATTGTTGATAATTATGCAAATTCTTTTTTAAAACAATAACAAATAAATTAGGCCCAATGTATAACAAAAAAAGGTATTGGTTTGTAAAAGCCAAACACCTAATTCACATGTGATACAATTTAATATTTAATATATATTATATACATTGTGATAAAAAATAATTGAAAAATAAAAATATTAAACGAAGTTTTTTTTCATGCAGTATAATGATTACCGGATTTTAAGTAGCCTCACACCAACAATATAGAGAAGCTTCGAATGATATCTAATCTAATCTAAATATATATTAATAGATATATTGATTTAATTTTCATTTTCATTAAGTACTAAAATTGGAGATCAGAAAAATACCCATCTACTTCATCTTCTCCACCAAATCGGAAAAGCTCGCCTTCATAAACAACGAACGGGTACTTATTTGTTACAATCCTTTAAAAAAAAACGAATCATCATCTCGTTAATCTTGTACATAGGATCCGACCATTTGTTAAATTTTTTCTTTTATAAGATTTTGAGTATGCGATGCATGTGGTTGTTGATCAACATTATATTCTATATGTTTTTTCAAGTAATTGTTGAATATGTTTGGTAAATATGTTATGCATGTCGTTCCTTATACTAAAAATAAAGGTGGAAGTTTGTGATTTAGAGTATACTGTGCCGAAGCTTTTAGATGTTATGAAGTATAGATCCAAGAAATATATGTGCAATGGTTGTTTTGCGTTTAGGTATATTTAATAAATTAATGATTTTGGTATGATGTATAAAGAACAATTAGCTGATTTTTATTATATTGATTCACAAAAAAATGGAATAAAGGGAAAAAAAGGAATATGATGTTATTAGATAAGTCGGAGGTATAGTCGGTGTATTAAGGTTTATTGAGTTTATAAATGTGTAAGCTTTTTGGATTCATGATTAGAACCAAAATGCATATACAAAGATGACATTGAACGTTGTTTACTTTATAAGGCAATAATTTCTCTTAGTAAAGGAAATAAGAATTGATGACATGAAACAGGACGGTGAAATCAAGTTATAAGATAACATATATGGTAGCTAAAAAGTGTTGTAATGTTTAAGGTTTGCTTAATTTGTAGGAAAATGCCGATTGAATTTGTTGTCCAACTGATACACAATAACGAATATCGTGAACACCTCGAACTACCTGAGGTATTCAATGATGATGCCTACACTGGGAATAGGCATTTGTATTTGGCAGGAATAAGAAGAATGAGAAAAAAAGTTAGAGTAGTAAAGAAAAAAGAAGGAGTTATGGAGATTAGAGGTCAAAAATGGAATGAGTTTCTTGTGGAGAACATGGATGATGATGTCAGTTTATTGCACTTTATACAGGAAGGGGAAGATTCATTTTACGTAACAGGATATGACAAAGAGGGAATAGAAACCGGAGGATATGAAGGTGTTCATGCTTTTCGATATTCTCGATTTCAGTCACGTGCAATAGCTTTCACATATGAAAATCAGGTAATAACAAATTTAGTTTTTTATTTTTTATTTATTTATTTTTTTTTTACAGTTATTATAAACTGAATACAAATAATGTACTAATGGCGATGCTTGGTCGATAGTTATAGAGGGTAAACAAAGGTATTTGTTGTTTCGACCAAGTGTACCCTAGATGTCTTACGTAATGTAGGATGTAGTTGAGTTGACACAAATTATTTTTACAGACTATTGCTGCTGATTTCTTAGCTGGTTTGGGAAATGAGGCTGACATAACGATTAGGTGTGAAGGGCAAGAGTTTAACGTCAGTATTAGCCGTATTTCTCCAAATGGCAATGGTGTTCTTCCAGAATATGTCTTGAATCAAAACAATTGGAACGGTTTATGTGAGGAAAAGGATATTGATTTTGGTGATGTGGTGGTCTTAACGAAAATCAGGAATGATCTGCTGAATTTAATGGCGTTCAATGTGGATGGCAATGGTAACACAGAGGTGCAATTTCTTGGTGCTACTCGGCTGAATGCAATGCAACCAGAAATACCATATGAAGATAAGAGTAAGTTTTTATATAAGGATTAATTTTAGATATATTAACACACGTTAATTAATTGAATATACCATTTATATTACCAAAAAGGTTTGTTAAGAGTGTTTAAAAAAATTCATTATGTTGATTTTTAGATGATGATAGAATGTACCATTTATGCAAATGGGCGGGGCATCGCGAACATTTTGGTGAACAAACTCATGTGTTTTATAAGCGATTCTCTGAAATATTGGCATTCAATCGTCTTGTAAGTTATAATCTAAAGTCTCTTTTTTGTAATAAATTTTAGTTGGTATAGTGAGGGAGTGCGAGTTATAACATTTAATGTATACTGGCAGGCAATACCGGCAAAATTTCAAGAAGCTCGTCCTATGCACCTGTACACAAAGGCCATACTGAAACACAAGGAAATTGAATTGCCTTTCAACCTCAAGATGGACCGTCACTATGAGAATCTTGGAAGAACAAATCATGTGATAATGAGAGGTGAATGGGCATGGTTGGGTCAACAATGCCGTTTTGAGTACGGCTCGATGCTAAGGTTCAAGTTGATATATATTGTTACTGACTTGGAGGGTGCAAGACCAACACTTTATCCAGTGTTTCATGTGTGTTAGAGTACTTTGACAGTATATGTTGTGCAGCAACTTATCTAGATGCTTTTGTTGGAACAAAATAACAGTTTGGAACCTGGTTTATGTTAGGGTAACATATGTTTATCTGCTAATTTGGTTTTGGTTTATTAGAATTATATGCTAAGACAGTTATGAAGTAAAATATGTTTTACATATTAAGTTATAATATGTAATGCATGGTTGCTCGTTTTAAACTATTCTTAATACTTATCAAAATATTCTTACTTTTGGTATACTTTAGTTTCAGTATGTACAATCTTAACTGTTGTTTTAGTATTGTAAATACACATTATTTATCATAAAAATGTAATTAACATTGAATAAGATTAAATTTAGATAATAAATCACACGATAAAGTCAAACTAAAAAAATTTGACGATCGGATACGTGTAAGCGATTTAAATAAAGACGGATAATTTTATTATGATGATTGAAAACATGTGGAAAGAAATACTTATTATTCAGATTATTCATGACATGTGAATAATCTATGAAACTTTATTTTTACTTGTCGATATCAGACCCTTTGTCGCTACTTACATCTTCGACATTTTCATCATCAATGAAACTGTCAAACTCATCAGTAGCTTCATCGCCTGAAACTTCATCATCAATAGAGTCTTCCAAATTAATTTGATCACCAGTTTCATCATTCATGTTAACTTCATCATCAATAGAATCTTCCAAATTAATTTGATCACCAGTTTCATCATTCATGTTTTCCTCAATGTCTGGAAAATTGTCTGTTGCCTCTACGTCAATTAATTTCACAAAACCTTGTGTCAAATTTATGCCTTCATCATCTTCATCATCAGTTGGTTCATCAATAAGACGGCAAGTTAATTTTTTTGAAGAGCAAGTTGACTTTGGGCTCTTTGAACGCTTAAAACGAATTGGCATGTCATCTTCAGAATCCTAATTTATATTATTGATGAAAAACATAAATGAGTTAGTAATAAGTAAATATATAGTAAGGATTTGTTATGTGGATTAGCAAAGTGAAAAATAAATATAATTGATTTGGTTTGTTTATACCAAAGTTTCCTTATTTTTTGTTTGCTCCTGACATTCCTTGTTATTGGATAACAAATACTCAGTCTCATCATCAGAAGAAAGAATGTTAATAACACTGCTCTTCATTTTACCATAGTCTTTGGTTTGTCTTGAACGTTTTTTGGTGGGGAGAAATTCCTGCATGATATTTAAATCAATTAGAAGGAAATAACATATCTCATAAAAGTATTATAATATGTGACACATACCAAATCATCATCAGACACAATAATGACATTGTGATTAGTGTTTATGCTTTGTGGTTGTTCTGGATGTTCTTCAACCTTCAAAACCTAATAACGTAGTAAAATGGTTATAATACATCATGTAACCAATTGAGGTATTAGGAAATTAAAAAAAAAAAAAAAATAGACAGTATACATAAACAAAGCATTTTGACCTTAGGTGATTTAGGATGATCCATTGGTATTGTTAAATGGCTTTGTGAAATTGATAAAATGTTGACGGTATTTATAGAGACCATTATTAATCTATTTTAGGATATGATAGCATATTTAAAATATTTAAAAAGTGGATTAGCACAAATCATTCAAAAGTTGAATGTTTGTTATTTTTATTTTAGTAGAAGATTATGGAAATATTAACATAAAAATCGGTTTTTAAAAAGATATGATTCGTAATATAAAATAAATGTAGTATAAGTTTAAAATTTTATACATATTCGCAAAAAAAAAAATATAGATTATAAAGAAAGAAAGCATACATGTTCGATTGATTTTCTTCATAAGTTGCAAAATTAAGTTTTTGAAATTGATTATCATGTTGAAGATTTCATAAATAATCGATAGTTATATATTTTAAGGTATAATATGATATTTAAGACATTTAATAACTTGATTGGAACATATAGTTAAAATGTTGATTGTTTGTTATACTTATTTTAAGTTGTATAATTTAAGTTAATAATTAGTTCCAAAATAGGCAGAGAACTATATTAACATATTAGATGAACACATCAACATTTTGTGAAATGCAAACATTTTAAATTGGACATATGATAACAATTGGCCTTCAATTGATCATATTGCAATTAATCAAGTAACAAAACATCCCTTTATAATATGATAATGATAATCATGCCTTGCTCAAATGGCAAAAGCCAAATTATTAATGAGAAATACAAAATCAGCACACATGTTCTAAAATTATTATTCGTCGTCACTAACGTTGTGATCAACCATAGTGTTATCCGTTATACTGCATCCTGCAGCACGTAATCGTTTGATAACTTCATCAGCATGTTTGACTCTATTCATCATGTTTTTCCAATCGGCATCAGCAACATGCTTCTTCTTAATCTTATGCCAAATACCATTGTAGCACACATACCTGTCTGTTAAAGTTATGAGTAAACAAAATTTACATTGTAACATGAATGATGTAACAAAAAAATATATGATAATTTTGTTTTATATATCATTTACATATAAATTACCTTCAGAATTGTGTCCAGTTTCCACATTCTTATTGTTCTTGTCGTTACCATGGTCTTGATTCTGTGTAGCAATTTCTTTTGGTGGATCTTGAAATCGAAAATTTCCCAAATCGTTGGTGTTAGTTTCCCAGTTCAAAGAAGTTGAAGAGTGAGTTTTCAAAATCTTTCGTGGAGGAGAAGACATTTTTGAAAGAAAGAAGTTCTTACTTTTTATTTGTTTTGATGTGTGTTTAATGATATATATAATGGGGTGATCAACTCTATTTTAGGAGTTGATATGGGTTATAATTTAAATTGATATCACTATCAATAAAGATATGATTTTTTAAAATTTAAAAACATGTTATGTTTGTTATCTTGTTAAAAATGGTTTGATATGAGAAGATTGATGAATAAAAGTTGGAAATAATACATGTTGAATGAAACATATAATTATCATGTTAGTGTTTGTTAAGTGTGATTGTCGTATTCATTTCAAAAAAACTTAACATAACATAGTTTGTTAAGTGTATTCAAATTGCGTCAGTTTGTAACATTTAAAAAAATTATATATTATGATAGAACCTTCAAAATTTGATTTAATATGAGATACTTATTTCATAGTATTAACAAAATGGTAATACAATGTGAGCATGTAATAAAAAAAAAAAAAAAAAAAAAAAGTTCATGTAGTATACCAATAAGACATAACACATAGGATTATTATCAACTTCCAATTTTATTAAACATTATCATGAAACTGCAATGTTTGTGATACAATCACAAAACAAAACAAACTGTCTGAGAATCAAAGAAAACAGAACAAAAAAGTGAAACAGTAGTCCTTAAAGAAGCATAAACTAAAGGAAATAACACAAAATCAATAGATCAAACATATGTTGATATGTTTATTAGAATGATCATCAGTCATCCTTGTCATTGAGGACTTCCACATAATCTTCATTCTTCAATTTCTTGCCACCTTGATCTTCCTGCATCCCAGGATCCAACTCGATTGCATCACGCTTTGATTTTCCAGAACCGCTACCTGAACCACCATCCTTATGAACTACCTTTGTAAATTCTGGAGTGGCCTCAATGTTGAAAGGAATATTCTCAATATCATTGAACTTGGATGTGGCTACAGCAGGGGTGACTGGTGTTTGAATTTCTCCTTCATTACCCTGTGTTAGAACAATGTCAGATTCAGTTATACATAATTAAGGTTTAAAATACGACAAAAATATATTATATAGTAATGGTATTTAAAAAGAACCTCATCGATGAATCCATGCTTGAAGATCTTGATCATATTCTCGTCATTTGAGATCATCTTCACTTGGTAAACATGGTTGTTGTTGTTTATATTATACGATGAGTATAAAAAGCGAAACAACAGTTTTTTCCCAACAATGGGAACTAATTCATCAGGAAACACGTCATCAGCGTGATCTCCATACTTCTCCTTCAGCTTAAAACATGGGATATCAACCAATTTGGTGATGATATCTTCGTAAAGTAAAAGAGATGCTGAGCCAGTGTCATCAATGACACGTACAATTACTTTGTACCTAAATATCAACATATAATTATAATACCTAAAGTAGGTAATTGAAATAGTAAGATGTATGTGTAAGCGAGTAATTCAGTAAAATATAAATAAAAAAGTTACCTTGGACGAACATTTGTAATTTCTTTGTGCTGTTTGCAGAACCACACCTTAGTTTTGGATTTCCTTTTTGATAATGATGATTTAGCATATTCATCTTGCTCTTTCGCAACACAGCCACATTTTTTACAGGCAAGATACCACCATCCATGTTCTCGATGTACTTTGTGTATCTTTGCATACACAATGCATTCAAATTGCTGTATAATAACTTGTTTAAATAAGTAAAAGAATATTTGACAATCATAATAAAGTAGTATGATAATGATAAAAATATAACTCACATATTCAGATTCACGAATAGAGCCAACCATTTTCCTTACAGCATTTTGAAAAAACTCATCAGCGCTAATTTCCTTTTTGGTCGGCGAAAAAATATTCAATGTAATATTTTTCTCAACATATCCATCCATCTCTTGGTACCTATACAACAGAGTATATTACTACATGAGTAACGCGTATGAAAGGTAGTGAATCGAATGTATATTATAGAACGCAAGTTCAAAAAAACAATACATAAGGTGATAGTATTATGTGACTATTACTTTAGAAAGTTAAGTACTTACATCTTTCTGAAAGTATTAATCTCAGGAATGTTATCATTTAAATAAAGCTTCGTTGCAAATGCCGCGTTGCTAACAGAAGGCTTACCTGCATTAGTTTAATAGCACCATTATTGAATTAAAATAAAGACAGCTAAAATAAAATCAAACAGAATTTATATATAAGATGGTACCATTAAAGTACTTCACTTTTCCAATCTGAAGAATCATAACAACATTTTTCATTGAATTCAATTGCTGGGCCAAAGTGTTGAATTGATCAACCCAACCATCAAAGAAACAGCAATCCAGTGTTATCCCACTGTATTTTTTTTTATCAGGTTAAGTAAGTATAAGTTGATAAATAAATATAAATATAAATGAAAAGTAAATTTGCTTACTCAACATCTTCCAAAGTGACTACCCTTCTTAATTTTTGACGACCATAAGCTTCATAGGGGATTGGTTCAGATATAGATATTATGGTCCCAATCACATCTGCAAGTTAATATTTATATGTATGTCAAAAGGGAAAAAAATGAAGGTAAGTATTTTTTCTATGTAGAATGATTGAAAAAAACAGTTATAACGAAAGTATAAAGACATACAAATAGAATCACATATGCAAGTTAATATATATATGTATGTAAAAAAGACAAAAAATGAAGGTAAATATATGACAATGTAAACTGATGGAAAAAACAGTTATAACGAAAGTATAAAAACATATAAATAGAAATATGACAAGGTTTGAAATAATTAAGTATTACCAACAATATCAGTCTCACTGAAATGTCTTCTTGTAAAGTTCTGAAAGGGTTCAAATCTAAAACCACGTGTATTATGGTCAAAGGGTGCCACTCTTGTCACGGAGGTATTCTTATACAACCAAATATATAATGGTATGAATTAAGTTAAATGCATAACATATCTGCATTGCAGTAAGGAAACTATTCAAAATTTAAAATTTTGGGCAAAAAACCAGGAGGTTAGTTAATATAATACTTTTTATTTTATTGAAATTTAAAAGGTTTAAATGATATGATAATGTTTGTTAACATTTCCTCAATTATGAATTGAATTTTCAAACTTTCCTAAAAAACTGTAAAGAATATTAAATGTCTTGTTTAAAAAAAATTTTATTTGAAATAACATCAATTATAACAATAAAATATTATGAAAACAAAGATCAATAAGAATTTCAAATAAACAGGATAAATAAATAAAATTAACATAAGTGTATGTTGGACAAATAAAGATCTAATAACAAAAATATTAAAATGACTGTGAACGAAATAAATATAATTTTTAGATGCAACTAAAAATGCAGACTGAATAATAATCCAAGAACAAATAAGATTGTTTTAAGAACAACTTAACCTAAATACAAACATGTATAGAGTAGGAAATTAGTGATAACTGATTGACATTAAGGTTAAAAAATATAAAGAACTGGAAAATTACAAATAACATGAAGGATTAAATCAATTTTATGAATAGGTGAGCAACTTTGTAAATTTAAGTGGTTCATAAAAACCTTCTTTCAAAAATTTACTAATCAAAGTTTCGTTGAGGTATTTTATCAAACATATTATGTGCATATAAAGAATTATATAGTTAATCCAATAAACAATCACGCCATATAAATATCATAGCTGAGAAAGTGAAAAAGATGATACCTTGTATAGAATACTTGAAGAATCAACACATCAATTTCCTAAAGCATATAATTAACTGATTAATCAATCGCAAAACAAAAAATAGAAATAGAACATGCGTGACAATAAAATCAAGGATAAAATCAATTGTATGAATACCTGAACTAAATCGTTTAACATAACAATCTAAAACTTTAAAATCCATGGATGTGAATCGAGTTAAACAATAACAGGTTATAAAACGATTGACTGATGCCAGGATATCAAATAGAACGATGCAGAAAGATATGGAAATTGATAAATATTGAAGATCCATGGATCTAATTTAATCGGTGAATGTTTGTGTGAGAAAGTTTTAGAGGATGTAATTGTTTGTGTGTGTTTTTTTTTGGAGATGAAAATGAGTGAATGTGTTGTTTCTCAAGAGTTCCGCCCAAAACAGCTATCACAAAATCAACGGCTGTGGATTTTTGGCTATTTTACACGTGGCAATTGATTAGTATTTTTGAGGGGAGAAATAGTAGGACAACACTCCTTTATATAGGATGGAGATATATATATATATATATATATATATATATATATATATATATATATATATATATATATATATATATATATATATATATATATATATATATATATATATATATATATAAGCAAAATCTCCCTCTTATTGAATCCCTTCCCTATATATATATATATATATATATATATATATATATATATATAAGCAAAACTAATAATTGCGTATATATCCTTTTAAAGACTCAAATATTTCATATATATCCAAATCATTATTTTGTGCATATTTAAAACTTTAAAATATATGATAATTATATTTTCAGTCTGAAATGTCAATTTTACCTTTACATTGTCTTCTACAACTCTAAACCCTATTAGTTGAGGTAAATCATAAATTATAATCATTTTCATTTGTTTTGTGGTTCGTAGTTTATTGTGTTAGTTTACACAAACATTGTCCTTGCTTTTATGTGATTTACTGATAGCCATTGTTTAGTTTTTATTATTTTTAACCCAAATCTTATGTACCTTTATCTTACCAGCATCTTCGATTTGTGGATTCCTTTTGTTAAAGCAATTAAAAAGAAATCTTCTCGCGTGAGCTGTTAATGTTTATATTATAAAATATGTTGTGGGTGTTTGTTATTAAAAGTATTTGTTGCTTTATTGCTTGGTTAATTGTGTTTAATGGGTTTTTTTTGCTTTGGCAATCGGAAGCTTCACATTTGGTTAAGAGTGTTTTTGTTACCAATTAATGAAATCTTGTATTACTAATAAAGAATACAAGACTAGTTTTCTTTGTCACGAGCTGTTAAGGATCGTATGATTTGTATATATGTTAATGTTAGGAATATAAATATTCACATGAAAGACTCGGTCACCCCGAGTATGGATTAGCATTAAGTAGCTCGTAGGTTTAATCATATTAGGTTAGATATCGTTTCACCATGGAGTCGGGTCGGGTCTTTACCCACTGTCAGCCCGGTCCATAGCCTACTAGAGGCGTTTTTGTGTCTTGTATAAATAGCCCTTCCCACCCATGGGAAGGGTTGGAACTTCATTTGCAATCTAATATTACTTACACTTTCTCTCACTAAAGTTCCCATTCTTCTCTCTCTCTTTCTCTCTAAAACACACGACCCAAACATCAATCCTTGGGTGTGTTATGTGTTTTGATTACTTACAATTGGTATCAAGAGCCATGGTTGGTTAGTGTGATTGCATGTCTCGGATTTGTGGTTCATTTTTGGTGTTCTCTTCTTGTTTTTTTTGGTTCGACTAGAAGATAGAGAAAAGACCGAGATTTGATCCTTGTTGGTGCTTAGATTTGTTAGAAGTTTGTACTTTCATGTTCATAATAGTTTGTTGCATAGTTCCTTGGCACTATACGGCTTATTTAGTGGTGTTAGTTGATATATTGATGACTTTTCTTGACTGCAGTTTGAGTCTCGAACTTACATTCTTAGTTGCGGTTTGAGACAGTTTGGGAAACTACTGGTTGCGGTTTGGCAAGAAAACAAGTTGCGGTTTGGTTTTTAGCTAAAACGGGAAAAAGACAAAACGCAGTTGAAAGTGACATTTTCTCCTTTGCGTTTTGTCATTTTGTAGTTTCTGCGATTTGCTGCTTCTGCGATTAGCCATTTCTGCGGTTTGTCAAGCCTGAGTTTTGAGTTAATGCGGTTTATCTCCTTGTGATTGCGTTTTGATCAAGCTGTACTGCGTTTTGGACTCCTGCGTTTTGAGCTACTGCGTCTTGGACTTCTGCGTTTTGGTGGTCTGCGTTTTGAACTTCTGCATTGCGGTTTGATGTTGAGGTTTGGACTCTGCGGTTTACCATTTTGAAGACCACTTAAGACTAACTAAACATTTCAACCAAATCAAACAACATTCCACAAAGTATAACAATCAATCATCAATTTCAAAACACAATCACTAATCATATTACATCGATCCAATCTTTATTCATAACACATTCAAGTAATCATTGTCTAAAGGTTTCTTCTTGATTTTTGTAAAATCCCGCGAAAGATTCTATTTCTCAGTTTAAATCATAGAATTGTAAAATCCCGTGCACATTAACATCATGGCAAGCACTTCTTCTGATGACATTCAAGCTGCGGGTCCGATACCCGCCCTCCTATGCTTGATAGGACGGATTATGAATCATGGGAACAAAGAATACGACTTTATTGCTTGGGAAAAGAGAATGGATTTAACATTCTTAAATCCATTGATGAAGAACCTTTTCAAATGGGCACCACTAGAGATGCTGTCACTACCGCTGAGGATGGAACTGTCACTCTTGGAATCGACAGGCCACGTAATTACAACGATCTCAATGAGGAGGAGAAGAAGCGTTATGATGCAGACATTAGAGCTTCTAACATTGTGATTCAAGGACTTCCCAAAGACGTTTACAAGCTCATCAACTTCAACACTGAAGCCAAAGCTGTTTGGGACAATGTTAAAATGCTTCTGGCTGGATCTGAACTGACCAAAAAGATCATGAATCTCAGTTGTATGATGAGTTTGAGCACTTCAAGATGAAATCCTGGTGAAAACATCACTGACTATTATGTGAGATTTCACAAGCTTGTGAATGACATGAGGATCATCAGGATGACAATGCCAAATATCCAGCTCAATTCTAAGTTTGTGAACAACATGTCACCCGAGTGGGATAGATTTGTCACAGCCGTGAAGCTCAACAAAGGATTGAGAGAGAGAATTATGAACAGCTGTATGCTTACTTACAACAACATGAAAAGCATGCTGTCTATGATCGTCAATTAAGGGAAAGAATCAATCCAACGACAACTAATGATCCACTTCACTTGTCTCAAATGTTCAGCCGTTCAATCAATCCTCACTTAATCAAGTTTATCACCATCCTTCTTCATCACAAAATCAACATCATTTGTCCAATCATCTTTGCACCCACCATCTGCTGTGAACACCCAACTGGACTCAGGATACCCTCATACTGACAAGATGATTGATAATCTCTCCAACCAAGTTTCTTTACTTGTCCAACAGTTCAGAGCAACACTCCCTCAAACCAACAACCAACTTCGAACTTCATCAAATCCACGTAATCAAGCAACAGTGGAAGATGGAAGGGTTGTGGTTCAGAATGTTCAGGGAAGGCAGAATGTGAATCAAAGGAACATTGGTCGGGGTAACATACAGAACAGAGTTGGGAAGGTTAATCAGGGACAGGGAAGGCAAATCAAATGTTACAACTGTGGTGGACTAGGACACATAGCAAGGAACTGCACTCAACCAAAGCGTCCACAGAACTCTGACTACTTCAAAGATAAGATGCTATTGATGCAAGCTCAAGAGAATGGAGCAGCTTTGGACGAAGAAGAGTTATTGTTTCTTGCTGGTGATGAGGGGAACACGTTTGATGCTGATGTGGATGATCAACCAGTTCAGGACTTGGCACTAAATGATCCCAACATCTTCCAAGCCGATGACTGTGATACTTTTGACTCAGACGTTGATGATGAACCCACTGCTCAAACCATCTTCATGGCTAATCTGTCTTCTGCAGTCTCATCACAGTAATCTGGTCCACAGCAACGCATCTGTCATATCTGAGGTACTAAAGCTGTATGACATGTATAATATGGTTGATGAACAGAAGATTCCCAACAAAGTACAACAGACAGATGTTGTTGAATCAGATACTGCTGATATGGGAAATAGTAATGTTATCCCATATGAACAATATGTGAATAACAACGACTTATCGTTGACCATAGTGCATCTTCTTTGTCATAATACTGTAGTTCTGAAACACCTGTTTTACCTGATGACACTTTGACCACTAATTACATCTATAAAGACAGGTGCCACATATTGAACAACGTGCAAAATTTGAGCTAACTGAACGTGAGCAGAAAATGGTGGTCAAATGCGTACATTCTATAACAGAACGTAATTTTAAGGGAAGAAACATTGAAAAAGGAGTTATATTCTTTACGAAAACAACTTGATCAAACTGTTAAACAAAAACAGGAGATCCAAGAAAGTGTAATTACATTAAAACATGATTTCAAAGAAAAAGAAACAAAACTCTTAAATGATTTTTCCAGACTTTAAAACGTTAAAAATAAGATTGAAAAGAAGTTGTACACACAAGACCAGACCAGACAAGCTGCTCAAATGATTCAAAAGCATAAAAATTTGTGTGATGAAAATAGTGTAAAGGATGTAGGTGAACCTAAATCAGTTTTTCTTAGGAGTGCTAAAGTTGCTTAACCTGCATTATATGATGCAAATGTAATGCTTAAGCCTGGTCATACCCCTCCTGATGTGTCATCATTTGAAGAGAGTAATGAGATAGAAGTAATAAATAGAGAAAGATTGGCTGAAAAAATGAAGGATCCCAAATGTATAGCAAATCGAGTCATAATCAAACCCCTTGATTACTCTGAGGAGAACCGATTGGCTATTTTTGTACCTCAAACTAAGTTGACTCCAGAACAAATATTTTGGTCCTTAGACTTAGAAAAAAGGAAAGCCGAAGAACTTCAAGCCAAAACTCCACCCTTTAGAAAGATAGCTGCAGCAACGGTGTACCCACCCAATACACCCATGCACTTAGTTCCTTTAACTCTTCCCACAGAATGTAAAACTCTAATTAGCATATATGTTCTTTGTCAACTATTTGCTGATTTCGATAAAACATGTAAGAAGAGAATTACGCCAACGGGAATTACTGAAGGGGAAAGGGGATTTGAACAGACGAAATGATGCTACTTAACTGAGGTTATTCCATTTTTTAAACTTCTCAAAGAACATTTCGAGGGCATGCAAAAAACCCTTGAAACTGAATTAAAAGAAATGAAAAAAGTGTTTAAAGATATGGAAAACATAGGAAAACAAAATGCTATTGATCTTAAATACTGTGAGATTGAAAGAAAGAATATTCTCATCACCAATGAGAATTTGATTGCTAGATGTATTGCACAGGATGTATTTTATACTGCTACTGATTCTGCATTAACTGCGTGTCAATTTCATGAGTTGTCTATTGCATTGAATGTTACCCAGAATCGTGTTGTTGAGCTTGAGGGGGAGAATTTAAAATTGCATGAGAAAATCCAAAAGATGACCATGATAACATGTCAGACATTTTTCAAAACTAGAGGTTGATAATCATAATTTGCAATTAAAATATCAACATTTAGAAGAAAGAATTAAAATCTCAAATGCCAAGACATCTTTGGATGCTCCTGAATTTGATGCATATTTTGAATTAAGCAAACGAGATGAAAAAATTCAAGCTCACACTAACACAATTCGAAAATTGAGGGCCCAAATTGCCCAATTAAAATCGAATAAAAGTGATGTGACTGGCACCCATAAACCATCGTCTTTAGATTCTCAGAATTTTCACTATCAAGACACCATCAATAAATTACAACATGAAAATGATTGTTTTCAAGCTGAAAATTCAAAAGTCAAACAGCATTACAAAGAGTTATATGATTCGATTAAAATCACACGTGATAAAACCAATGAAAAAATAACTTCTTTGCTCAATGAGATTGAGAATCTAAAGGCTCAGGTGAAAGGGAAAATGCCAGTCATAACCAGTGATAATGTTGTTCCAAAGGTTTCTGCTTGTAGTAAGTATGCAATTGATGTTGTGCCTATTCCACTTCCCCTTAGGAACAATAGGTCTGCTCATCAAGTATATCTCACTCACCTTAAGGATAGCCTTAATACCCTTCGTGAGATCGTAGAAGAGGATAGGATAGATAAACCACTTGATAGTGCAGTTGTAGATGCCTGCTTCCTCACTAAACGATCTCAGGAACTCTTAGAATACGTCATTGGCACATGTCCTAAGATTGATAACAAGCGAGATAGGTTTATTGCATCATCCTCAATGACTAAGAATAAGCATGTTACCTTTGATGTACCATTAACGACATCTGAACCCAGCACATCAAAACCAGAAAAACAAATGGCAGTGAAACAAACTAATGTTCCCATCATCACTTCTACAGGAGTAAACAGTGACACTAAAGCTAGCAGGTCAAAGCCTAGTCGCAATACAAAAAAAGATAGGATTGCACCAGCTAAGAGTGCTCATCAGGAGAAAGTAGAAGACCATCTTAGGAACAATAAACTTGATTTGATCAAAAGGAATCGTGTTGATTTTAGTATTAGCTATAAGCGTACTATAATTAATTCGAATTCTAATGCTATTTGTAAGACATGTAATGAATGCTTAATTTCTGGTAATCATGATGAATGTGTTGTGTCATTCTTGATGTCTTCTCAACAATCCCCAGTTAAGAATGTTAGGAAACCTAAACTGAGTAAGCAAATTTGGAAAACAACAGGAAAAATGTTTGCTAATGTTGGTTATCAATGGAGACCCACTGGAAGAAAATTCACTTTAGGAGATTAGTGCCCCTTAACTAGAATGGCTAATCATAAAGTGGTGACTGTTAAGGAATGGAAGCCAACTGGTCGAATTTTCCCTTTAGAGACACAATACCCTGTAACTAGGTCAATTGCTGTTACTAGTGAAGTTTCCACTGTGAATACCATGGCATATATGAATCCTGTTGCTCCAGAGTTTGTTTGTGCTAACCAAACGGACCCCAGTTGCACGTGGGGATCCACTTTTTTCAGCTATCCATCGTTGTCTTTTTTTCAAATGTAGGTCGTACAAATCGTCCTTTGGTATTTGGACTCAGGCTGCTCAAAACATATGACCGGGGATCGCTCACGGCTCAAGAATTTCGTGAATAAGTTTATCGGGACAGTTAGATTCGGGAACGACCATTTTGGGGAAATTATGGGCTATGGAGATTATGTTTTCGGTGACAGTGTAATTTCCAGGGTATACTACGTGGAAGGACTTGGGCACAATTTGTTCTCTGTTGGTTAATTTTGTGATTCCGATCTTGAAGTTGCTTTCAGAAAACACACATGTTTCGTCAGAGAATTGGATGGTATTGATCTCCTTAAAGGCAGTCATGGCACTAATCTATACACCATCTCTATTGAAGACATGATGCGGTCCTCTCCTATTTGCTTGCTGTCAAAGGCCTCAAAGAATAAATCATGGCTTTGGTACCGTCGTTTAAATCACTTAAACTTCGGCACCATAAATGAACTTACTCGCAAGGATCTTGTTCAAGGTATGCCCAGATTGAAGTTTGAAAAAGATCATCTTTGTTCCGCTTGTCAACTGGGCAAAAGCAAGAAGCATACTCACAAACCCAAAACTGTCAACACCATCATGGAAGTTCTTCACACCCTTCACATGGATCTATGCAGACCAATGAGATTGCAGAGCATAAATGGGAAGAAATATGTTCTTGTGGTTGTTGACGACTACTCACGGTTTACATGGGTGAAGTTTTTGAGAACCAAGGACGAGACACCAGAGGTTATCATCAAACTTATCAAACAGCTACAAGTAAAACTCAACAAAACCGTCAGAATCATCCGGACAGACAATGGAACTGAGTTTGTTAACAAACAACTCATTCAATTTTATGAAAGTATTGGCATAACTCACCAGAAAAGTGTTCCAAGCACTCCTTAGCAGAACGGCGTTGTTGAAAGACGAAATCGTACTCTTGTGGAAGTTGCACGAACCATGCTGATATTTTCCAAGGCACCAATTTATTCTTTGGGCAGAAGCAATTGCCACAGCTTGTTACACCCAAAACCGATCCTTGATACATACTCTTCATAACAAAACTCCTTATGAGCTGATACATGGCAAGAAACCAGATCTTTCTTTTCTACGAGTGTTCGGTGCTCTATGCTACCCAACAAATGACAGTCAGGATCTGGGAAAACTAAAGGCTAAAGCAGACATTAGATTCTTCATTGGATATGCACCAGATCGCAAGGGATACCGAATCTACAACAAATGAACCCGAAAAATTATGGAAACCATTCACGTGACATTCGATGAGCTGACTGAGCAAACGGCTCCTGGACACACAAGTTCTGGACCTGCACCTAATCTTTTGTCTCCTGGACCATTTAGTTCAGGTCTTGTACAACATTCCACTCTTGCAGTTCCTTATGTACCCCCCCCCCCCCCACGAGTGATGAGTTGAAGAATTTGTTTGATTCGATGTTTGATGAATACTTTGAGCCACCAACTGTTGATACTACATTTGACGCTCTACCTTTACCTCCAGTTGCTGATGCTCTAATTCCACACAACTTAGATAGTCCATCTGTATCTGTCTCAATTAGTCAAGATGCACCATCTGCCAGTCACTCACCATCATCATCAAATATTCAATCTCCTTCGGTATAGCAAGGCTCTGCAGTTGACTATTCTTTTAAAGTGAATCCTTTTGCTCTTGCTGATGATGTTCCATTCAAGAATATATTTGCCCCTGAATCTCCTACTGTGACATCCTCTTCAGAGGATCCTAACACGGCTACATCAGTTCCCTACCATCAACCACATGAACATCTCAGAAAATGGACTAATGATTATCCGATTGACAACATTATTGGAAATCCTTCTCGTCCGGTGTACACACGAAAGCAACTTGCCACCGATGCCTTGTGGTGCTTCTTTAATTCCGTACTATCCAAAGTCGAACCCAAAGACTTCAAAGATGCTATGTCCAAAGACAGTTGGTTTAATGCAATGCAAGAAGAAATTCATGAATTTGATCGACTTGAAGTATGGGAATTAGTACCACCTCCAGATTATGCAATGATTATCGCTCTAAAGTGGATCTTCAAAGTGAAACTTGATGAGCATGGTGATGCTCTGAAAAATAAGGTATGGCTTTTTGCAAAGGGGTATCGTCAAGAAGAGGGCATAGACTTTGAAGAATCATTTGCACCGATTGCTCGAATTGAAGCCATCAGAATCTTTCTCGCTAATGCTGCCAGTCAGAATATGACAGTCTACCAAATGAATGTAAAGACAACATTCTTAAATGGTGATTTGAAAGAGGTAGTCTATGTCAGTCAACCTGAAGGATTTATGGGCCCTGATCGCCCTACTCACGTCTATCGCTTGAAGAAGGCCCTATATGGCCTAAAGCATGCACCTAGGGCGTGGTATGACACTTTGTCTAAGTTTCTTCTGGCAAACAGATTCTCCAAAGGTGTTGTTGATCCTACACTATTCACTAGGAAAACGGGCAAACATCTACTTCACGTTCAGATCTACGTAGATGACATTATTTTTGCCTCCTCTGATCCTATGGAATGTGATTGGTTTTCTAACGAGATGAGTTCTAAGTTCCAAATGTCTATGATGGGACAAATGTCGTTCTTCTTAGGTTTACAAATCTCTCAAAGTCCCGGAGGCATCTTCATTAATCAATCCAAATATGCAAATGAAATATTGAAGAAATTTGGATTTGATTCAAGTGATCCTGTTGACACTCCTATGGTTGATAGATCGAAGTTGGATGAAGACCTCTCTGGGATCCCTGTTGATCAAACCAAGTTTCGAAGCATGATTGGATCCCTAATGTATCTCACCGCTAGTCGGCCAGATCTCTTGTTCGCAGTATGCATGTGCGCTCGGTACCAGTCTAAGCCCACCAAAAGGCATCTGGAAGTGGTAAAGCGGGTCTTTCGATACCTTCAAGGGACTATTCACATGGGTCTCTGGTATCCTAAGGACACCACTATGGCACTCACGGCCTATGCAGATGCAGACCATGCGGGGTGTCAAGATACTCGTCGAAGTACGTCGGGAGGTGCTCAGTTTCTAGGAGAAAAGTTAGTAAGCTGGTCATCTAAGAGGCAAATGAGTACATCTATATCTTCGACAAAGGCTGAATACATTTCCATGTCTGCGTGCTATGCTCAAATCCTATGGATAAGATCTCAACTATCAGACTATGGCTTTGCATACAACAAGATCCCTCTGTATTGTGATAACAAAAGTGCTATAGCTCTTTGCTGCAACAATGTCCAACACTCTCAATCAAAGCACATCGATATCCAGCATTACTTTATAAGGGAACAGGTTGAAAAGGGGGTTGTTGAACTTTAATTCGTGAGGACTGAGTTTCAGTTGGCTGATATCTTCACTAAGGCACTCCCGAGAGAACGGTTCCAATTTATTCTCCCGCGACTTGGCATGAAGAGTTTGACGCCAGAAACCCTCAAGCGTCTTCAGGAAGAGAATGAGGAGTAACGGATTTACTTCAAATATCCTTGTATATATGTTAAACCAAAAAGAAAATAGAAAAATATAAAACCTATAAAAAACCATAAAAATCAGAAAAACACAAAAAATACCAAAAATAGTTGCTCTAGGCATGTCTTCTGTTTATCGATAACATTTACGGTCCTAGAAATGTTATTCAATAATGACACGGGAATTTAAATGAAGCTCGAGCAGAAGTTCAAATGAATTGTTAAAACATGTCATATTGGCTTGCAGTTACTTCAGACTGCAACCCTTTCTTTCAAATGAGGAAAGCACGTCACCAAAAAGACGGTTGTTCCTCCCACTGGGTGAAGTTCACCCGGGCATGGATTACTTTATATCCATGTTTCCTCGAAATAATGTACGCTTCAGTGCATTATTTCTAGTCTAAGAAGAGAAGTCTTCTTTACATCGCAAATACTTTTCCATCGATGATTCTTCAGGAAAGTATTTGTGCTAAACTTGGTGGTACCATGAATTTTTTTGGAAATCAATTAGACTTGAAGTTTTTCATAGAATTTGTCACTCAATCAATGACTACAGCTCTTTAAATAGAAAACGGGTCATCGATTGAGGGGGAGAGTGATTTCAAAATTTTATATCATCAAAACACGCCACTTTGTACATAATAAGCAAATGAATAAAATTTGTTGTTATGTGTCAGTGTATGAGTTTCATTCAAATATCTTTCAAACTTATCATACCTGACACTAACATTCTCCCTCTTGGTTTGAGGGGGAGCATTAGTATGTTCCATTATCTGCACATATTAAACCTGACCACATTTTCTCCCATATTTTCTAAACTTATTTAAATCAATTGGGATCACAAAATCTCAAAAGGTTTGAAATTTCTGATCGGGGGAGAGAATGTGATTTAAATATGCAATCTGATAAAAATGTGATGTTTTGGACTTAAACGTAAGCTCTCCCATATGTGCTAAACTCTTTTGTATATCAATGCACATATTGAGGGGGAGCAAATGGCAAATGGTTTGTGGTGACAAAAAGGATATGGCATCTCATGTGAGCGCGACTCAGACTTCACCAATGAATTGACGAAACAAAAATTGTCATTAATCTAAAGGACTTGTCCTGGCCGGGTAATAATTTCAAGCTGGTCTAACCAGTGATGTAAGCGTGTCTCGAAGAGGACTTGTCTGAGTAGAGTGTACCATTTCGAGAAACTTTCTGTGGACTTGACCAGGCCGGGTAATAATTTCAAGCTAGTCTAACTAGTGATGTAAGCGTGTCTCGAATCGATCATGTTCACTGAAAGTGGATCAATTCAAAAAGTGCGAACTCCACCCAACATGTGCAAATTTATAATAAAATCATCTGAACACATGTTAGGGGGGAGCGTTTGAAAAGTATAAAACTCTCAAAGTGTTAGCAAAATATGTTTCATAATCATAAACACGTTGAGAGATTTTTTTCAAGGATTTGGTTAATGGCAACATAGGATAGTCATGAAGTTATGAGGTGGCTAAGGTTAGGAAAACCGTCCTATGATCCGCCAGAGCCGGAGGGATCTACCCAAGGACAATACCGAATAGTTAGTATTAGAAAGTCCTTAGGTATGAGTATGAAAAAAGGAGTAATGTGAGAAAGGAGAAAGAAGGGGTTGAAGAATTAAAAAGAAAAGTAATGTGAAAGGGTGAAAAGAAATAGTCCTCCAATTATTCAACCGTAGGGCAGAAACCGGGTTCAACTCATATGCTACTGGTTGTTACTAAGGTGACGTCGGTATTGAAGACAAGACGTCATGGACCCAGTGACGCACTGCACTAAACCTTCTAGCCACTCAAGTTCTTTTAAAAGAACTTGTTTCATTCTCACGGGGAACCCTGCATAATCTATCGACCGCTCATTACGAGTTATGTTGATATTGAAACAGGAGACACCACTCCAGTCTCCGACTACCAAAAAATAGCACTTATCGAGTCTAGAGCCGCAAGATACATCAAAAGATCTCATAGGAACACATGTTACTTCTGCACTGGTTGTTCAACATTAAGGACACCAGTTGTAAACTTATGAGTCCTACGTAGATCTTAGCAATCTGCTAGAACATTTATGAGGGAATTTACAAATGTAATTCTCAGTGATTGAATGGAAATTCCTGCTAGGGTCAACATCAAACAGCCCTGAAAGCAGCTCACTTCGGTAATTCCTTGTGGATTACGCTTAGTGGTCGCGGTGGTTTCAAACGGTCTACAGTCGTGGAGTGAACTCCAGCGACTCACCTAATCGTTGATGTACTTTGGTAGATCTTGTAAGCCCTCTCGGGGGTATCCGATTCAGGAACGGCCTTGGCAAGGATTAGAGAAAGTTTTCACACTATGCTGTTAACGATCTCGAAATCCAAACCTATAAGTGCCGGACGTTTTATTGCTAACTGTTGTATGCAGGAATCCCTGGCAGTTGCAGTTGATTGCCAAAAAGAAGCCGATCCATCACCCCATGCTCACACTTCACCATCATAATCAATGAAATCATGATAATTGAAAGACTTTCAACACTGCTTCCGCGACTCTGATGCTGAAAATCATGATCCAGAAAAGTGTGAGCATGTCGGTCCAAAGATCACAACGTCACATGGAGACGATACTGCAAAAAGATGACTTGGAGACATATGTTGGATGATGACCTCAAAGAATCCTCAAAGATCATCCAATACTAAAGAACAGTCATCAAAACTTCACTGCTGAAAGTACAAAGATTATTGACTTAGAAGAATCAAAGACTACGAGCTAGGAATTCAAATTCAAGTAATAGAATGCTAGAATTCAAAGTGTAATTTCCAGGGTGACCTCCCTTAGGGGAGATTGTTAGGAATATAAATATTCACATGAAAGACTCGGTCACCCCGAGTATGGATTAGCATTAAGTAGCTCGTAGGTTTAATCATATTAGGTTAGATTTCGTTTCATAATGGAGTCGGGTCGGGTCTTTACCCACTGTCAGCCCGGTCCATAGCCTACTAGAGGCGTTTTTGTGTCTTGTATAAATAGCCCTTCCCACCCATGGGAAGGGTTGGAACTTCATTTGCAATCTAATATTACTTACACTTTCTCTCACTAAAGTTCCCATTCTTCTCTCTCTCTCTCTAAAACATACGACCCAAACATCAATCCTTGGGTGTGTTATGTGTTTTGATTACTTACAATTAACAAATCACAGATGTTAGAAGATATATGAAAGGTTGGGAGAAATGATAAGAACATGGGTAAATTAGGTATTTCATATTTAAAATATAATTATCATGTATTTTAAGGCTTTAAATATGTACAAAATAATGATTTGGATATATATGACATATCTAAGTCCTTGCAAGGATATATACGTAATTATGATTTTTAATTGAATATATACGCAATTATTATTCTTTAAAGGGATATATATGCAATTCTCCCTACTTTGAATTTAAGCTTGTGAAATTATAAAAGGAAAATGACAAAAACATTTTTTTTCTAAACCTTTTTTCACCAAATCACTATTTTTCAGCCAAAGCATCGATCTCTTTATATAATATCCGGAAAATTTGCTTTTGTCATTTTCTAAATTATAAACTACTTCAATCAAGTGTAGCTTAACAGTGTGTTTTTGAGTTTTATCATTAAAGAAAAGTAAAGGAATGTAAAGTAAACATTTTTCTCCCAAAAGTGAGAGGAAATACTTTAATTTAAAAATCAATAAAATGACACTACTTTTTATTCCATTTCCTTTTCTTTTCCTCCTTAAGTACTGATGACATCAAATAACGACATATTATTAGCATCATTTATCCCATATTAATGACTTGTTTTATATCACTTTATATGAGAATTGACACTTAATCGTTTACTTTTGTAATTCTCAGTATAAACAAGCATTTGGTGAAAGTTAATGATTTCGGACGGAAATTGGAGCAAAATGAATCAAGTTGGAAAAGTCTGCTGAATTGAAGAGATTAAAGACCATTTCCTGACTTTGAAGCATGCGCCGCATCTGATTTTATCATGCGTCGCATATGAAACTTTGGTCAACGAAGAAGAACCAACTTGTTCTACTCCAGATACGCCGCATCGGACCAATTCGATGCGCCGTATCGGCTATACACAATCCTTACCAAGAAATCAAGTGGAGATTAGAAGCTTAATGAAGAAGTCAAGATTACAAGTCGACACTTGAAGATGCTTTCGTATTTTGGCCATAAAATCTTCATCCGGACTCCGATTTAGTTGATTCAAGCGGCCACGCGAAGAGAAAAAGAAAATATATCTGAATCTGAAGGAGATGCGGCGCATCTGGTCCTTAGATGCGCCGTATTGGGAGATGAGGCGTATCTGGTCTTTAGATGCGCCGTATTGGGTCAGTTTCAGACTTGGAGGCTACGTTTACTTATAGATGCGGCGCATCTAACTCTCTAGATGCGCCGTATCGACCCAGATTTCAGAATCTATAAATACCGAGCTCATTAACGAATTAGGGTATCATTGGGGACCCTTGGGGTCGTTCCCAGAAGACCAAAAACCCCTCCAAACAGCAGAAGACCTCCTTGAAGATCCAATCATCCTAGAAGATCATCTCAAGAACCTTATATTAAGTTTAATCGTTCGGTTAGCGTATCGTTTTCATTATGAATTCTTATTCGTTTGCTTTGATTACAACTTTATGTATTGTTACTGAGATTATGGGCTAACACCCTTAGGTGTTAGTCATGTTTATGAAGTTTTATTAGTTTTTATGCTTGTGTTGATGTGTTTACTTTGTTATTGGATTGGGTGCTTATCGATAAAAACTCGTTTATTGCTTTTAACTAGTAAAAGTCTATGTAACTAGATTATGATCTTATTGGTTTAATGTGGTAACTTAACTATCTGTAATTGTGGTTACTTTAATTGATCATAAAGTGTAGTAATCCGAATCCTATTAGACGGCTTAGAGGGAACACACCGGAACCGTGCCTTATGCCACTATTAGGACTAGTAGCGCGTAATGCCAAACTAGGTTAGACGGTTTAAAGCGATAAGTTAGTATTGATGCTAGATAGGTCACTATGATCATGTCCTCTTTCCCACCACGATGGTAGGTTATTCAATTGTGACAGGATTAATAATCGGATTGATGGCAAAACAATTGAATGAATTAAAACAAGTAGACATAAGCATGTATAACTATTAGATGGATTAGGCTTGGCTAACCCGTTCTTCTATATATCGATCCATCTTTAGTTTAGTTATTTACTTTCCTGTATTTAGTTTAATTATACACACAAACTCGTGATAGCCTCTCAGGCTAAACCCCCATCTATCTTTAATTGCTTTCTAGTTTAGTTTAGTTAGATTAGAGACTAGAATACCTTTAGATCATTTTAGCTTCGCTCCTAGTGAACGACCCTTGCTTACCTAAAAACTATCTACATTGACCGGGTACACTGCTCGTTAGTGTTTAGAGTCTATAGGTTAGTTCGGCAAAATATAAATTTAAAACTTGGTAGTTTATTATAGACTATAAAAAACACATCAAGTACTACTCGAAAACACAACATCTTTTGTTTACTTTTCATTTTCTTTCATTTCTTTCTTAACTCTAACTCGAGAACACAATGTAAGTATTTAATACTTGGCATGTATCTTATATACTATTAAAAGATTGAGTATTCTTATAAATGTAAAGTGGTCATGATTAATGTTGGCCTAATTGAAGTCCTTAATATTTAGTTTGAAGTGGTAAAATGCAAATTTATTTCGCCCGGGTAACGAAAGGGCATCATGCACACTTTAATTTTGCCGAATTAAATTCAACCAAGAAGATAAATATGAAGGGTGTGCGAGTTTATTTTTTCTGAATTGAAGGCGTCTATACATATCCTCTAAAAACGTTTTATGCATTCTAATGTATAAATAGACCACTTTCATTTGGGTCAAGAACACAACACAATATCGAAACACAACTTCATCAATCCTAAATCCCATCTCCGACTATTCACAAACACAAGACTCAAAACAAAACAAAAAGGCCACAAGATCTCAGTTTCTCCTTTCGTGTTTCTTAAAAGAGATATAAAGACCTATAAAAATCTTACCAACCCGAAAGAGAGATCATCAAAGATCTTTAAAGAGCATCGCTCCTTTATTTTAATATCCGAAAGTTTCAAAAAGAGGAACAAGAACATCTTTGTTTCATTCTCTCTTTATGTTCGGTTTAAACATAAATCAAAACAAGTAATACCTACCCGAGACCCTTCTTCTTTTTTTATCCGAATATAAAGAAAGAAGTATAACAAGAGTGTTACTTTCTTTCTTTGGTTCGTTCAAAGACCAAAAACAAAACGAAACTATCATATGTCGAACCTACTTGAGACCCTCCAAAGGATCTTGAAGATGAAGTCTGTGTAGTCGTGGTCTTCCATCTCTTCGAAGCTAACAGGGGATTGTGGTTTAGTATTCGGATAATCAGATTAGATAAGTGATGATGGAAGATGAGATGAGATCTGTGATGAGTTTGTTTGATTTGTTTGGTGAGAGGAAATGCTAAGATTGTAGGCGGATGAAACTATGTGACGAAAAGGTGTATTAGGTTAATGTAATACCAGACTTAACTTTTTGGATTGGACCAGTATTATACCGATCGTAATGGGTTAGCTTATTTACTTAAAACCAATTTATACATCTTCATAGTTATAAATGTTGATTCTTTACGTGCGCGTAAATTCGTGTCCAGAAATAAAATGCTTAGAAAAGATCCATGACACTCTTTTAGGTTATCTCAAATAAGGTATGAACATAATTTGTCTAATCAATCTTACGAAGTATATATAGCATTTTATGGAATACATTTTAAATCTATTCAATTATTAACTAATTATCTCATATTAGTTTGTCTAATAATGATGTAAAAATCAAGGCTATAATTGTGTTGTTACTAATAAATGCAATAGAGAATCCATGAGATGGATACCGAAAGTTGCATGCAATGGAAAAGAGAAAATGGAAGTCATGTGGTGATTTGTAACTGTCTTGAAATACATGTGTATTTTTATATTCATTGGATCTTAATTTGGCACTAATATTATGATTGAGTAAATAAAATTGTGGGGTTATTATTGAGTAAAATAGAAGACTTATTAATTTACTCCTTTTTCCCATAACATGTTAGCATAAGAAATTACAACATGAAAGGATGTCAGTCCATAGTTGTTTGCAACTAATTTTCGTAGTTTAAGCATAGACAATATACAATATCCTAACAAAATAATCATCATTCACCAACAATTTTCTTGATTTTCTAAAACAAGAATACCACACTTTCTCTATTAGTCATCTTTGTGAAAAATGCAAAGCTGGTGTCTTTGTTAAATTATTAGCAAATGTTATAAAAATTCGGTTGTTAGAAATCAACCCAGCATTTTCCTTTTATTTATAAAGTAAGTTTGTATCATCATACTTTGTCGCATACTTATCAATTTTATTGTAGCAACTCGCACTTTTCAGGTCATTATTACCTTTTTACTTAAAACCATTAACTTGAAAGTTACCGATTTACCTTTACGCGTAATTGTAGACTTACACTGCGTAAACCTGGAAGCGACATTTTTTTGCAAAATTTCAATTTTCTAAGTCAACATTTGACCAATAACTCAAAACATTTACTTTTGACCCTTACGGGTTTACTTAAACCTAAAACCGCGAGGTGAGCTCGCGTAACGTGAAAAACAACTTTTAACGCGTAACGGCACTAGACCGGGCATGGTCTACATTAAATTAATACTTTACGACTCTATTAGAGCTATTTTATGTTTCATGACATTTTATTTTACAAGTCTCGCGATAACGCGCATAAAGTGCATTTTAGGTCACGCGCGCACGGTTTTAGCACCAAGCGACCAAGTAAATGACCACGACTCACACCACTACTCATTATAAGAGTCAACTACATAAAATTCATTCCTTGTGGAATGTCAAAACCGGTTACACCCTTATGTGCCAAACCATGTGCTATATAAAGTCCAAATGATGTCAAAATCGTTTTGTTAAGAGATTCAAGGTTGTAAACCTTAGTGATAAGTTAAGATCACTCGTATTATAATCAATAATATTGAATCTTTTGGTGATAATCATAGTCTTCATTGTTCATACACATTACTGTTCCATTCATACATCATACATACAATATCTTCTAAGTATTAACTAGTAAATTCCGCGTGCTAGTTAGTATTACATCAAAGTATCTCTAACACAAGGCGTGTGTTTAGATCCTCTCACAATGTGTACTCTTAGTCCTAGTTTTGGCGTCATATCTTTAAGTTCAAGTATAAAAAGGAAGTCAAAACTCAACCTTTCACTTACCAAACACAAAATACACAAACACTTGTGCTCTCCTCCTCTTGTTGTTGTTTGTACGCCACCCAAAACACACATACACACTTCACTTTTTGTTGAATCTTGAGAAGACTTTGATACTAGAAGCTTGCATTTGGTGTTTTAAGTCATCACACTAGAGTTTTCACACAAGACTTGAGTCATTCTTGCACTAGATCTACTTTTTCTCACAAAAGTTTGTAAGTCTTCTTCTTACTAATTAACTTGTACTTTCTTGTTAATTAAAACATGTAGTTTTGAAAAGTACAAATCAATTTTGTTAAACCACAAGTAAAACTTTTGAAACCTTAAGTGTATGTGTGTACACATACACGACCCACACACTATTTCTTTTCAAAATGTGTATAACCATGCTATGATTGTCATGTTGTGCTTAAAATTATGTACTTAGTTAGCTTGTGCTAGATTTGTGACTAAATTAGGGTTTATTACTATACTTTGCTAAAATTTGGCGGATGAGATAAACTAGGCTAGTTTGAAGTTTTTGGTTGTTGAGAGATTGATAAACATTGGCGGGAGAGATTTAGGACCAGTTTGGTGTTGCATTTGCGGCTAAACAAGTAGCTTAAAAGTCATAAAACGCACTTTTGGACATGGCTGTCCCAAAACAGAAAATCTGGACAAATGAGCTTATATTTTTCAACAATAGGATATAAAAATAGAAAATATACTTTATAATGAAAATGTGGTCTCTCGAATCACTAAAAACGGATTTAAAATGAGAAAGTTATGCTATTTCCAATATTGCGGCGCAAACTATATTTTTCATAGAAAAATCCAATAATAGTGAAACTATATTTTCATCGACTATGAGAAGCCTTCAAAATCATTAGAGTCGGAATAGGTAAAAATGGTAAAATAGTGACTTACGAACGGGTCATGCCGAATTTCCGCCAAAAGGTATAACACTTAACCTATTTTATAAAAATAATCATACTTAAGAATAAATGGGTATTTTTTCATAAAAAGTGTCAAATTAGTAAAGTTAGACTTTTAAAAGTTAATAAATGGTAATTATTTGTAAAACCCGACTAAAAGACGAAAACCCGACTAAAAGACGAAAACCGACAAAAAGACAAAATGTTTTTTTTTTTTAACTTTGGAGACACAAGCACAACGTGTCGTGGTGATACAATGTTTTAAAAACATTCACTTGCATTCTCTCATTTCATAATGTCGTAATAAGTCAAACCCACACTTAACTAGGTCGCATTTCGGAGTCGATACCTTTCGTTGCTTGACTTACTCATTACCAGATTACTGTATGACTTGAGGTGAGTTTCCATAGCCCCGTTTTTACTCGTTTACATTATTTCTAAACTCTCGGGGTGAGAATACATTGCTTAATTACTTTTATGCGGACATGAGTACAAAAACTGTTACAATGCCTAAGTTACCTAGTACGCCAATTAAATCCCCTACGAATCATGAACCGTTAATTACTTGTAAGCGAGGATGTTGTGAATTGTTATAGCTTAATATTGATCCTTTATCATACACACAATATTAGAATAGGAGAAGAGAAAGAGATAGAGAGAGAGAGAGATGGTCACTTCTTAGAGATTAGATGGAGAAAGAATAAGAGATACAAGATGAATACCCCTAGAAGCAACACCCTCCAAGTGAGGAGGGTGAGGGTATTTATAGTTTTCTAGACTTGGGTGGGCTTGGGCTTGAGATGGGCTTATACAAGGATTACATGAACATAACATTTAACTAACAAGCTTAAGCCCAAGCCCGTTGATTAAACTAACTAACTTAAACAACGACACACTTAATTAAACTATTACAATGACAAATGACCATCACTTTAAAATAAATCCTAACAATCTCCCCCTAAAGGATGGTCATTCAAATGATGCTCCATGTGAGATGATCTTTTGTCTTCAATGTCTTTGAGCTTTGAGTGTCGTTGTATAGCAGTCTCTGTTTTTTATTCCTTCATGCTATGTGATCTTCAAAGTATCATCTTTGAGGTTGTTCTTGCCTTCGATCAGCATCTTCTTTACTTTGGCGTCTTGTCCTCCAACATACTCATACCTCATTATCTTCGTACTTGTCATCCTTTCTTGATTCATTACTTTGTTCTTGACATCTTGATTAGCTTCTTGACTTCGTTGTAACACTATGTCTTTCACTTGTCTTTTGGTCATGAACTTTTACACTTGAGCTCGGTTGAGGATGATCTTTGCACGTATGAGTATGTGGAGATGAAGATGTTGTATACATCGGATGATGGTTGATGGACTTTCGTCTGTACCTGCATAAAACAGTTAGCAACAATACGTCCAGCGCTTGCAGGTTGGGACGTTGAGATTGTCAACAACATAGTGTGAAGACTTTCTCTAATCCTTCCCCAGGCCGTTCTGAACCGGATACCCCCGAGAGGGCTTACACGGACACACCGAAGTGCACCCACGATTCAGTGAGTCGCTGGAGATCACTCCACGACTGTAGACCGTTTGAAGCACGTAACCATCATGATATAAAATGGCAAGATCCTTGGATCTCATTAAGACTCTTACAACTTGTGTCCTTTTTGACGAACACAAGTGTATCATTTTGGAAGTGTTCCTAACGAGATATTTTGATGAATCTCATGGCTCTAGACTCTATTGTGCGTTTTGGTTTTAGTCATCGGAGGCATGGAGCAGAGTGCCACATTTTCAATATCAACACATCTCGGAGTGAGAGGCCGATAGATTATGCAGTGTTCTCCGTGAGAAATGAAACAAATATCTTTTAAGAGATATCTGAGTGGCAAGGAGGGGTGGTGCAGCGCGTCACTGGGTCCATGACGTCTTGTCTTCAATATCAGTATCACCTTAGTGAATACCGATAGTAGATGTATTGACCCGGTTTCTGCCCTTAGTTTTCATGGAGGGCTATTTCTTTTCACCCTTATATTAAACTTTTCTTTTTCATTCTTCAACCCCTTCTTACTTCTTTCTCATTTACTCCTTTTTTCAATCTTACCTAAGGACTTTTAATTCTAATCTATTGGATTTGTCCTTGGGTAGATCCCTCCGGCTCTGGCGGATCATAGGACATAACCTAACCATAATCACCTTATAACTTCATGATTATCCTAGATTAGTTGATCACATTCCATAAACCTTTTGAAAATCTCTCAAAGTGTTTATGAATAAAAGCACATTTAGATAACACTTTGAGAGTTTTGCATTTTTGAAATACTCCCCCTTCACATGTGCTCATGAGATTTAAGAAAGAATTGCACATGTTGGGTAGAGTTCGCACATTTGAAATGATCGATTTTCATTGAACATGACCTTCGCGAGACACGTTTACATCACTAGATGGACTAGCTTGAAATTATTACCTGTCCAGGTCATATTCATTGATTATCTCTCGAATTGGTACATTCTACTCAGACAAGTCCTTTGCGAGACACGCTTACATCACTGGAAAACCAGCTTGAAATTATTACCCGTCCAGGACAAGTCTTTTCGATAACGGACATTTAGATTTCTTCAATTCGAGGGTTAGAACTGAGTCTGTCTGGTGAGCATACTTTGAGATTCCACGAACTTTAAACCTTTTGATCATATTTTAATCACGTCTTCTCCCCCTCAAAAATAGCATGAATTGATATTTTTGATATCAACTGATTAAAATGAAACCTTTTGGAGAGAACGACGGATTTGAGTATGAAATTGGAACATTTTTGTTTTTCTACTCCCCCTTAAACAAAGCATATGGTTAAACATTTTAGTTTAAAAGCAGTTTTAAGGGTTTAGGAGGGAGTTATCTTGAGCACTTTATGAAAGATTTGGAAAAATCTTATTGAAAAATCTTGAAGAAAATGTGCTTAAGATAGAAAAGATTTTGAAAATTTTTGAAGATATGTAAGGAGAAATATCTTCATTTGTTTTTAGGATAAGTGTTAGAAAAAGAAATTGGTTTTGCACAACACTTTCCTTTATTTGAAGTTCGGGTCCGAAACTGAGATGTTCCGAAGCCATTTTGAGAAGAAATTTTGAGAAACGACATGTTTTGAAAACATTTAAATGAACTCTCGCTCAAGCATCTGTACATGCCCGTATCATTGTTGAATGACATTTCTAGGTACGTACAGAATATCGATTATACGAGAGACATGCCGGAGAAGAATATTTTTGAATTTTATATTTTATATTGTTTTTGTCTTTTTGGAAATTTTCTATTTTTATATTTTGCTTTTGTTGGTTTTTCAAATTTTGTATTTTGTTTTTGATTTTTTCTAAAAAAAATGTATTCACAAAGAAGAATTAAGTATGAACAAGTAGAAGTGGAGTTAAGAGAGGAATAAGACCAGGATTTCCAAATGCGATGTTGGCATAGAGTTCTTCTTTTCCACATTGGTTGTATGAACCATCTGCACTTTCACAAGTTCCTGCATTCACAAAATCCACAAAAGAAGAATATGCACAAATAGTAGTGTTAGCAGCACATGAATCATCACTCTGAGGGTGTTCACTATCAATGGTTGTAGTGGTTCCTTCATCCTTATCCTGATGATTTTCACTACTACTTGTTGTGGTGCGATTATCAAGAATCTTTCCTGTGGGAATCCATCTAAGACCGACTGTTTTAAAAACTTTTCCCGTGGGAATCCACCTACGGCAGGATCTAGGAGTTGTTTTCTTTTCAAATACAGCGGAAGTCTCATTTTGAGAAAAATTACGTCCTGAAGGGATCCACTTGGTAGAATTCTTAGCTTTTTGCTTCTTATCAACGGGTGTGTTTCTATTTGGTGTCTTAGAGGATTGTGCCTTAGCACGCAAATTTGCTTTCTTGATATACTGTGCCACACATGCATCATGATTAGCTGAAAAGACACATTTTTGACATGTAGGACAGACAAATTCAACATTCTTGTTCAAAACAGCAACCTTAACTTTGTCACTACAGTCATTTGAAGCTTGTTTTCTGTTCGAAGAGGAATTCTTAGTGTTGCATTCTACTTGTTTAACATTTTCTTTTTCGCAACTACTCTTAGATGCAGGCCAATCCCTAGTCTTTTGTTGAGAGTTCCTAGGTAGTGGTTTACAACTACTAGCAGTGCCTTGTAATGTTGTAGAATTCATCACCGTAGACGGTGTTCCTAAAATTCCATCTTTTCGAATCTGTGCCTTTTTCCAAGCTTTTTCTAGATAGGAATTGTGGACCATGTTGTTTGAACCAACAGATTCTTTAACAGTATTTGTGGTCGCATTTGGTGAGCTATTCCTAGGGGCGCACACATTAGGATTCAACTTGTTGTCCTTTGAATTTGTAGTAGCATTCCTAGACTCTTTTGGATTATCTTTTGCACTTTTGTCTATCGCCCTATGTGTATGAGATGTAGAGGCAGACAAAGTAGTGGGACTAATCCTATTAAGGCCAGGTGCTATCACATTCGATGTTTCGACAACAGCTTTTCCTTTTCCTTTGTCATTCTCCTTAGGCAAGGGTGTGGAAATGGACATTTTTGGTCTAGCAGACTTATTTTCCTCACCCTTTCCTTTTTGACTATCAAGCTGAGACTTCAAAAGATCAATTTGTTCTTGCATGTTTTTGTAAGAACGCTCATACGACAATTTGTCATACTTGCATTCTTCTTTTTTCTGATCAAGTTGTTTAAAATATGTTACATTTTGTTTTTCAAGCTTAATAAGCGCCTTTTCATATTTTGAAACAATTTTGGAAGTCTCAGCTCGAAGTCTTTCATCATCCTCAAAAGAATATGTTTGATAAATAATGGACATAATATCAGTTGAAAGAGCTTCTTCAGAGAGTGCGTCATTTTGTTTTTCCAAAACTTTGATTTTTTCAATGTTTTCATTAGCTTCAATTACCAAGGATGTGTGGTCCTTGACAAATTCAGTTACTTCTTTGATAATTGCGTTCTCAACATGAATTGCTCTTGCATGTATGCCAGATACAATGGGAGTAATTTCTGTTTCGAACATCTTTTTCTGTTCAGTTTGAAAACTTGAAAACCAATCGTTGACTTTAGTATCAGTTTTGGTTGCCACAACATCTTGAAGCATTTCAATTCTCCTTTTAAGATCGGCCAATAGTATTCTAGCTTCACTTGCGGAAGTGTCGGTAGAGTACATTTGTTCGATGTTAGTAAGGTGTTTTGACACAACTTTGAATTTTGAGGCAGCCACTGGTTTTTTGAAAAACAAAGGTGACTCCTTTTTAACAAGATGAACACCAGCAAGTTTGTTGGCTTCATTATAATCAATCGGTTTGATTTCTCTATTCAATTGTCTCATTTTGTTTCGACTCTCTTTCGTAAGCTCAATCGTTTCATACGAATCATAACAAGTAGGTGGATCATGCACATCATTTATAAGATTACCATTAAATAGCACATTCTGTTTTTGCTGAGCTTTCTTGAGATAACAAGGGTTTTCACAACCGAGAGCCATTTTCTTTCTTGTATATAAAATCGGGTTTTTGTCGTTAATTAACATATTAATCGTTTGAGTTGAATGACCCATTTTTACAAGCATTTCTTCCAACTTTTTAATAGTTTCCTGTTTGTCAAGTACTTCATCAAGAAGTTCATCTTCTCGTTTTGAAAACTTTGAATGCAACTCATTCTTTTCTTTTTCAAGATCAGAACAAATTGATTTTTGTTTAGAAAGTTGGTTGGTTAGATCAAAAATTTCTGCTTTTAGGGATTTAATTTGCATGTTCAATTTAACATCAAGAGTGTCGTATTTGATTTGCAAATGTTTCTCCCTTGAAACAGAATCACTGTAACCATTTTCAAGTTCTGACAGTCTTTTGTGGTGAAATTCAAAAGCTTTTTCGTTCACCTTGTATCTCTCAAGCTCAGTGATCAATTTTTCATTAGCGGCCTTAACATCGCTATTGATCTTTTTGACCTTTTCAATTTCAATACCACAATTTTGCAATAATGATTCAAATAAAGCACGAGTTTCCTCATCATTAGCGTCATTTTGTGCAACTTGAACTTCGTTAGGATTCATATCTTGAGATGCCAAATTAATATTGCTACAATTTAGCGAGTCCATATATGTATCATAAGTTGGTTCGAGAGGCACAGAATGTGGCTTTTGTTGAGCAAACGAATTAACCTCATTACTTGAAATTGATGTCTCATGGAGTGGTTCTTTGTCATAAGTAGGAGGAATGTCAGAATCGCTGCTTGATGTTGATTCTTGCTGATTAGGCATAGGGTCGGAGATTCCAGTGATTTCTGTAGAATTATCATTAACTCTTGTTGAAACCATGAAGTCGTATTCCTCAGCAGTCAAAGGTATTCCCGAATCTTCCTTTTTAGCTAGCATCAACATGTACTGGAGCTTTTCTACTTTATCCATTGCATTGACATTTCCAGCTCTACCTATATCACTCCTTTGGGTTGCGGAAGAAGTCATGAAGCAATAATTTTCATTATGATTGACCCCATTCTGATTCACAAACTGATCCATTTGATTTCCCGTATTCTGCCCAGCATATTGCATTTGATTCCCCATTTGAATACCCGTAGCGTTTCCTTGCTGATGCTCAATAACCTCAACCATTTGGCCTTCTTGTCCTATATATGACTGCATGTTGTCAGTGTACGGTGAATTCCATTGGTTGTTGTTATGTGGTGGGATGTTTAATGCTTTGGTGATTAATGCAAACGCATGTGCCAAATCAGTTGTGATATTGTTTTGGTGAGCGGCCATTGATGAATTTGTATGATAAATATGGTGATGGATCGGTTAAAGAACTAGGATAAAGTTGGTTACGGTTCACGAGTTGTGTATGGTTTGAGTCCTTTGTCATTGTCCTTGAATAGTCGTTGAGAAACTTGATAAACCTTGAGAAACTTGAACTTGAAACTTGAGATAGTCCACAAAATTGATAAGTCCCCAAAGTTGATAAGTCCACAAAGATTATATATTGAAGAGTTAAATACAACTAAATAGAACCCTTTGTCATTTAGAAGCAAGTCAATAAAAGCAAACAACACGTCAAAAGCACACATGCAAAACACGTCAAACTCAAAAGCAAAACACTTCTACACACATGCAAACTCAAAAGCACGTCTTTGTTATATTAAAACACGTCAAAAGCTAACTCAATATTATACTCAATATTATGGTGCAACACGTCAGTAGCTTAATACTATAAAAGAGACAAACTCAATCAATCTACAATGTAAAAAAAAAGCACGAACTCAATCAAACTCACGTATGAAGAAACTCAACTATGAAGAAGTTGCTCGTCTAAGTTTCTGGTTCGACTAGAGTAAGCTGCTTCGACTAAAAAGATTGTTCGACTAGAGTAAGTGCTTTGATTAGAGTTTGCTTCGACTAAACACTCGTTCGACTAAGTGCTCGATTGACTAATAGCTCGTTCGACTAAGTGCTCGATTGACTAAGAGCTCGTTCGACTAAGTGTTCGTTCGACTAAGTGCTCGTTCGACTAGCTTAACTGGTTCGATGAAGGTTACTCGTTCGATCAAGGTGTTGGTTCGATGAAGGTTACTCGTTCGACTAACTCTTGGTTCGATCAAAGTTACTCGTTCGACTAGCTTTAACTCGTTCGATCAAGTGACTCGTTCGACTAGTTTTCTCGTTCGATCAAACTCGTTCAATCAAGTGACTCGTTCGACTAGTTTTAACTTGTTCGATCAAGTAACTCGTTCGATCAATGTTGATGGTTCGATCAGTTTTGATGGTTCGATCAAAATTGTTCGTTCGATCAAAGATGATTTGTTCGATCAAATTTGATGGTTCGATCAAGTTTGCTCGTTCGATCAAAGATGCTCGTTCGATCAACAAGTTCGTTCGATCAATTGGAAGAGTAAGTCTAACTCGACTACCCTTTTCTGAGTTTGATGAAAGCTCCTTCGATCAACTTGCTGGTTCGTTCGATCAGTTGGTTCCTTCGATCAGTTGATTCCTTCGATCTGTTGGTTCCTTCGAGAAATATGGTTGTCGTTCGATCACTTGAAGTTGGTTCGACTATATTGAAGCTTTGATGAAAGAAGATTTTTGTGAACAGAAGCATAAACTTGACAAATGCAACAGTAATAAACAAAGATGAAACAGTAACGTGAAAGAAAAAAAAAATTCCTAGATCTTTATATTTTGCTCTTGATACCACTTGTTATAGCTTAATATTGATCCTTTATCATACACACAATATTAGAATAGGAGAAAAGAAAGAGATAGAGAGAGAGAGATGGTCACTTCTTAGAGATTAGATTGAGAAAGAATGAGAGATACAAGATGAATACCCCTAGAAGCAACACCCTCCAAGTGAGGAGGGTGAGGGTATTTATAGTTTTCTAGACTTGGGTGGGCTTGGGCTTGAGATGGGATTATACAAGGATTACATGAACATAACATTTAACTAACAAGCTTAAGCCCAAGCCCGTTGATTAAACTAACTAACTCAAACAACGACACACTTAATTAAACTATTACAATGACAAATGACCATCACTTTAAAATAAATCCTAACATGAATAGATCTATTGGTTTGACACCCCCGTCCGGGTTAGTCGCGCCAACATGACCATAGTACTAAAATGGACGTATATCATACGGATTATTACCGAGTGCCTGGCAAACACTCACCAGGGGCAAAGTTATTAACTATGCTTGATTGCATGTTATTACGTTGAGCTTCGGGGTCATGAGCTTAGGGCATTGTATGTATTTATTTTTCTATCATGACGTTATGTTTGTCGTAATTGTCATAAGTACTGAAATCTTGTGTTCCGTACCTGATTTCTGTTTAACTAAGCCTATGGACTCACCAACATTATGTTGACCATTTTAGCATGTTGTTAATACAAATATCGCGTAAAAACGTTATTTATAGTTTACAGTCTCTTAAAGTTTTGATAATGGCAATTATAAACTTATACGAAGTAAACGTCTACGTAACCAAGTTTTAAGTTACAAGTTTACAATCCGACGTACATCACTTTAGGTATGAATAATGTGATTATACCTCACGTCGAATGATCAAAGAGCCAAACTAATAAATATTTTCTAACACACTCGAAATATTTATTAAACACATTTTTATTTAAACATAACACAAAGTCTACTTAATTAAACTAACTAGACATTTTAATTGAGTGATTTAATTAAATGAAAAATAAATTTAACGAGTCGGGCGACGGTCGGCCGCGTTGCGGCCTCGCGGGTTTTTTGCGGGTTTTGTTGAGAAAACTATTTCGTTAATAATGGTGCAAGTTTCATAATTTTTCGAGGCCGGTTGGTACGAAAAAAAAAAAAAAAAAAAAAAAAGTGGGCCGGTTACTGTAGCAGCCCAGTGGCTACTGTTCATCACTGTAGACTCAGCGACGTCGTATTACATGTGCTATAATATATATAGTAATTAGTCCCTTTGTGCCCAAGTCATTCTAGAAACACTTGTATTAAAAATGATTTTAGTACAAAACATCTAAATGATCAAAGGATAAAAGTCTGTCTAGAGACGCTCCACGGATCCGTATTTTATAACGGACGGATCCATAAATTGTAGATCCGTGGATTCTCCGAAGGGTGAAATCTGGACAGAAGTTTTAGTATAAATAGGATACAAGTCCAAACTTTCAAACTAATGATTTTCAGCCATTCTTAGCACACTACTACCATTTCTTTCATAACATAACATCTTATTAACACTCTTTGATCATTCCACTTGACCTATAACACATTCAAAGTGATCCAACGATTCCACTTTGATTTCAAGTGAAGAACACAAGAAGCTTTCCAAGCCTTCAAGTGTTGTAGTTAGTTGTGTCTAGTCATATACTTTGTTGTATAACATAGTATATCATTTGTGTGTCTTTGTATCTCATCACCTACTACCAACTTGGGTAGTGATCATCATACAACAACCTAGAGAGTCCGGTTAGTATTTTAGTCCTTAAAATACGTTGAGTGATAAGGTTGGTCTTGCCTTGTGAAAGACTCGATATCTAGCTTAGTATCAGTAAAGAAGTGAAACGACGTTGTAAGGTTTTCTCCGCCAAAAGGGAGCTTGTTGATATAGTGATTGCAAGCTCTCGAGTTGGGTACTTGGGGAGTGGAGTAGGGCGAGGAAGAGAGCTTCGTGCCGAACCACTATAAACGACTGTGTCTATTGGTTTGATCTATCCTTTACATTTCCGCATTTACTTATTGCATATTGTTTACATTCATATATTGTATGTTGTGTTGATTTCACATTAAGTCACCGAATTTAATAATTTTGTAAACAAGCTAAAAATGGCAAAAACTATTCAACCCCCCTTCTAGTTTTCCACAACCGGTATTAGAGCCAGGTCAACCAAGATTTTTAAAATTTATTGGATTTTAAAACCTGAATCGATCTATGGATTTCAAAAACTAAAAATAGGGCCAATCTATGCAACGACCACCGCTTTTTGAAAGCGATGTTTTTATATATTGGAAAAATAGATTCGAGACCTATGTGAAATCAAAACATCTTGATATTTGGCATGTTATTACCATGGGTGATTTTCAACCTACCGTAAGAAACGAAACTACTAACAAAGAGGAAATTATACCTTTTGAAAAACAATCGGATGATCTTAAAAAGAAATTTGCCAAAAACAATGAAGCTAAAATGTTTCTTTATAACGCTTTAACTAAGAAAGAATATGAAAGAATTTTCATGTGTGAAACGGCAAAAGAAATTTGGCAAACTTTGTTAATCACTCACCAAGGTAATAGCCAAGTCAAAGATAACAAGAATGATTTACTTGTGCAACAATATGAGAAATTCTCGATTGCCGAGGATGAATCTATTGATAGTGGATTTGCTAGGTTTAATACTATTATTACTAGTTTAAAAGATCTTTACCAAAGTTTTTCGAGCAAAAACTATGTTAGTAAGTTTCTTAGGGCACTTCATCCAAAGTGGAGACCGAAAGTCACCGCTATTGAAGAATCAAAGGACTTGACGACACTTTTACTAGATGACCTCATTAGCAACTTGAAAGTTTATGAGTTGATTATAGATAAAGATTTGGAAGTGATTAGAGGTAAAAGAGACAAGGCAAGATCTATTGCCTTGAAAGCAAAGAAAGAATCAAGTGATGAAGAAGAATCATCATCGGATAGCAAAGATGATGAGGATTATGCAATGGCCGTAAGGGACTTCAAGAAGTTCTTGAAGAGAAGAGGTAGATTCGTTAGGCAACCTAGAGACGAAAAGAGGTCAACCCAGAAAGGCCGAGATGACAAGAAAAGCAAGAACGATCGGAAATGCTATAGATGCGGAGATCCGAATCATCTCATTGGTGATTGTCCAAAACAACCTAGAAACAAGGACCAAAAGGCTTTGTCGGAGGTTCTTGGAGTGATAGTGGTGAAGAGGACGATGAAAAGACCAAGGAGGAAACGGCTCTCATGGCTCAATCATCTAACGAGGTATGTTCCAATCTATCTTACTATAGTGATGAAGTGTCTTCAACAGATGATGATGTTATGAAAAAACAATACGATAAAATGTGTGAAAATAATTAGAAAACGACTAAAAACCGAAATAGTTGAGCTTAAAGAGAAAATCAAAACACTAGAAAGAAACAAAGCCTTAGAATGTGAGTCATGTCTAGCTTTGCAACTAGAGAACACAAAACTAAAAGAATCACAATCTAAGTTAGAAAAGAACGCGTCAAAGTTTGTACAATTTGAAAAGAGTACGCACACGCTAAAGAATATAATAGCCGAAGGTAAAAATCCCAATGATAAAGATTAGGATTTAACCTAAATAAAGCGTCAACAAGTGAAACCAAAAGTATAAATTTTGTAAAGGGCAGTCCAGATGTTTTGGCACCTCACGGATCCACAAATATAGTGGACGAATCCGTATTATACGGATCCGTGGATCCGCCGAAGTGCAAAAATACGACAGAACTGTTTAATATGCGTTGTGAAGCCTTGAAACCTAATTATAAGATTAGTTATGATCCAGTAGAGTCTAAGGATAGTGAGGGAAAGGAAAATCCAAAACCGAGCACCTCATCTAGAACCGATTTTGTTAAAGTTAGTAAGAAACCTTCAACTACCGAAAACAAAGAAACACAACCATTGAAACCTTTACTCAAACATAGTTTAGGTTATGTTGAGAATAATTCTAGGTCAACAACACCTCCACCTAGACGAGTTGTTAATTCTCAACCTAGGTAAAAAACACCTCAACCTAGGAGAAGACGAAATGTTCCGACCCAACAACATTCACATCCTATGTCTTGGAACACTAGTCACCAACAACCATTCATGCCTTGGGGAGCTTATTCACCATTTGCATTCATGCAACCAACTCCTCAAATGGCTAGAATGTTTGACACTAACATGTACGGACCCATGAGACAATAGGGACCAAACGTTTGAGTTTTTGTGTCGTTAAACTATGTATGCTTAAAGGTTGATTTGGAGCCAAACGAATGGGTAAAGGATAGTGGTTGCTCCAAACACATGACGGGAAATAAAGGTCTCTTCCCAACCTACAAATCATACGATGGAGGTAACGTTACTTTTGCTAGCAACCTTAAAGGAAAAATTATTGGAAAAGGTACGGTTTCTAACGAATAACTTACTATAAATGATGTGGTACATGTTGATAACTTAGCTTTTAATTTGCTTAGCATAGGACAAATATGTGATACTAAGTGCAAAGTTGTTTTCTCAGAGCATAAGAGTGAAATCATTAAGGATGGTAGAATCATAGGTGAAGGAACTAGGAAAAATGGGTTATATGTGATGAAACTAGGAAATAGCCCTAAGGATCAAATTTGCCTAGCTTCAATGGATGATAGTTCAACATTATTGCATAGGAGATTAGGACATGCAAACATCCATTTGATTCAATCACTCACATCTAAGGAACTAGTTAGAAACCTTCCCAAACTTAAGTATGATCAACACTTTTGTGATGCTTGTAAAATCAGAAAACAAACACATGCTAGCCATAAGGCTAAAAATAGGGTTTCTACTAATAGGTGTCTAGAACTCTTACAAATGGACTTGTTTGGCCCGTCGGCTATTCAAAGTTATGGAGGAAACTTCTACACTTTAGTAATAGTCGATGACTACTCAAGATATACATGGACAAGATTTTTGAAAACTAAAAATGAAGCTTTTGAACAATTTGAAATCTTAAGTAAGAAAATTCAAAATCAACAAGGTTGTTCAATCATTTCTATTAGAACGGATCATGGTCGGGAATTTGATAATGAGGCGCAATTTGGAGCTTATTGTGATGCACATGGGATAAGTCACAACTTCTCGGCTCCAAGAACTCCTCAATCAAATGGTGTAGTAGAAAGGTAAAAACGAACTTTACAAGAAATGAGTAGAACCTTATTGAATGAACAATCAATACCTCAAAAGTTTTGGTGTAATGCCTTGGACGCTTCGACATACATTTTAAATAGAATTCTCGTTAGACCGTTCCTAGGTAAAACACCATATGAACTATATAGAGGTAAGAAACCCACATTAGAATACTTCAAGGTGTTTGGAAGCAAGTGCTTCATTCTCAACACCAAAGATTACCTTACCAAGTTCGACCAAAAGTCTTATGAAGGTATATTTCTAGGATATTCACAAAATAGTAAGGCTTACATAGTCCTAAATAAGGATACTATGAAAGTCGAAGAATCATTAAATGTTACGTTTGATGAGTCTCCTCCCCCACCTAAAACATCACCCTTGGTGGATGATGATTTAGATGAAGAAAACCAACTTAGACCTAGAAAACCAAGTCGAACAAGACAAAGATGATGAGAATGAACCTTTAGAAGAACAAACGATGGTAAACATCAAAGAGTCTAAGAATCATCCTTTAGATCACGTGATAGGTAGGTTAAATGAACGAACACTGAGATCCCAAGCGCAAAACAAAAGCAACTTCTTTTGTTTCATTTCAACCTTAGAACCTAAGAATGTTAACGAAGCTCTTAAGGATGAAAGTTGGATAGTAGCAATGCAAGAGGAACTTAACCAATTCGTTGCTAACGACGTTTGGGAACTAGTACCCCAATCTAGAAATGCTACTATCATAGGAACCAAATGGGTGTTTAGAAATAAGCTTGATGAAAACGGAGTAGTATCTAGAAATAAGGCTAGATTAGTAGTGCAAGGATATAGTCAACAAGAAAGAATAGATTATGATGAAACATATGCTCCGGTAGCTAGATTAGAATCTATTCGTATATTAATTGCTTATGCGTGTGCCTTAGATTTTAAGTTATACCAAATGGACGTGAAGAGTGCGTTTTTGAATGGTTTTATCAATGAGAAAGTATATGTAGCACAACCACCGGGATTCATTGATTTCGAAAAACCAAATCATGTTTACAAACTCAAGAAAGCTTTATATGGTCTTAAGCAAGCTCCTAAGGCTTGGTATGATAGACTCAAGGCATTCTTGATTCAACATGAATATACCATGGGGATGGTAGACAACACACTCTTCACCAAGAAAAGAAACCACACCTTATCATCGTACAAATATATGTCGATGACATTATATTTGGTTCAACTTGTCAAGAGTTATGCGATGACTTTTCTAAGATCATGCATGACGAGTTTGAAATGGTGAGTTGAATTTCTTTTTAGGATTACAAATAAAACAAATGGAAGATGGTATCTTCTTTAATCAATCTAAATATATTAAAGAGATGCTTAAGAAATTTAGATTAGAAGATTGTAAACCTACTAAGACTCGCATGTCCACTGAAATCAAGCTAATCAAAGACGATGATGAAGAATCCGTGGATAGCACTAAATATAGGGGTATGATCGGTAGTTTACTTTACCTAACGGCTAGTAGACCCTACATTATGTTTAGTGTTTGCCTTTGTGCTCGATTTCAAGAGAATCCTAAAATTTCCCATCTAGAAGCCGTAAAACGAATTTTTAGATATATTAAGGGAACAACACACTTAGGATTATGGTATCCAAAAGATACGGCTGTTGAAACAGTCGTCTACGCCGATTCTGATCACGCGGGAGATTACGATGATAGAAAAAGAACTAGCGGTGTTTGTACGTTCCTTGGATGTTGCTTGACATCATTGTTCTCTAAGAAACAAACTGTAACCACTGGTAAATTTCACATTGTACTAAGTTAATATAAAAAATTTAAATAAAGAATACTTATCCACTTTCTACTTCTAAATTTTTTTTTAAAGTTTAAACGTAATCAGTTTATCTGATCACGACAACCCACTAACGTGACGTAACTCACATCCTCAATAAACGTGCTCACACGCGGACCGACACCAACATACCTTATGTTTATTTCACATAAACATTCATATATGTCAAGTATAAAACTTTACAACATTTTATTTACCATTTTACGTTATTTCGTTAGCGTACGATTATTAAACGTTCAATCTAAACGTTTGCTATCTATTAGAGTTTTCACAAAACCATAATTTACTATAACTATGATTTTACATAACTAAATCATAAACCCTAAAGTACAACACTCCAATGCTAATGTACAAGCTCTTAAAGCACGAAAACCTAACTTTACCTTATTTCCCGTTACTAGCCCTAATTTACAATTCTATGATTTTATATAAATAAAATCACAATATTTAATTAATATGTACATGATTTTTATCAAAATATAAATGTACAAGCCTTTCATGCACATGTACAAGTCCTTAATTCATAAAAACTTAATATTAATATAAATCCTATTATAAACCTTAGTTTACCTACCTTAAAGCACATAATACAAGTCCTTAATTTACAAGTCATAAATTGGATATTCTTATACTTTATAAACTCAAAGTACAACTCTCTAATGCTTATGGTACAAGTGGTTAATGCAAGGAACCTAAAACTACACTTTTATTATTCTAAACCTAACTAAACTTAACTAAACCTAACCAAAAGACCTAAACTAAGTTTCTACCATTCTTAAACTACGAGTACAACTCTATCTAGCTCTATGTACAAGTGATCAAAGCCAAAAACTCAACCTTTTATTTTTCTAGGGCTCGACATAAACAAAACAAACCAAACTAAGTCTTAACCTAGTTCTAATCTAACTTGATCCCTAACTAAGCATGTATGAACATAAACAAGCCACATCATCTCCTCTTCTTCTACCCTTGGTCAAAAATTGCGACACCTGGTTTCTTTTAAAACCATTTGAACCAAATGGCTATAAATCAAACAAGTATCAACATGTTACCTTACCATATCTTTTTAAACAAGTGTTACAAGTTGCAACCATTCATTGAATGAAGCCCTAAATCCTTTCCTATGTAAATCGACACTCATTTCACTCTTTCACCTCACACCTCGATTACAAAATTAAACCTTACACACACACTCTCTTAATACTACTGAAATCAATCCCTAAAGGAATATTGCACTTTAAAATGGGAGTTGGAAAGCTTTGTTGCAAGTTCTAGTCGATTTGATTATTTTTCCTCTAGCCGATCCAAATTAATTGTCATAAGATTTTGTAAGTGTTCCAAACCATTTTCAATCCTTAATATATACTCTGGTATCCTTTATATGTGTTTATAACCACTTAACATATCCATTACAAGATCAAAACTTGGTTTTTCTTTTCTTTCTTTTTTTTACCGAGAACAAATACCCCCTTTATTACTATGTAAACTTTCTTTTTATTTAGACCAACTAAACCATAAGTTAAGTAGTGTAAATAAACTCCTTAACATGTATTTAAGTCACAAACACAAGCCATAAGCCCTTATAAGGTTCGGCCTTATTTTTCTTCTCTTTTTCTCCTTGTCCCAAAATCAACCAAACACCCCTTTTCTTTGAATTATTTAACCCATATGGTAACACCTATAAATTAAATGATTAAGCCATCTTATTAAGCACCCAGTAAAGATTTCAAAACACCAAGAACATTGTTAAAAGCCCTCAAGGCCTCGCTTTGTTTCTTTTCTTTTCTTGTGTCACGACAACAAAAACCAAACGCACCCTTTATTGGGCTTTAAAGGCCCATAAGCTAAAATATAAGCTAATAAGCTCTTTACAGCTTATTTACAACTTAATATAATTTATATTAATAAGCCATAACGTGCCATGCCTTTTCCTAAATTCAAAACGCAATCGTTTGTAATTAAGGACTAGATATGCAATCGATAAAATACCTCAAGGGTTAAAACTGTCAAAACTCTAGGACTAGTTATAAATATATAAAATGCTTTGAGGGCCTGTTTTGCCAAAACTCTAATTCTTTTTATAACATGGACTAAAATTACAATCAACATGAGACATAGGGGTATAAAGTGTCATAATTAAAACTGTAGGGTAGAAACTATCATTTCACCAAATTTGAAGGGTAAAAGTTGTCATTTTATGAAAGTTGAGGGTATAAATTGTCATTATATGAAAGTTCAGGGGTATAAACTGTCAATACTTGAAAACTATAAGGGTATAAAGTGTAACGTTTTCATATTCTCTCGGAAATGTATTTCTAACTCGTTTTGGCTCGGTTTTGATAAAAATCAACACACTAAGTATTTTTATATACACGTCGAATCGATCGAACTTTATAAATAAACAACGTTCAACATAATTTATCATCCACCAACTTTTGAAGAGACTTCAAGCTTATAAATATTATCATTTGTATTTTTCTCGTTCAACCGTACGCGATTAACTCAAAGATTTACATATAATTATCGACAATACACCATCATACAACTACTATAAATATTACACATTAATAAAGTTTTGAACATAAAACAAACATACTAAAACTTGACATATCAACTTAGGTCGCGTGCCGGAGCCGTTTATTTACACTACTAGACTTATTCAGACTACTGTATCACCAAGATGAGTCATAGCCCCACTTTTACTTGTTTAATTACTTTATAAACTCTTTGGGGGAGATACATGCTCAAATACTTGCTTTGACTTCAACAAATACTCAAAACATTTATACTCTTATGCAACACTATACTTTTTATACTTTTGGACATGAAGTGTAGTTGCGATATGTGCCTTAATGTGTTAAACTTATTCTTATACGCTTTATTCTTTAGCAATTGCTTAACTCCTGGATGGAGCCATTGGAGAGGTATTGATAGTACTATCGGGCTGACGCCCCCACCCTTGGTCCCAGATTCATGGCCTTGGGTGAATATAATCCAGTATTCTTGTGTAAACTTACGTAAACTTGTCATGAGGTTCAGTTGGCTGTTATTCATTACATTAAGTACTCACATATATCGTATACACATATGTCCTACTCATACTATATTTTAGCAGTGGGTTGTGAACACATAGGTTGCAAGTTTTGTATGGGCGGAACTTGGAACTGAATGGATTTACAATACCTTTGTTGTGGGAACATTATTTGAAGGCTTTACAATTTAACTAATCTCTATGAACTCACCAAAACGTCTCAGGTTAGTAAGGCGATAGCGGATGCATGGATCATAGAGTCATTTGCATGCTTTGGAGACTTATGCTTTTATCCTTTACCATTCGATACATTTTGAAAACATTTATGTAATCATATACTTTGGGACCTCTTGTAATAACTCTGATTTAAATAATTCGAATGGTAACTTTCAAAACGTCTCATTTAGAGGTCGTTTTCTATAACTTGTACTTTGTGCTATGAAGTAGCACCCCAGTGACACTATCGTTCCGCTGCGATATTTTTGGGGGTGTTACAGATTGGTATCAGAGCCTTGGTTATAGAGAACTAGGCTGCATTTAGTACCTAGACTATAACTACTATATACGTTGAGATTCTCCTCCCTGCATAATTAAAACTTTTTCGCTTATATCCACGCTGATGTATGTTATGGTTTTTGTACCGATAGGGAAATCTCAGAATTTAGTCAAGCCATCAAAAATGTGGAGCTCAATAATAACTAGTTATTTAACTTGATCTTGTGACAGTTCTTGTTTGATGAGACATGAGGTTGAGTTAAATAAAGGTTATTATTTAGCTGTAGAAATTTGATGATTTGCTCGAGGATGGGAGTTCTCTTGAGGATACTTTTGAGAAATTATTAGAAACTAAACTCTCCGTGACTTAAGCACCTAGGAGAGATCCCTATGTACCAATTGAGACACTCCCTAGATACCCACACTACTCCTCCACCATTTAGGATTGGATGATGGAATGTCTGTCTATTAAGTAACATCAATCGCCGAGATATGTGTGCTTAGTGATATGTACACGTGTGAAAGGAGGCAATTATAATTATGGTGGCCAACATAATTATAAATGCATCAAGACCCACGTAGACATATGTGACCATGCTTACATTGATCGGCATTGGCACCCTTTAGGAAACAACTTGTGACGTGGTATTATGTGAGAACGTTAAGTTTAGATTGGATAGTCAACGGTTTTCACTCATCTCTGACGTTCACTAAATGTCCTTCCTGGTCGAAAACATGGCATCAAAGAGGACAACTCGCAACACTAGCCGAGGAGGTGTGACACTAAGGGGTGGAAGGACTAGTGAACGTGGAGGTAGAGTAGGTGGTCGCGGCATTGGTAACAATGATAACAACGATGGTGGAAATCCTGATTTTGCCGCCATCATCGCTCAACAGCTTCAAAACTTGCTTCCCACCATTGTCACTCAGGTTGGCAATCCTATCAATAACTCGGGAAACCACGGAAGCAGAAATGATGACACCAATGATGTAGGTGGGAATGGTAATAACAACAACAACTATAGAACTGGATGCACATATAAGGAATTTACGGCATGCAAGCCAATAGAGTTTGATGGTAAGGGAGGTGCGTTGGAGTATACTCGATGGGTTGAAAAGATGGAGTCGGTGATCGATATTAGTAGTTGTGCAACACATCAGAAGGTGAAGTATGTTGTATGCTTGCTGTCAGGAAAGGCATTGACATGGTGGAACACGCAGATTCAAGCTAGGGGTAGGGAAGCAGCTGTAGGTATGACATGAGATGACTTTAAGGCACTACTAAAAGAGGAATAATGCCCGGAAAATGAGATGCAAAAGCTGGAAGGTGAACTTTGGCATCACACTATGGTAGGGGCTAGTCATGCAGCCTACACAGATCGATTTCATGAGTTTGCCAAACTAGTTCTTCATCTGGTTACCCCTGAATCAAAGAGGATCAAGAGGTACATCTATGGTCTTGTCCCTGAGATTCGTGGAACTGTGAAAGCAACTGAGCCTTCTACAATTCAGAGTGCAATATTGAAAGCAGAGACTCTAATAGATGAGATGGTTAGGAATGGAATTTTGAAGAACAGTGATAAAAGGAAGGGAGCGAATGAGTCGGACAAGAAAACGGGCACAATGGTTGACAACAAGAAGGCAAGGACATTTGCTGCCACTAGTTCTGGTCAGAAAGGGTATGTGCGTCCATATCCTAAGTGTGCTAAATGTGCTTATCATCATCAGGGGTCTGTGCCCTGCCGTGTGTGTACAAATTGCAATCAGTTGGGTCATTTTGCAAATCGGTGTAGAGCGCCAGTGAATGCAAGCAACATGAAGAATAACCAAAAGAAATGCTATGAGTGTAACAGCCCGGATCACCTCCGGAATGCGTGTCCAAGGTTGAATAGGACACCGAGACAAATACAGGGTAATCTAGCTTTAGCAATTGAAGGAAATAACCCAAACCCTGGAATCCATAACAGTCCGCCTCGTGGTCGAGCATTCTATTTGGGTCATTCGGATGTCGCTCACGCACAATGGGTACGCTTTCCCTAGACAATTAGTATTCTACCATATTATTCAATTCCGGTAAAACTTAGCTTTGCCCTACAAGATTCATGCCTCTATTAGATAAGAAGCCTAGATACAAAAGCTTTGGCATAATTACTTTAACTATACACATCGACTATTCGTCAACATCGTTTCAACATCTAACACGGACTGAATCTCGGGACGAGATTCCATTCAACGAGGGGATACTGTAACCACTGGTAAATTTCACCTTGTAATATGTTAATATAAATTTTTTAAATAAAGAATACTTATCCACTTTCTACGTCTATTTTTTTTTAAAGATTAAACGTAATCAGTTTATCTGATCACGACAACCCACTAACATGACGTAACTCACATCCTTAATAAACGTGCTCATACGCGGATCGACACCAACATGCCTTATGTTTATTTCACATAAACATTCATATATGTCAAGTATAAAACTTTACAACATTTTATTTACCAATTTACGTTATTTCGTTAACGTACGATTATTAAACGTTCAATCTAAACGTTTGCTATCTATTAGAGTTTTCACGAAACCCTAATTTACTATAACTATGATTTTACATAACTAAATCATAAACCCTAAAGTACAACACTCCAATGCTAATGTACAAGCTCTTTAAGCACGAAAACCTAACTTTACCTATTTCTCGTTACTAGCCCTAATTTACAATTCTATGATTTTATTTAAATAAAATCACAAAATTTATTTAATATGTACATGATTTTTATCAAAATAGAAATGTACAAGCCTTTCATGCACATGTACAAGTCCTTAATGCATAAAAACTTAATATTAATATAAATCCTATTATAAACCTTAGTTTACCTACCTTAAATCACATAATACAAGTCCTTAATGCACAAGTCATAAATTGGATATTCTTATACTTTATAAACTCAAAGTACAACTCTCTAATGCTTGTGATACAAGTGCTTAATGCAAGGAACCTAAAACCACACTTTTTATTATTCTAAACCTAACTAAACTTAACTAAACCTAACCAAAAGACCTAAACTAAGTTTCTACCATTCTTAAACTACGAGTACAACTCTATCTAGCTCTATGTACAAGTGATCAAAGCCAAAAACTCAACCTTTTATTTTTCTAGGGCTCGACATAAACAAAACAAACCAAACTAAGTCTTAACCTAGTTCTAATCTAACTTGATCCCTAACTAAGCATGTATGAACATAAACAAGCCACATCATCTCCTCTTCTTCTATCCTTGGTCAAAAATTGCGACACATGGTTTCTTTTAAAACCATTCGAATCAAATGGCTATGAATCAAACAAGTATTCAACATGTTACCTTACCATATCTTTTTAAACAAGTGTTACAAATTGCAACCATTCATTGAATGAAGCCCTAAATCATTTCCTATATAAATCGACACTCACTTCACTCTTTCACCTCACACCTCGATTACAAACTTAAACCTTACACACACACTCTTAATACTGCTGAAATCAATCCCTAAAGGAAGATTGTACTCTAAAAATGGGAGTTGGAAAGCTTTGTTGCAAGTTCTAGTCGATTTGATTATTCTTCCTCTAGCCGATCCAAATTAATTGTCATGAGATTTTGTAAGTGTTCCAAACCCTTTTCAATCCTTAATATATACTCTAGTATCCTTTATATGTGTTTATAACCACTTAACATATCCATTACAAGATCAAAACTTGGTTTTTCTTTTCTTTCTTTTTTTTTACCGAGAACAAATACGCCCTTTATTACTATGTAAAATTTCTTTTTATTTAAACCAACTAAACCATAAGTTAAGTAGTGTAAATAAACTCCTTAACATGTATTTAAGTCACAAACACAAGCCATAAGCCCTTATAAGGTTTGGCCTTTTTTTTCTTCTCTTTTTCTCCTTGTCGCAAAATCAACCAAACACCCCTTTTCTTTGAATTATTTAACCCATATGGTAACACCTGTAAATTAAATGATTAAGCCATCTTATTAATCACCAAGTAAAGATTTCAAAACACCAAATCCATCTTATTAAGCACCAAGTAAAGATTTCAAAACACCAAGAACGTCGTTAATAGCCCTCAAGGCCTAGCTTTGTTTCTTTTCTTTTCTTGTGTCACGACAACAAAAACCAAACGCACCCTTTATTGGGCTTTAAAGGCCCATAAGCTAAAATATAAGCTAATAAGCTCTTTACAGCTTATTTACAACTTAATATAACTTATATTAATAAGCCATAACGTGTCATGCCTTTTCCTAAATTCAAAACGCAATCGTTTGTAATTAAGGACTAGATATGCAATCGATAAAATACCTCAAGGGTTAAAACTGTCAAAACTCTAGAACTTGTGTAACACCCCCAAAATCTGGTATTGCGAAAGCATTCGGGTCCTGGGGTGCTACTGAATTGGAAATCATAACACAAGGTAATACAGAACGGAATACATACTCCGTTAAACTACATTCAGTTGAATTAAATCAAGTTTACATCAGAGTTTTAAATTTAACAGATAAGCCCAAAAGTTTAATGGTCCCATAAAACAAGTCATAAAATTTTGTGAAGACACTTCGGTAAATATTTTATGACCATCGCCTTGCCACGCTTTGCCAATAATGAGTTGCTTAAACACCTGAGAAAAACATGCTAAAAGTCAGCAAAAAGCTGGTGAGTTCATAGGTTTATCAATAACAGTAAGATCAATAGTTTGGACCGTGAGTTTGGTATATGAACATTAAAATGCATATAATGTCATATAAAAATAGTCTATTACGCAAGCACTAAGTTCATGCAACCGAAGCTATAACAGTGTGCATGCTCTAGAAGCATGTTAAATATACAGGCCCAGCAAGTGTTTATCCCAGACACTTGTGTTTCGACATGGTATACGTTCGTTTTGAGGGCCTGTTTTGCCAAAACTCTAATTCTTTTTATAACATGGACTAAAATTACAATCAACATGAGACATAGGGGTATAAAGTGTCATAATTAAAACTGTAGGGTAGAAACTATCATTTTACCAAATTTGAAGGGTAAAATTTGTCATTTTATGAAAGTTGAGGGTATAAATTGTCATTATATGAAAGTTCAGGGGTATAAACTGTCAATACTTGAAAACTATAAGGGTATAAAGTGTAACGTTTTCATATTCTCTCGGAAATGTATTTCTAACTCGTTTTGGCTCGGTTTTGATAAAAATCAACACACTAAGTATTTTTATATACACGTCGAATCGATCGAACTTTATAAATAAACAATGTTCAACATAATTTATCATCCACCAACTTTTGAAGAGACTTCAAGCTTATAAATATTATCATTTGTATTTTTCTCGTTCAACCGTACGCGATTAACTCAAAGATTTACATATAATTATCGACAATACACCATCATACAACTACTATAAATATTACACATTAATAAAGTTTTGAACATAAAACAAACATACTAAAACTTGACATATCAACTTAGGTCGCGTGTCGGAGCCGTTTATTTACACTACTAGACTTATTCCGACTACTGTATCACCAAGATGAGTCATAGCCCCACTTTTACTTGTTTAATTACTTTATAAACTCTTTGGGGGAGATACATGCTCAAATACTTGCTTTGACTTCCACAAATACTCAAAACATTTATACTCTTATGCAACACTATACTTTTTATACTTTTGGACATGAAGTGTAGTTGCGATATGTGCCTTAATGTGTTAAACTTATTCTTATACGCTTTATTCTTTAGCAATTGTTTAACTCCTGGATGGAGCCGTTGGAGAGGTATTGATAGTACTATCGGGCTGACGCCCCCACCCTTGGTCCCAGATTCATGGCCTTGGGTGAATATAACCCAGTATTCTTGTGTAAACTTGTCATGAGGTTCAGTTGGCTGTTATTCATTACATTAAGTACTCACATGTATCGTATACACATATGTCCTACTCATACTATATTTTAGCAGTGGGTTGTGAACACATAGGTTGCAAGTTTTGTATAGGCGGAACTTGGAACTGAATGGATTTACAATACCTTTGTTGTGGGAACATTATTTGAAGGCTTTACAATTTAACTAATCTCTATGAACATAATTAGGAGCTTTTGGTCATCAAAACAAGTGTATTTCAAAACAAGTGAATCAAGTGTTAATTAAACTAGATTAGTACAATTTATAACTATTATGCCTTTCCAATTATCAATCTGACCAACTACTGTAAGTAATTAGGAGCTTTTGGTCGTCAAAACAAGTGTATTTCATCAATCTGAACAACTGCTGTAAGTAATTACAACTTCATTATCTTTAATCTGAGTCTAGGATTCTAATGTTATGCATCAAAACCTAATTTGAGGAATTTGCTATAAAATTGGTTATAACTTATGAATCAAGTGTTAATTAAACTAGATTAGTACAATTTATAACTATTATGCCTTTCCAATTATCAATTATGCATAAACCTAATCAACATTTTAAGAAATTGATTTTTAGAAAACCCTCAAATTGTTTTTCATAAAATCTTCTCACGATTAGGAAAATCATGAAATCATTTTCATTGCATTGTTAATACAAAAGAAAAACGTTTTCTTTCATGCACGATGATCTTACTAATGTCGTTGAATGTACATAATCAATATGCATGTTCGCCACATTTAAGTAAGCAATATCAAACCTAGAAGATGAGCTTTGGATTATCTCACAAATTTATTTAACTAAACTTTATTTTCAAAATTCGATCCGAGATAATCGCATCTTCACATAGTTTGCATATAAGCACACACTAGAATTGAATTGTGAAATGAAACATCTATATACTTACTTTGAATTATACATCTTAGGTGTCAAAATGCTTCACATGTTCAACTATGATCATGAAGTAACTGAAGTCTATATCCCCACGATCTCATATGACATTAACACACCTTCATATCGAAAAAGTCAATTACATAACCTTTAGCCGCGATACTTTCATGAAGGAAGAGTTGTTGATCCATCTCTCCTGAATCAATACTACATCTCTCACATGTTTAATTCCATTGGATTCGACTGCTTGTTATTTATTAATGAGCATATTTGTCCTAGGTTCGTTCTAGAATTCTTTCATCATATTCGTCTCATGCGAAATCAAGATCACACTCTATCACTACAATTTAACATAGAAAATCAACAAATGTCCATGTCTCTTCAACAATTTTCTCAAGTCCTTAGAATTCCTAATCAAGGTCATTGTGCTTACACTGAAAGTTTGTCACTTGAATCTTTGTCCAACAGTCATGAACGATACAGTCCTTATTGCTCCTTTATACCATCACCCAAAGATATAACTGACTTTGTTAGGATTCAAAATTCGTCTACCAATCCAAACAAAATTCCTTTCAATGAAATTCGTCCAGAATTGAGAAAATGGGCAGTCATTCTTCATGAAAATGTTTATTGTCTTAAAAGATATCGCAAGATACTCCCAGCAGCTTGTGCTCACATGCTGTACTGTTTAGTTACCGAAAAACCCTACAACCTCGCTTATTTCTTTGCAAAAAGAATGGCAAATTTATTTCAAAATTCCAACAAGTTAATACCTTATGGTATGTTCCTCACCCGCTTGTACCGTCACTTGATGTTGTCATGCCCGTGTCTTCGAAATCCAAAATATGAACTGGCCATTCCGGTAATGGATCCTATATCTCCCTCAACACTTACCTCATTCATTGAAATCAACTTGGGTACTTTTAATGATCCAATAATAGTGGAAGTTGAGGACTCTCAAAGTGAGGGCGATGATGAGTGAGTAAGTCTTTATAGGATAATTACTAAACTAACTCTATGGAATGTTATGTATGAACTATACTATCTTCTATTAGGATTTGAGTATCTTTAATGTTATGTACTAATGTATTACTTATTAGGATCTATGACTCATTGACGTTTGTTAAACATTTATGTGGTAGGATTTATTAACTTTATCATGCTTTCTTGTCCTCTATTTGCTTTTTGCTTTATTTGATTTGCTCATGAGATCACCAATTGCATTAGAATGCACCTAGGAAAAGTAGGTAAGAAATCATGGACTATCCCAAACTGCAAAGCAGTTCTGTCCAGATTTTTGAGTCTGGAGGATCTGCGGATCCACAAATTGTGGATCCGCCCGTATAAAATACGGATCCGCCAAAGGTCAAAAGTATAACCCAGAATTGTCAAACGGACGGATCTGCGGATCCATAATTTGCAGATCCGCCCGTATAAAAGAAGATCCGTGACTTTTCCAGATTTCAAATTTTCTATTTTAACTTTTAGCACTTTCCCACAATTTTCCATAAACCCTTCATAGATAACTATAGGATAAAACACTAAACCCATATAATCCAAGAACCTTAAGATAATTCATTTCATCTTATTCCCCTTTAAATCCAACACTTTCATTCCAAGTTTCTTGCACATTTGCAAGATCTAGTTCACCTTCTTCATCAACACCATGACTAGCTCATCCAAGTCTTCATCCACCTCCATCAAGAAAAGACAAACCGCTAGAATTAGAGTAGGAAAACCAAATATTATCAATCTTGAAAGCTCCTCAAGTGATAATTTCTCAACTCCATCACAAAAATCACCAAGTCCACCCAAGGCTCCATCCAAGAGTACATCATCAAGAACCCCCCTCAAACTCACACTTGTACTCACCCAAGTAAACTCCATCCTTGAACTCTCCCACACCACTCAACTTTGGAGCACTCAAGACACATTCCACCAACAATGTGTCACCCTTGGAGAAAAACCTTGAAACACTCAACCTTCAAACCTATTTCTTGATGATAAGGAAAATGTCCCACCAAGACCTTCACATCCACCACCACAACCATCATCATCACTTGTCATCGGTAGAAATCTTCTACCCTCATTCAACAACAAACAAGACTTCCCACCAGGATTTTTCGAGTAGTTGAATCCACCACCTATTGAACCTTCATATCCATCATCACCAAGAGGTCCATTTGACCTCCAAACCCAAACCTACAACTACCAAAGACAACTACATGACTATCATTGCATGTGTTGTCACCACAACCGTGAGCACATCGCCACTCTTACGAAAAGAGTTAATGTGATTTTCGCCTACATCCAACACCACCTCCAAGCTCCACCCGCATTCCCACTAACATAAGTGTCGGCTTATTGTCAAGCCATAGTATGTCTTAGGAAACTCCTATATTTTTCTTTCTTAGTTATTTTTCCAATATTTTTTAGGAACTTTTCTTTTTCTTTCTTAGTTATTTTTGTAACTTTGTAGGATGTATGACCTAAGTGTCAAATTTTACCTTGCTTTCTTATAATAAAACGAGGTTACTTAGTCGGTGCACTCTTATGCTTTGCGGTGATCTCATTTGTTGCTTGCTATGCGTGGTTGTGCTTTACAATTACTTGTGGTTGTTTCTATATATCGTGGTTGTGATGAACTCATTATTTCCATATTTGTACTTGTACATTAACTTTGTTTTGTAGCACGAATCCATGGCTCGATTCCTTGGTGCCCCGAACATGGGGGAGTATACACCGAGGGGGAGCATTTGCATGGCTTCTTAGCTTCCGCCACGCCACTCTACACTTTTTGTTTCAGCAAAAAGGGGGAGAAATGTATGTAAACTCACACTTAAACCTTGTGAATGTAAACTTTTACTAAAGATGAGTTTATGTTTTGCCATCATCAAAAATGGGGAGATTGTTAATACAAATATCGCGTAAAAACGTTATTTATAGTTTACGGTCTCTTAAAGTTTTGATAATGGCAATTATAAACTTATACAAAGTAAACGTCTACGTAACCAAGTTTTAAGTTACAAGTTTACATTCCGACGTACATCACTTTAGGTATGAATAATGTGATTATACCTCACGTCGAATGATCAAAGAGCCAAACTAATAAATATTTTCTAACATACTCTAAATATTTATTAAACACATTTTTATTTAAACATAACACAAAGCCTACTTAATTAAACTAACTAGACATTTTAATTGAGTGATTTAATTAAATGAAAAATAAATTTAATTAGTCCCTTTGTGCCCAAGTCATTCTAGAAACACTTGTATTAAAAATGATTTTAGTACAAAACATCTAAATGATCAAAGGATAAAAGTCTGTCTAGAGACGCTCCACGGATCCGTATTTTATAACGGACGGATCCATAAATTGTGGATCCGTGGATTCTCCGAAGGGTGAAATCTGGACAGAAGTTTTAGTATAAATAGGATACAAGTCCAAACTTTCAAACTAATGATTTTCAGCCATTCTTAGCACACTACTACCATTTCTTTCATAACATAACATCTTATTAACACTCTTTGATCATTCCACTTGACCTATAACACATTCAAAGTGATCCAACGATTCCACTTTGATTTCAAGTGAAGAACACAAGAAGCTTTCCAAGCCTTCAAGTGTTGTAGTTAGTTGTATCTAGTCATATACTTTGTTGTATAATATAGTATATCATTTATGTGTCTTTGTATCTCATCACCTACTACCAACTTGGGTAGTGATCATCATACAACAACCTAGAGAGTCCGGTTAGTATTTTAGTCCTTAAAATACGTTGAGTGATAAGGTTGGTCTTGCCTTGTGAAAGACTCGATATTTAGCTTAGTATTGGTAAAGAAGTGAAGCGACGTTGTAAGGTTTTCTTCGCCAAAAGGGAGCTTGTTGATATAGTGCTTGCAAACTCTCGAGTTGGGTACTTAGGGAGTGGAGTAGGGCGAGGAAGAGAGCTTCGTGCCGAACCACTATAAACGACCGTGTCTATTGGTTTGATCTTTCCTTTACATTTCTGCATTTACTTATTGCATATTGTTTACATTCATATATTGTATGTTGTGTTGATTTCACATTAAGTCACTGAATCTAATAATTTTGTAAACAAGCTAAAAACGGCAAAAAATATTCAACCCCCCAAGACTTGAGTCATTCTTGCACTAGATCTACTTTTTCTCACAAAAGTTTGTAAGTCTTGTTTTTCCTAATTAACTTGTACTTTCTTGTTAATTAAAACATGTAGTTTTGAAAAGTACAAATCGATTTTGTTAAACCACAAGTAAAACTTTTGAAACCCTAAGTGTATGTGTGTACACATACACAACCCACACACTATTTCTTTTCAAAATGTATATCACCATGCTATGATTGTCTTGTTGTGCTTAAAATTATGTACTTAGTTAGCTTGTGCTAGATTTGTGACTTAATTAGGGTTTATTACTATATTTTGCTATAAGTTGGCGGATGAGATAAACTAGGCTAGTTTCAAGTTGTTGGCTGTTGAGAGATCGATAAACATTGGCGGGAGAGATTTAGGACTAGTTTGGTGTTGTATTTGCGGCTAAACAAGTAGCTTAAAAGTCATAAAACGCACTTTTGGACATGGCTGTCCCAAAACAGAAAATCTGGACAAATGAGCTTATATTTTTCAACAATAGGATAGAAAAATAGAAAATAGACTTTATAATGAAAACGTGGTCGGTTGAATCACTAAAAACGGATTTAAAATGAGAAAGTTATGCTATTTCCAATATTGCGGCGCAAACTATATTTTTCATAGAAAACTCCAATAATAGTGAAACTATATTTTCATCGACTATGAGAAGCCTTCAAAATCATTAGAGTCGAAATAGGTAAAAATGATAAAATAGCGATTTACGAACGGGTCATGCCAAATTTTCGTCAAAAAGTATAACACTTAACCTATTTTATGAAAATAGTCATACTTAAGAATAAATGGGTATTTTTCCATAAAAAGTGTCAAATTAGTAAAGTTAGACTTTTAAAAGTTAATAAATGGTAATTATTTTTAAAACCCGACCAAAAGACGAAAACCCGGCTAAAAGACGAAAACCCGACTAAAAGGCGAAAAGCGACAAAAAGACAAAATGTTTTCTTTTAACTTAGGAGACACAAGCACAATGTGTCGTGGTGATACAATGTTTTAAAAACATTCACTTGCATTCTCTCATTTCATAATGTCGTACTAAGTCAAACCCACACTTAACTAGGTCGTCTTTCGGAGTCGGTACCTTTCGTTGCTTGATTTACTCATTACTAGATTACTATACTACTTGAGGTGAGTTTCCATAGCCCCGTTTTTACTCATTTACAATATTTCTAAACTCTCGGAGTGAGAATACATTGCTTAATTACTTTTATGCGGACATGAGTACAAAAACTGTTACAATGCCTAAGTTACCTAGTACGCCAATTAAGTCCCCTACGAATCATGAACCGTTAATTACTTGTAAGCACGGATGTTGTGAATAGATCTATTGGGTTGACACCCCCGTCCGGGTTGGTCGCGCCAACATGACCATAGTACCGGTCAAACGGACGCATATCATACGGATTATTATCGAGTGCCTGGTAAACACTCACCAGGGCACAGTTATTACCTATGCTTGATTGCATGTTATTACGTTGAGCTTCGGGGTCATGAGCTTAGGGCATTGTATGTATTTATTTTTCTATCATGACGTTATGTTTGTCGTAATTGTCATAAGTACTGAAATCTTGTGTGTCCATACCTGATTACTGTTTAACTAAACATATGGACTCACCAACATTATGTTGATCGTTTTAGCATGTATTTTCTTGGGTGTTTAGCTTATATGGTGTGCACTGCATGGAGTCCAAATTTTACCCTAGTCGTCATTGGAGACGTCATTCACGAGGATTTCTATGCATCAAATATTACATCATTTGACTTTGTTGTTATTTCAAAACTATCGTTATTTTTCCGCTGCGTAACTTGACTATTCATGTATTTGAATCTTATGTTGACTTATTAAATCAAATGATGTATTTTTCTAAAACGAATCATGTAGGTCGTTCAATATAACTGTAACTTTGTATCCAATGAACGTCACGCCCTCGGATTACTATTCCGCTGCGACCCGATTTGGGGCTGTGACATTTATTGACTTTCATGTTTCATTTACTTTTATCTTATTAGTTAAACGCCTATGGTTTGAGATGAGATCGGATATGATTAGTTGAGTTTGATTTTGACTGAAACGATGAGTTGGGAGAGATAAGGTATGAAGGGTGCGGATGATAATAAGAAGTGTGTGTAGGGTTAGGTCAAGTTATGATAAGTGATTTGGTTATATCAAATTACAACCGGGTCTTTGGTCATTGGATCGGATTTACTGATTTCATTTTGGATCGGGTGATGCTATTCATTGGGCTTATTAATCGGACTGTTGATAATTGAATTGGACTGGGCTGTCAATTGCTTCGAGTTGGGCCGGTTAACAAACAATTAGATAAATCCTGTGTGCATCGCACGGGTCCTGAGGCAGCCCAAATTATATATGACGAAAATTAGTGCCAAACATTACGCTATGAACACGTAGATACAGCCCGTGTGCATCCATAACCAAAAAGTGAGAGTTTCAAATATTACAAAAATTAGTGCCGAAACTTACGTTGTGAACACTTAGATAACTGAATAAATGAACAATGTAATGGTGTACACTATTGGACTTATAAGATTAAATACTATTGGTCTTGAAGGCTATAAAACCTGAATATCATTTTTAGTTTTTTACTAGACCTCAAATAAAGGTGACGAAATAACGACATTGACCAACAAAATCCGTCCATCACCAAAACATGAGAGTTTCAAACATGACGAAAATTAGTGCTGAACATTACGCTATGAACACTTAGATAGAGCTCGTGTGCAACGCACGGGTCTAAATGACTAGTTCATATACATATCATTGTAGTTTTGCATATATGTTATGGGCCATAAGACCATGTGTAATGGGGCGTGGAAACCCCAGTTTTTTCATCTTCAGCGCCCCAATAGCGCCCGGCCACCACTACCATCAGGCGCGGAAACCAAAAAAAATGGGGGGGGGGGGGCTTGGAGACCACCGCGCTCGCGCCCACCCAATCACCTTCAAATTCATCAACCTACTTGTATCTTATCCAAAAACTGGAGGCACATTTGGAAGTTGGTCACCAACCTTGACTTCAAGGATCTTCGCATCGATACAAAATCGATTCATGCTAAAAATTGCTTTTATGAGTTTGTTGACCGGGTACTTGAGCATCACAAAGCATTTCAAGTTAATATACTTCGCTTGCGCTTTTTAAGGTTTTCAGGAACAAGATCTTGAGGTGTTTTGGAAGAATTAATGAAATTGGTTTGTGGGTTTTGTTTGATTTGATTATTTAGCTAGTGGGTAAGTTTAGTTTTTTTATTTGCTTTTTGTTTTTAATTGTTTGGATTTTTGTGATAGTTGGAATATTATTTGGTATCAATTTTTATGTCTTATTTGTGGACATATATAAACACATAGTTAGATTAGTGTATTTGGTGATTAAAAAATAAATAAAAAAAGAAAAGAAAAGGGGTGTCACATGTCACACCATGCCCCATCTATCATTACATCACTTTTCCTTCCAAGCCCCATGGTGGCCCACACTGCCACATGTCACACCATGCCTCATGGTACACCATCTACCATTACACATGGTCTAAACATTTTGACTTTTTGAGTGCATTTTCACATGGACTAGTGTGTGGAGGCAGGGGTGCAAACGAGCCGAGCCGAGCCCGAGCTTTACTATACTCGAGCTCGGCTCGCCAGTTTTTTAACAAGCTCAAGCTCGAGCTCGGCTCGATCCGAGCCTTTATTTTTGTGCTCGAGCTCGGCTCGATAAGGCTCACAAAGCTCGAGCTCGGCTCGAAGGCTCGAGTAAATAAAAGTCGTCAACAGCCAACTACATAGACCAATCTAACAATCTAAGGACATCACCCCAACTCACAAAAGAAGGAATACATCATAGATCTTCAAACTCAAAAGCAAAATAAACGTAAAACATTTAGATCTCAGTTCAATCTAACAATCTAAGGACATCACCCCAATTCACATCAAAATCCAAGACTCAAAGAACACATAAATATAATAGATCTCAGATTTGTTTAAACTTTGGTACCAATCTTTGAAAGATTTTTTTTAGTTTGAACAAAACACATCATAGATCTAGAAAAGAATACCGTTCTTGTGTTAATATCTAAAATCTTTTAAGAGTGAATAAAGCAACTTGTGTCTTTATTCATACTCTTTGATCGGTTTAAAAGTAACAAAACTTAAAACACAAATTAACCTACCCGAGACCTCAAACAGAGATCTTGAAGCCGTGGGCACATCTATATATCATTCGTCACAATAGTCATGTTTGTTCAAGAGGTTTAGAAACCAAGAAACGAAGTGTCGTCTGATTGAGATATCTAAAGAAGTGGCTAAGGTTATCTGTTTTGAGATTTATGCTTTGGATATAATGACAGAGATGAAGGATATGAGGCGTGTTGTTTGTGGGAGAAATATTAGATAAGATGGAGGCGTGATTATCTGTGAATGAATGTTTAGGTCAAATGAAGAAAGAAGTTAGGGTATGTTAATATTAAATACACGTATACTTTAGGACTTGTGATAGTTGATCGGATCATTTGTCGAGCCATAAAGTATTGGGCTTGGGCTTGGTTATTGGGTTGCGGCTCGATAAGGCTCGACGAGCCTACTCGAGCTCGATAAGTAAACGAGTTGATTTAGCTCGAGCTCAACAAGGCTCGACTCGTTTCGAGCTTTTTATCGAGTCGAGTTCGAGTAGCTCGGCTCGTTTGCACCCCTATGTGGAGCTAGATGAAACTCTCACTTAAAGTGAGTATAAGCTCCACCTTTAATACTCATTAAAACGTTAAAGTAGACATCTTTTAACGTTAAAGTGAACCTCCTATAACATTATTTGTTTGTTTGTGTTGGGCCACCATTGGCTCATGGAATGAACTCATCAGATTGTCCGGTGAAAAAATAATAAATCAACATTCATTAAAAATAACGAAAATTAGTTATCGTCGTTTAACGATGGTAATTGACTTCCATTATTTCTTAATGTGTAAGAAGAGCACTTGAAATGCACTGTCAATAGAATTACGAGATGTTACACAATTCATGTAATTATCATATAAGGTAGTAGGATGTGGTTGACAAGGCAGAAAAATAAGGAGTGTTGCCTTAGGCTAAGAACACTCCCTTATCGTTTGCTATAAGACTGATGCTAATGGCAACGACATTTACACAAAAGCAAACCCGCCATCTCAGTTTTCTCTCTTCACAACTCCACCTCAACCATAACTAACTAGTGGTGACCACAAAAGCAACCCCATAACATTTGCACAAAAGCAACCCCTAACGGTCAAAAAAAGAGCGTCCATGGTGCAATTGTTTCGGTTGGTGAGGCAACCACTTTTTTGCAATTGTTGCAAAGCAATGCGTCACTTAAGGCATTGCTAGGGGGGAGGCGCGTTGCTTTTCTCGGTTATGGTCGCCATCCAACGCCCATTAGCATTAGTCTAATGTACTTTAAGGTAAGGTAATTGTGCTTGTTTGCCGAAGTATTTTTTATAACAAAAATTAAAATTAAGTTGAAAGGAGTATAGTTGCATAGAGAAAATGTTAAAAACTTATGTCACAAGGAAAAATGTAGGTTATTTATACTTTCTTTTAAAAGTGATAATGATACCCTTCTAAGGCTGTGTGTAATGGGGCGTGATTTGCCCATTTTTGCCCCCAATTAGCGCCCATTTCGCGCCCCTCCTGATTACACATGGGTGCCAATTGCCCAAAAAAACTCCTAGGCGCCAAATCATTCACGCCCCGCCCCTCCTCTTTTCCAAGAATTCTAGCACTTCTTCAGCTTGTATTTTTAGTTAAAGATTCATTTATGGGTTTGTAAATATGAAGATAATAACTTTTCATGTGTTTGCTGGTGTTCTTGGGTCTCCATTGATGATGAAAAAGAAAGCTTTATTTTAGAAGTAGATGAAGACATGAAGTGTGTAGGTTTAGAAAAAAGTGGTTGAGATCTTTTCATGTGTTTGTTGGTTTTTATATAATTTGTTGGTACAGTGATCGGTGTGTAGGTGTAGAAATAAAAATGGTTGAGATCTTTTATAAAAAGTATTATTTGGTTGAGATTTTTTATAAAATGTATTATTTGGTTGAATTAAAAAAAAGGAAAAAGAAAAAAAAAATAGTGACACGTGTCAAAATTTGCCCCACCCACCATCACACACCTAAACAATTCAAGCCCTTTGCTGACTGGGCTGACACGTGTCAAATTTTACCCCCATGTACACCATTTACCATTACACATAGCCTAAAGCAACAAATATGCCAAACATAGTCTTTTAAATTTGAAGTGTATTATTTCAAGGTATAAGTTTATAAAGTTTGACAAGACAAACTTATTGAAAGACAAAAATTACAAAATAAGTACTTAGATTAAAGGGTAAATTGCAAAAATGGTCCTTAAAGTAGTCAAAATGCGTAAGAAATACACCGAGACAAAAAGTATTGAAAAAACGACATTAATGTTTTTTTTTTTTTGCAAAACAGCCACCGAGAGCTACTTTTTGCTAAAGCCTGTTATTTATCTCGTTAGTGACATGCGAAATGACTAATATACCCTCTTCTATATGTCACAATTACTCTTTTTAATTTGCAAACCCCAACACCACCACCACACAACCACCACCCTCTACCACCACACAACCAACACCACCACCCTCTACCACCACTGCCCTCCCAAACCTAAACCGTCTCTTTTATCCACCACTAGAGGCGTAGATTCAAATATCAACACATGAAAGTAATCCAGATATTTCTCAATTCTGAAATGGCATTATATGTCTAAAAATCGAAATTCGTTGGCATCTCTATCAGGATGCATAAGGATGCTTAACATGTTTAAACTGTGGTGTGATGAACTTTAGGCATATATTTTGTTCGTAGAATTTTTATCTCAACAAATTCCAACAAACAGGACAATAGATTATCATGAAACATTGCATTTATAAATTCAAATGAGAAGATGAAGAATGGTGGTAAATAGCAAAAAGAAGAAATCAAACTTGAAATTAATCTTACAACAAAGCTTCAAACAAGAGATGATGTCTAACTTTCCAAACACAGGGTTCATAACAGCATATGTACACTGAATATAGTGAATATGTTCAGATGTGATTTGTTAATGAGTGAATTCGAACTTTTTGGTATTTTCCGTTTCTTCGGATGATATGATGGGTCAATCATTTGCTTCATTGGTTCCAACGGTGGCAGCTGCGGAATCTGCTATTGGGTTAGCCATTTTTGTTATTACTTTCCGAGTCCGAGGGACTATTGCTGTAGAATCTATTAATAGCATTCAAGGTTAAACATGACTCCTAGAGAGTTACCAAAATACGAAGTTCTCTTTTCGTTCTCTTCTTTCTTTTTTATTTTGACTTGGTTAGCTTGAACCACAAGATGAAGATGATAGCAAGCACAAGGGCTCCATGTATCTGCACACATTTCGCAGTTGTGAACACATTCAAGTAAAACAGGATGAGCATGCACTTACATAAAGATATATTTGTGTAACTCGATCGCTGCACACAAAACAAGACCATTTCAAGAGCAGTAGTAAACTAGTCATTGTTGTTATGTTAATTTAACATGTATTCCATAAGTATGTATATAGAAAGCTGTAGTGTGTTAATGGACTGCTCAAATTATTATCTAGACTAAATTGCAAATTTTGTTCTCTGGTTACTTGTAGATTTAATCCCATTAGTTATATATTTTAAATAAAAACATGTTGGGCGCTGACAATAAAGCTTCGAAGTAAACACTGGAGAGGTGAGCGCCTTCAGTTTTAAGACACAAAGAACATCCTCTGTGCACAAAACTCCCTTCGATGAAATTAGAACCCTTTGTTATAAACTCAGAGAAACTATGTTATACTGAGTTCTACTTTGTGAATAACACACTGACATGCCCTGCAAGGATCTATGCGAAAACCAAAATCAATTAGATTAAAAGATCATATAACTTTAATTTCAGTCTACAAATTAACAATAAAATAAACATAAAGCTCAAATATCAATGAGTCTTAGTTTTTTACTTTCTAGATGTGTTGATCAATGCCTTGGTGATGATGGTATGAAAAAGTATTCCAACTGGACAGAACAAGAGGCAAAGTGAAACTAAATGACGAGTCTTGATCTCATTCTCCAATCCATCCATATAAACCTGTCCGTTTTAAGTAATTTAAAACATTACAAATTAGTATTAGGTTGAATCACCATGGTCAACTACGTTCACATAAGGAGATAAAACACTACTTTGTAGTAATCAGGTACTTTTTGGTTTTAAGTTGTTAATATTTAATAAGGCTAATTTCATATAAAACTTTTGGATCAATTTTTTTCATTTACAGTTGCCAATGGCCTTAACTGTCGCAAAGGACTTTCTGGGTGAAGATGAAAATCTTTTTAAAATAATTAGAGCAAATGTTTACTTGATATACTCGTAGTTGGTGATCTTTAAAGAAGGTCTGCTGATCTTGAATCTTTTTTTGTTAAAATCTTTAGATAATTTCAATCCTAACATATGACGATTATTTTATTAGTGGATCAGTTTGATGGTGGTGGTGTTGGTTGTGTGGTGGTAGAGGGTTTCAGATCAAAAAATAAAATAAAAATCAAAGCGGGTAAATTGCAAATTACGTCCCTAAAAGTGGGGAAGAAGAAGAGAGTATATTAGTCATTACGCATGCCACTAACGAGATAAATAACGGGTGTTAGCAAAAAGTAGCTCTCGATGGCTGTTTTGCAAAAAAAAGAAACATTAATGTCGTTTTTGCAATACTTTTTGTCTCGGTGTATTTCTTGCGCATTTGGATTACTTTTGGGACTATTTTTGCAATTTACCCTAGATTAAATAAACTAAAATGTAAAAAAAAAAAAAAAAAAAAAAAAAAAAAAAAACTGTACGAGTTGTATAAAGCTGTTTAGAAATGTGTTATCGGAGATAAAGTTATAAAGTTTGACATGAAAAAATATTAAAAAGCAAAAAATATAAAACAAAAGATGATTAAAAATATTCTGACATGTCACACCATTTATAACGTGAAATGTCATCAATATGTGTAGATTGAAACACTTTATGAAATTTGGTTACATTTACACAATTTTTTTAGAGTTTACGTACCAAAATAAGACAATAAAGATTAAAGAAAGTTCGTTGTTATTGTAAGACAAAAACCAAAATGATAATGGTTACGGTTGTAAACGAACTGAACGTTCAATAAACATTTCATGAACCATTCGGTAAAAAGTTCGTTTGTGTTCGTTTATTTATTAAATGAACGAACATGAATAATATCTTACGTTTGTTTAGTTAAATGAACGAACATGAACAAAAGTCGCGTCCTTTCATTTATTTTCGTGGACGTCCGATTATGCGTTCATTTATGTTTTCATTTATTTATTTATTTTCGTATATTATATCTTTTAATTTTATAATTTTAAAATTTGTTTGTTTAAACAAAACAACACTTATAAAATAATATATTGTGCATTATTTATTTATGTTCAATCGTTTATATTCGTTTAGCGTTCGTTTAGTGTCTTAATGAACGAACATAAACAAAAATGAACAACTCATTTTCTTAATAAACGAACATGAACAAGAAAATTCGCCCGTTTAATTAATCGTTGTGTCCGTTTATTTATCCGGTTAAAATTAAATGAACTAACATGAACAAGGCTCCGTTCGTATTCGTTCGATTCATTTACAGCCATAATAATGGTACTTCTAGAATTCTTGGGCTAATAAATATTGGATTATTATGCGTTAATTGTTAAGTGTTTATATGTTATGCATGCTAATTGTTTGATACATATTATTTAATTAGGGTTATTAGTATTTAAATTGTATGACATGATTAATTTCTTAATAGGTTAATTAATTACATGTATTTATTTAAGTCTTCCATTGCGCCCTCTTTATGATTAGACTGCTCGGCAAGGGCCTTATTTCTTCACCATTGTGGCCAAGTCACGCATGTTACTGCCTTGCCTTTCACCGAAAGTCACGCGCTACTCACTTGTTCCAAGAAGCATAATGGTGAACGCTTCACCATTATATACATTGAATATGCTGCAAGTTTTATTATTTTTTATTTTTGGTGTGAGTGTGTGTGGGGTATTTAGTGGGGTATATTTGTATAAAGTGGGTATTTTAATGAAAAGTGAAGATGTGTTTGCCTTGACGAGTAAATGGTGAAGTAAGGTGAAGGAGAGTGAGAGGAGAGAGAAAGCTGACGTGGCGCTGAGGTGGACGGTGAAAATGGCATTACCTTGCCAACCAGCCTTACATGTTTAATATATACTGTACTTGTTATGTGGTAAGGGACTAACCTTGCAATCACTATATAAAGCAAAGGTTCGAAATGGATATGGTCCTCGTCCCTATTGGTCGCATTAGTTTAAGCAAGGCTTCAAATACCAACCACCAACTGTTCGACCAAATGTCTTCATATTATTTAACCAGACGCCTGAGCCTAACCAATATCCTCACGTTCTCTCGGACCAAGGTTCGACCAATGGTGACTCTAGTGGTTGCAACCACCCTTGACCCTGCCTCTATTGGCCCAGCCTCCGCTCTCTTGTCTATGCCAGGCTGGCACCCCGGTCCTTTTCTCCAGGTAATTGATTTTAACTTCTTTTTTTCTTTACCGCTGTATGTAAGTTATTAGGTTGAAATAAACATAAAAAGGTATGTTTGTTATATGATAAGAAAAAACAAACATATTGCTTGTTTGGCAATAACGCTCTTATTTGAAACAGTAATATAAGAAGCGTTAAAGTTAGTGTTTAGCATTTGTAACATCCCACCAACTGAGATCCCAATATTGTTCGCTTTGCCCACGGGCTCACGGATTTGCTTTTGTGGCCCTCATGTGAAGACTTCCTGGCAGGTCACCCATACCGGTACTACTTTCACATGAGCACGCTTAACGGCATAGTTCCCACTCGCAGTGGACCACAAAACGCGTTGTTTCATTGTTAGACAATGTTATCTTATGAACCCAGCATCTCTCCAAGCCACGGCCGATGTGGGATTTGCCTAGGGTGTTACAACATTTACATCATTTTACACTCTATAATTACATATATTGCAATGTTACCAAACATTTTTGTAAAAAACATAGCCATATTATATAACATAATATAAGAGCCGTTTGAAGCACTTTAAAAGTTTTGAGATTAGTAATTGCTTCTTTTGTGAGAAAATAACCACATGGGGAGATGCTTACTTGAAAGTGCTTGTAAGTCATGAACATAAGCCAAAGTTAAGCAATTCTAACACTCCATATGCCAGTGAAATAAGCTGTTTGGAGAAGCATATAGAAGTAGCTTAGTGTTCATACGGAATGATTAATTAAAGTTTGGCAAAATGGCTGTGCTTAATATATTTCGATATTGATAAATTGCATTAAATGATAACAGTTACATTTTGATGCAATTTTAAGTAAAACATTTTCAGTAAGATGCGACATACTTATATTGTTTTACCAATTGAGGTGACATATACTATGACAAAAAGGTGAATGTATGTTACATGTTTGGTGGAGTTAACCCTTTCTATATTTCTGATTCTGATGTTAAATTAAATGGTATAGGAGATGGCTAGTTTTGTGAACAAAGATGTACGACTATTAAAGCATGATTACTCAAATGTTAGAGAAGATCACTTGGATAGACGATGGGAGGCTGCAACAGGAGAAGTTGTGGATGAGGTTATATTTCTTAGCAGACACACAGCTGCATCCAAACGTCCTGCTTTAACCATTCACCCAATCGGTATATGGTTATTTGATTTAATAATCAATAATTGGTGTGACATGTTATATTTGTTGTACTTGTGCTCGCGTGGTAATAATTGTATACTATTTATTCTTTTAGGTGTTCCTCATTTACGAGATGATGAGGTGCCACCAGCAGGTGGTAAACCTGGATGGGCTGCACCTCCAAATCCCCGAATGGGGCCATGGTTGCAACTGTTAAAGGCCATTGCGGAATCACATAATCTAACTCCTGAATTTGAGGTATATATATTTTATATTTTAACGGGTCAAAGAATCGGTTTCATACCAGCGGTGACATCCAAGGGCAAATTATAATTGTATATCAACCCCTTATTGTAATATAGTTGAGTGACTTCTACTATCATTTCATTAAACATCTCTTATTTATTTCATAAAACTGTTCTTTTGGTCATTTAATCAATTAGTTTCTAAAAAGTTAGTCAATTCTAAGCACTAAATTATCTGCAAGATGATTATAGCAACTTTGAACAACAAAAGAACATTCAAATTGTATGCTCTGTAACTGTTTAATTACAATTTTTAATTACTTCTGATATTGAATGTTACATAATCAATTTCTTAACGCACATCCAAACATGCCTGAAATTCATGTAGGTAGCAAATCTTGCTATCTAGCACAAATTTCTTTTTTAATATGCATGCAAATTGAAGACTCCTTAGCCTGACTCTTTGTTTTGTACATTATAATTGATTATCTTACTCAGTTACGGGATATAGGTTACATTGGAGGCCACACATCATGGACCTATAACTGATTCTCCCACAATGTTTGTAGAAATTGGTATGTATCATAACAGAATACTCGGTTTTACAGTTTCCATATAATCTCCAAAAGGACACCATTTGCTCATTTGTTCTTTATGCCAAAGAAAAGTTGATAAAACCAATCGGAAAGCATTAATACTTTCATTTTAATTTCATGTCATCTTAGGCAGTACAGAAGAGTATTGGAAGAGGCAGGATGCAGCACAAGCAATTGCTTTAGTTCGGTATCTCTTTTCAGCATAATCTTAACTGTACCATAAAATAGTGTTTTACCTCTTTCAGCCATGAAAAATATACCTTATGAAGAATAAAACATAACGGAAACATTTTCTGTTTCATTTGGGTTCTTTGAAGTTCAATAATTGGCATCGTTTCCAATGCCTGAGCTTAACAAAGCATATTAAATAACACTTTCTTACTAATTTTACTTTGAAGTTAGTTTGGAAAGGACTGGGGCTTGATGGAGGAGTACCTATTGGAGACTGGCGCTGGTAAAGGTCATTGTTCAAAACTCATTATTTTTGTAGTACAAGGGTTATGGCTTGCACATGTATATAGCCAAAAATGATTTTGTAAGTTTTTGTGCTGTAAAAGAAATCATCCTAATGGTGATAAAAATTTGGGTCATGTTTTGTTATAGTAGTGTATACACTCGTCAGAAACTGTGTATCTGCCACTAAATGGAGCAAGATGTTTGCCATTAAAATTGTCCGTGAAGATGTTGACAGAAAGTTTGCAACTTTCCTTACTATTTTGCTTAAATATGATGGTGTAGGAATACTGGAAAAAACAAAATTCTTCTAGGCGTTGGTGGTGGTCACTATGTTCCCAGACATATGGATATTGTTTTGTAAGTTATACTGCTTTTGTAATTTCTTTTTAATCTATAGTCATAACTTTTGGCTCACGTTTTGAGGCATCGTGGGTACCTTGATCCAATCAAATTTACAATCATAATACTCCACATTTGCTCAACGTGTTATAACCGAGTAGTTTTATAGACAAGGTGTTCTTAACTGACCATTATAAATCAAGATTGATAACGACAATATATCGCATTAGAGATTTAGAGAGATCAGAGAAGTGTTGGGGTTAAATGGTAATAATCTCAAGGATACAAACCAATAAGGATTTAGCAACAATATTTTAATCATATGATAATATTTTTATGAGTTTTTTTTGGGGGTTTTAGCATCCTGTAAGTTGTTAACTCACGATTCGACTCGTGACTCGACTCATAAGAGTCACGATATTAAGGAAGACACTTGTAAGTAGTAAAATATCTTAAGATCATAATTCTTGAAAGTAAAAGTTTATAAATTTTAAATCCCAAACTGAAAATAAATACATAAAGTTTAGGTAAATATAATGTATCATAAAGTAATAAGAAAATTTTGTATTTATATTATAATCAAATATATAATAAGTTGGAACTTGGGATTTGGCATGCGTGGTAAAAACTTAACTTCCAACTCAACCACAACCTCTCCTAGTCTCTACGTTTCTTTAAGATTATACTCAAACGGAGAAAATCATCCTTTAAAGTTTTTGTTCTCAAGAGGAGCAGATGGCGAACAGCAAACGTAATTTCCTACATAAAAAATTGTCAATTTTTACCTCTTTTTTTTCTTGTTTAATCGTAAGTGTCAAGGTCATTTAAGAATCTAAGGATCTAGTCACCTTGTTCTAAGGGTAATTTGACTCGAATAGTAAGTCGACTCATGACTCGTAAGACTTTGACAAGTACGTGACTCTTAGGGCGTGTTTGTTTCATTAAGATGTTTTAGGTCTAAATCTGACTACCACATCTTACCGGTGTTACCGGTAAGAGGTGGCTAGAAAGTCTAAATCTGAACGAAATAATGTTGTTTGTTTTTGTATAATTGTACGAATGATTTTAAGTGCTCGTTTCTGCAATTTATTTATTAAACTAACGCAATGCGATAATAAGTAACTTATGTAAATATGAAATAAGACTTTTTATCATAAATATAACATAGTTAATAAACCATCAAATATATTATATTAACAAAAGTCTTCAATCTCTTATCGAGTAAGAGGCAGTAAGACAAGTCCCCCACCTCTTATTGAGTAAGATGTTATATGTCTATCTGGGTCTGACTCAAAAGAAAAAAACAAACAACACAAATGTCTGACCGGCTCTTACCACCTCTGACTCGGTAAGAGCAAGAAGCTAGTAAGACATTTTTTCAAAAAACAAACACACCTTTAGTCGTCTCTTCTAGTCTTCTTTATACATGCATGAAAATGTTTTACTATTTACTATAGCCCTGTATGATAGAATTAAAATATGTTTATTAGTTAAACAAATTACAAGTACAATCAGAACCATTGATGAATCTCATCCTATTTTTCACTAAAAAAATGCCTATATTAGATAAGTTTAACCGGATGAAATTCTATGAGCAAGTTGCTGAACATACAAGCTTTAAAGGGTTTATACAACAACAATGCTCTGTGCCTCTATGGTCTTTCCCGTGCTCATCCAAGTGGCCAAAATAAGGAACACTAAAGCCGTTCAATACTCACTAAAGCATTTATAACTTTCCTCCATTATCGACATGAAAACATGTTATGTTTAGGTCCTTAAGTATGATCTTTCAGTCTCAATCACTGTTCATAACAATGTGTCAGGTTAACTAAAATATTAAGTTTATGCATATAGATAAATTCTTTACAACTAAACATTGCTATTACTGAGTATTACTACAAACATTTAAAAGCTTTGTTGAAATTAAGGTTATATTTAAATATGAAAGCATAGTTATTGTGATGACACAAAATCGTAATCATTATACGATTAAACTTAGTATGGCCTTACGTCTCTTGAATTAGTTTGTAACTCAAACGTGGGAAAAGAAATCTGTTTCAAGTCAAGTGACCAGCGAACATTAAGCGTTAGTCATCAAAACTTATTTAGTTAAAAAAGAATTAACAATTACAACCATTTATTGATCTTTCCTATTTTCACTAATCAAATACTTATAAATGATATAGGTTTTTAGGACCAAAGTTTGATAAAGAAGTAGGTTTGGAACCCAAAGGCTTTATATCAGGATAACACTCTTTGGTACTTCCGATGCTTATCCCGATGTGGACAAATAAGAAACACCAAAACACTTAATACTCAAGAAAGCAAATGATACGCCTCCACTATCAAATACCAGACATGAAAAGATATTAAGCATGGCTCATTAAACATGATACCTTTCATTCTTAATCACTCAATATCTGCAACTTCTTGATTAATACAATAATATAACTAAGTTTATAGATAATGATTTTATTTTTCGAATTAAACCTTTTTATTAGAATGAACATTTCAAAACTTTGTGAAGAGGTTATATTTAAATGTTAAACAACCTTAATATCTATGTGGACAAAAACGGAAATGTTATACATATGAACTTTTAACCTCTTTATCTAATAACCTTGAGTTTTAGCACCACAATATGGCATTGTGCTACCTTGAGAATCATGAACACTTGCAAAGGAGGTGGTAGCACAACTGCACAAGAGGTAAGGCCATACTAAGTTTACGTGCACAACACTAACGATTTTGTATACTGTAAATATGACGATAAATATATTATTTGAGTAGATGTTTGTATTTTCAAAGTATTTAAAAGTTATTTTTGTCATCCAGCACATGTTTCCTATGAAATTTGAAATGAGATTTGGAATAAATGAAACCGGATACATAAACTGGGTGGTCTGCATGAAAATTGTGAATACTTGAGTAGCCTCCGCGTACATTATCCCTAAAAATGACCTATCTACCCCTTTTAAAACTAATTCAAGAGACTTCTACTCTCATTTAACAAATTTCTTCTTTCTTACAAGAATGTCATTCTGATTCAATTGTGTATTAATTCCTATAAATGTGTCATATGACTAGTGCATTTAATCTCACAATTTGAAACAACAAAGCAGATTCACACATTCTGCAGCCCTTTGTATTACAGTTAGTTATCTTATTTCTGTTATAAAAAACTCGTATCATCTCTTTCAAAATGCACATCCAACCACCCCTTTACTCCTAACAGTAACTCTGTAAGTTGAATTCTGTCTCTTGTATAACTAACGAACCGTTTCAGGAAAAATGATGTTTGGGTGGGGCACCTACTATCGGGTTATTCATTGCCAATGGAAGACAATGGGGATGGAGTAGTAGCTGGAACTTGGAGGGAAGCAATCAAAGTTGCATACGAGGTTACTAAAGAAGCGTTCCCGGGTGGAGAAGTTCTCGTTCATCTTGATCAGAAGTAAGTATTTCCCATGAATCTATAGGTGATAAAATCCTCAAGTACAAAAGACAAGTATAATATGTTTAGTCATTAAGTTTTCCTAGTGTGTAAAGGAAAACTTGTGAGTAGGGGGTTGGGCCGATCCGTTGAATTTTATAGTCTTTTTACAACTTAAAAATAACTAATGTTTTAAATATTATTCCAAAAACTATATTATCACATAAGGTTTTTAATCTTTTTTCAATATTTAAAAAAAAAAAAAAAAAAAAAAAAAAAAAAAAAAAAAAAAAAAAAAAAAAAAAAAAGTTGAGAGGTTATGCATTTGAACACTTTTTGGATAACATTTGATCCCTTTGAATCATTCAACAACCTATGTAAATCATTTCTTCAGTAAAATCTCTTAACCCGATCACTTTGACCTGTCAGACAAAAAAAAAAACATAATCTAATTGACTCCCACTCTCTACTAATCATCAACCTCTTACATTCAAATACAAATATACTTCTAAATATAGTGAATAGGTGTTTTAAAACACACACAAGACACTGTCCCACTAAAATACATCATTTGACTCTAAATACAGCATCACAAGCGTTTGAAGTCAAACTCTAATTTCCTACTGAATTACAAATGGAAAATCACGTGCACAAAGAATTGTGGGTGTGTGCTCAATGGTCATATTGATTTAGAACATTCTGAGTTCATTTAACACTATTATGTTTCGCTAACTTGAACTAATTTAAATGCAGGAGCTTTAAAAGTTGGCAGAAAAATGCTATACTGGACTTCTTGAAAGAGCAGAATATGAACGTTGGCAAGCCTACAGATTTTCGTTAATTTCTTCACGAAATCACAGTTTAGTGATGTTATATACTGGCACAGTTATTCTTTGGGGACTTTGTACCCAACCATTGTTACTGTTACAATTAAGTAACACATCGATTAAATTTCAATAGGGGTCATTTTATTTAAATACATATATGTGAAAAGTCAAAATAGGTTATTTACGTCGTTGTTGACTTGTTCTGGAGTTACAATCTTCCGATCAAAGAGGAAATAAGAGAATTTACATGTTAGTCTATTTATTTATCCCATCACTTATGTGAAATGAAACTTGGATTTGGACTAAGGCGGTGCGCGGTATTGTGAAAGTGATCGCCTGATTATTGCATTTTCAACTTTCAAGTTGCAAAACAGTTTTTTTATTTATAGGTTATAGTAATAGTTATCTGATTATTTGAATATTTAAGGGTCACATACTTGATTTTGAATAATGATTGCAGTTTTCAAGTTGCAAATCAGTACTTATATTAGAGTTCTTAGATAAACAGCATGTCAAAAAACTAATTCTCAAATTATCATCAAATGCAGACATTATAGACATATCCAAAAAACATCCTTCTACAATCTACTTATTTGATAAGAGTACAATTTATGTAATATAATTGACATTTGAACATTGTTCAGGTCAAACCAAACTCCATTTCACACAGAACTCATATACACACATGTCAATACATTCTCTTTTCATATTCTTTACTGATAGAATAAGTGTTACAGGCGGATAACTTAATCCAATTCACATAACAGTTAAAAGAGTATGATTACACCACAAAGGTTTCCAACAATGAGACTAAGGACTCCAAACTTGTCGACTTCTACACCAGGGAAGTTAGAACTGACGATGAAGTCCATACTTGACAACTTTGACTTTTACACCAGTCAACTTCTTAGAACAAAAGATTGCAGATGCAACCTAGCATTGGCTGCTGCGGTGATCGAGTTGTCATCTTGCTTTTCTTTTGCAGCAGCAACGGCAGCCATGTAAGCTTCTTGTGCCTCTTCCATTTTGCTTGTTTCCAACTCATCCATATCATCCTGCTTTTTACACACTAAATTAGAAAAACTACAGATCTGGCAATTTTTTTAACCAATGGGAATGCTACTTGTGCCATTTAGCTTACTATGTCAGGAAGGTGAACAAAGTGTGGGGTGACATCATGCTCTTGGTCTGAAAGGGTAGAATTGTCAATTGATAAGCCTTCGAATAACAATGTATATGATGACATCTCTCCTTGAATGGAGATCAGATCTTGCTGAAGTTTTTCCACCTGTTGGTTGGACGTCATTGCTTCCCACTGTAACTTCTCTACGGCTGCTTGTTTATCAGCGAGTTTAATCTGTATCGGATAAGACCATCAACAACATAATCAACAGATTTTAAAATCAGATAGCGTAAATGCCTTACATAAATGCAAATAAAGACATAGTATGGGTGTTTGGATTTACATACTTACCCCTTACCTAACTTGAGACTTTTAATTTCATTTCATAAAACGTCTTTTTTTACTAAAATTTCATTTTAGGTTCTACCAACTTTGAAAGTGATTCTATATATTGAACATCACTTTCAAACACACACCCAAGTCCCAAACACCCTCTTAAACTGATACCTTCACATCGGCTAATTGTGCTTGAGTAGACCGCAGTAAAGCCTCCTTTTCTGATGCTTGCTGTTTCACTTGATTTAGCACGCTGTGAATGGAACTGATTTCGTGTTTTGATGCTTCAGCTGACTTCAAGGTTTCATCTTTCTCTAACAACTGTCTTTGAAGATCCTCCACTTTTTCCCTTAGTTCAGCTAATTCTTCCTTTTCCTTTGTCATAACTGCATTGGAAAACAAGGATAACGCGTCACCGCCTCCTTCTTGTTCATTGCCACCATTTTCCCTGCGTTTCTTCCCGGGAATTGATTGAGCATTCCTACTTCTTCCTTCAGTCATCTGACAAGATCATAAGATGAACACCTTATGTATTTTTATTAAGTAAGAAACAAGAAGTTCTTCCGGATATAGTCATATAACAAGCAACTATACTATTGCTAAAAGCCTAAAATCATCATACACAATAATGATATTCCAACTATACTAAAATCTACCATAGTTACTCAGCCTCAACATGCTTCAAGATTATACACCTCATGTTATTAATTAATTCACAAAACAAGGGATTCATCTAGGTAAAAATACTACGCTACTGCATTCTTATCCTCCAACCCGAAACTAACAATAAAAGTATCATTTAGGAAGCAGACGCGTAAACCTTGCAACTTATAAAATTCTCATAATCCAATCAAAGGCAAGCAAAACAAAATCACAAATTTCATCATAAATTAAAACATCAAACTAGACTGCAAGTTGATGCATTCCAATGTGAAAAGAAATACCTTAGTGATTGAAGGTGTCTTGGTTTTGATCATAGACCCTCTACGAGTGTATGAACTATTCGCCTTCTGATCCTACAAAAAGAAAACAAACCCAATAATTAATTTAGGAAACCAAATATTGGGCAGGGATGAAACCAATTATAATAATACGTAACTGAAAAGTGTATGCAAGTATAAATAAGAAAAGCATTAGAAATCCCAAAATTAGGGGGTGTTTGGTATTGCTTGTCTAAACTTCTTATTGCTTTTTGAAATAAGCATGTAGAAATAATCAACTCCAAACTTACACCACTCAAAAAGAACATACAAGCAATTAGAATAAGCAATCCCGGACAGTTTCAAAACTGCTTATAGCAATACACAGTTAGCAGACAAGCAATTCGACCAAGTAGTGTTTGGGATTTGTTTATTAAAAATGCTTATGCATACTCATTTGTAACAAAATGCAACGCATTAGAGAGTGTCTGAATTTGCTTCGACAGTAAACAAAACACAATTATCCGACATGCCATTTGGCAACTATGCTTGATGAAAGATACGAGTGGCAAAATAATCAGAATCAAGTAAGCAGTTTGGAACAAAAAAATCCCAAACTGCTTTCTAAAAACTACTCATTTCACCAAACAAACTCGCAACTTTTATCATATACTCCGTTTAAATAAGCAATAACAGAAACTCCCAAAAACCCTTCATAAGCAATAATCAAACTTCATTAAAACAATTCCAAACACTTTCAAAACTACCCTTATCCATTTTAAATATACATCCCAAAATAATCCCCTAATCCAGTCTAACTACACATAAAGCCACCAACTTTTTGATAGATTTTTTTTTTTTTTTTTTTTTGCCAAAATAACCAAAAAAAAAATAATAAAAAATAAAAAATAAATAAAAATAAAAAGACATAGATAGTAAGTAGTAAGTACATACAATTAAGGATTGAACAAAGGGAACAATCTCAACAAGATCATTATACAAAAGACGAGTGACATTCCCATTTCCCGTTGAAGGGCGGAGATCTTCACCGCCTGAAAGCCATGAACTCGCTTCTCCACCACCAAAACCACCATTCTCTTGTTCTAAATCAAAGTGTTGCTGTTGTGAAGATTGATGATACATTTTCTTGATGGGTTCTTTTTATAGATCAGGAAAATGGGTTTTGAAATGAAAAAGATTTGATTTTGAAAATGGGAGAAAAGAGGGATTGAGACTTTTGAATGGAAAAATCTTGTTGAAATGATAAGTTGTGTGTTTGTTGTTGTTGTCTTGCCGTTTGAAAATACGTTTTTCATTGGGTAAATTACACCGTTGGTCCCTAAAGTTAACCCCGCTTTTCCGTTTAGTCCCCCGTTTGGGTTTACTGGCGAACGGGGTACTCCAAGTTGCACAACGGTGCGTATTTGGTCCCTGGAGCCCCGTTATGGATAACGCTCATTATCTCCCCTCGTTAGCTGATGTGGCATGGCTGGTTTTTTGGTCATTTCACCACTTTCTTAGCATGTTTGGTCCCTAACACCTTTTTTGTATACTGTATCACAATCTTCTTCGCATGTTTGGTCCCTAACAAGCTGTGTATACTGTAGCGCATTGAAACCACAAATATCCGACCGTTGTTCATAACAAAACCATGTAAAACATAGATATTCCCAAAATCATCTAACATAGCAACGATGGTGGTCTGCACATGTGGTAAACAAACCGTTGTCAAGACTTCCTGGACAAACAAGAATCCAGGTCGCCGTTTCTTTGGTTGTCCAACTATTGTAAGTTTGGTTATTGGTGAAATGTATATCAAGTTTACACAATGTCTTGTTTATTTGCAGAATGTGTTGTTTATTTAAATTATGTTTTGTTTCAGGGCTCAAACTGTACTTTTCTGGGCTGGTTTGATCCTCTGATGTGCCCAAGGTCAGTAGTGATTATCCCTGGTTTGTTGAGGAGGATTAATGCTCTTCAAGGTGTTGTTGAAGAGCTTGAAGAACAGTGGTCCAAGTACAAGAAGTATATCATCATCAGTTGGGCTTTGTTTGCGTTGTATATTTATTTTAATGCTTGACATGTCTTCATCCATCCACCATCAAGTCTCTTTTGGGTAGTAGTTGTTAGTTTGTGATTGTGGTGGATGAATGTTTTTAGTATTTTGGAGTAGATGATAGTAGTTAGGTTGTGTAGCATTCGTTTGTAATGGTTGTCAATTTGGGATAATGATGAATGAAAATTCTTGTTTGTAATAATGGCTAAATCGTAATGGTTTGTGATCAAGTGAATGTGGCTTGTTATTATGAATTTTGTTGTTTGCTTGTTCAATGCATAATATGATTGACACGGCAGTCAACAAACCAACAGGCTATAGTTTGACTTAATAAAGTCAACAATCTGAACCATTTTGATTGTTCACTTGTAAATCTTTGTGATTCGTACCCATTTTAGCCAAATTGTTGTTCGGAAATGTACCTCTGAAGTGCATTTATGTTTGAATAAGAAGTGATGACTTTCATTAAAGGGTACATTGTCACACCCCGAAAATCGGGTCCAGCGGAAGCATACATGTCACTGGGGTGCTACTCAATTGGTATCACAACACAAGGTTCAAAGAACGGTTTTACCTCAACCGTTTAGAAGAAAATTCATTATCAAAAGTATTAAATTTACATCATTCGAAAATAGTGCGAAAGTAAGGCCCATAAATAAATAAAGCGGTCCCAACAAGCATATCAGAGTAGTCTATGACCGTGCCACTTGCCAAGCGCCTCAAGAAATAAACAAGTTATCGCCTTAACCTGAAAATACATGCTAAAAGTGTCAACACGAGGTTGGTGAGTTCATAGGTTTGTTAATTAAACCACGAAGCTGTGAATTATGAGGCGTAGGACAACAGTGAGCAGGATATACAAATGTGAGCACATAACAAGCTAGCAACAACTAAACCTCAGACCACAAATACGCATAAACGTTCCACACATTGATTGGGTGTGTTGGGAATAAAATGTTCAAGTCAAAGAGCCTGCCAGATGAGCTATTGAGCCTGCTAGTTGATTTTGAAGAAGTTGAAGATGTACTAACAGTACCTTCTGGGTAAGAAGGTACTGCTAGTTAATGAAGGTCCTGCCAAGTTGATGATCAAGTTGATAGATATTTATTTGTAGATATTTGTTGTATTATTAGTCTTTGTACAATGTAATACGTTATGTAGAAAGTAGCTCAGTCTTCCATGTTTGTGCAGAAGAATATACAGAGTAGTTTACATTGGTAGTTGTATTTAATAGTAGGCTAGAAAAGTCCAAGTATCTTATTATATTATGCAACTTGACAACTTGTAATAAGGGGTCCTTATCCTATAAAAGGATCCCTTAGTCACCACCTTTGTAGTATCTCTTTTCCAACTAAGAACTTAGCAATATCCAAAACAGAACATCTCTCTAGTAACTTAGTTACTAAATTCACAAATCCTTAACAAATCAAAGATTCAAGGTTACTTTGTAATCCTGGTGATAGTTAGATCATCCGAATTATTTCATCAATAATATTGAATCGTTTTGTGTTACTAAAGTTGTGTTCATTGTTCATTATAACTCACGTTTACACATTCACCACCTTTTTGTTTCTTTTAAGTGTGTTATAGTAGATTCCGCATACTAAAGCACATTCATTCATAAATATCTCAAACACATTATTAAGATTCACATCCCAAGTGTTTGTATAATCCTTCACAAGTGGTATCAGAGCTAGGCTGATATTTACGATTTAAAAGAACATTGGATGTTGAACACATTCAAACCAATGTTGCTGCAAAACTTCCATTACTCAAACAAAATGAGTTTGATATGTGGAGACTGAGGGTAGAACAATACTTTCAAGTGCAAGACTATGCACTTTGGGAGATTATTGAAGAAGGAAACTCATTCAAACCCACAATCACCACCTCCACAGTAAACGATGCACTAGTAACACATGTGCAAGTAAACCCAACAAGCGCAGAAGAAAGAATTCAAAAGAGAAATGATCTTAAAGCCAGGAGTATGCTTCTCATGACTATTCCAAATGATCAGCTTTTGATCTTCAACAAGTACAAATGTGCTAAAACCCTTTTTCAAGCTATTGTGGCTAGATTTGGTGGAAATGATGCCACCAAGAAAACTCTCCTCAAACATCAGTTTGAAAACTTTGCAGCCACAACAAATGAGTCTTTGGACAGCATGTTCAATAGACTACAAAAGCTTTCAAGTCAGTTAGCCATTCATGAAGTGATGATATCTCAAGAAGACTTAAACTCCAAATTTCTTAGGAGTTTACCCTCTGAATGGTCCATGCATGTCATTTTCTGGAAAAACAAACCAGATATTGATCAGATGAGTCTTAATGATCTCTACAACAACTTCAAAATAGTAGAGCATGAAGTGAAGAAGACTACTGGTTCAAGCTCAGGAAATATGGCTTTTGTATCATCTCCAAGCATCTCAAGAGTTGTAGATGAAGAAAAAGATGGTAGAGAAGAAGGTACTGCCAACACAAATTTTGGTACTGCCAGTACTTCTAGCAGTACCAAAACAATTCTAGATGAAACAATTGGTTGTGCTTTCCTGACATCACAACACAATGGGTCCATATTAACTTTTGAAGATCTTCAAGAGATCAATGATGATGATCTTGAAGAAATGGACATAAAGTGGCAACTTTCACTTCTGAGCATAAGGGCTAAGAAGTTACTGATGAGGACTGGAAAGAAGATTATCATAGATGGTAATGAGCCTGCTGGGTATGACAAGTCCAAAGTGGAGTGTTACAACTGCCACATGAAGGGTCACTACTCAAGAGAGTGTAGAAGACCAAAGAAGCAGGATGATAAGGGAAGAGGGTTTGAGAACAAAAACAAGGGAAGCTTTGAGAAGAAAGGAAGCTTTGAGAACAAGAGCAAGGCTGTGGAAATCACTGAGCCTAAAGCTATGGTAGCTATTGATGGAATGGGTTTTGATTGGAGTTTTATGGGTGAAGAAGAGTCAACTTCAGATGAATTGGCTTTAATGGCTTTCTCCACTCTTGAGGTACAAATTACTAAATGTTCTAATACTTGTAAAGTTTTTGAAGAATTACAAACTTTTATAAAACTTTATGATGAACTGAAAGTAGAAGAAAGAAAAACTCATCAAGACCTAGTTAACCATAAGTGTGGTATGGCCAAACTTGAAAAGCAAATAATCCATTTTAGGGAAAATGAACTCACTTTTTCTGACACTAAAGCCATTTTTAATAGGAAAATATTTTTGAAAGATGCTGAAATAAATATGTTAAGAACTGAGTGTGCTAAAATGACATTGGCAAAGAATAATATTCAACTAACAGTTACCACTTTGGAAACTGCTTCTGACTGTACAAGAAGCATAGTTGAAAATCAGATGAACAAGAGAGTCAAATCTGGGATTGGATACAATACTTGTCCACCTCCTTACAGAGGAATCCCATGTCCCCCAGGATTAGATCTTGCAGAATCAGGTTTACATGAATTCATCAACAAACCATTAGCTAAACCTGTAGAGAAAAGTGAACCTGTTGAGAGTGCTAAGGTTGCTTCACTCTCCAAGGTGCTCACTGATAAGAAATCAGATGTTCTAATTATTGAAGATTGGACATCTGATGATGATGAAGAAGAGACTGTTTCAAACAAAGAAAACAAAGTAGGACCACCCAGTCCTAAAAGTGTAGAGATTAAGACTAAGGCTAAAACTGTTCTGAAAACAGTTGAATGTTGTGCTAAGTGTAATAGCAAACCTAGAGGTAGCCAAAGAAATTGGAACAATCTTAAGTCACACCAACTTGGTGATGATTTTGTTATGTACAATAAGGCTTGCTATTACTGTGGTAGTTTTAATCATACACATGCTTATTGTAACAATTGGGTTTCTGGGAGTAAATCAAGGTCTAAAACAAATGAAACAAACCCCAGAAAAAGTTTTGTGAAGTCTAACACACCAAAAGTTAAACATACTGTTAGACAAAATAAGCCTGTTAATTCAAAACCAACTGCTAAGGGTGCAAGAAACACTTTCAAACATGCACCTAGAATTGTGAAAAATCCCATTGAAAAGAAATTTGTGGTCAAAACACAAGATTGGAGACCAAAACCAAAAGGTCCTGCTAGACCAAAAGGTCCTGCTAGACTAAATGGTACTGCCAAAATTGGTACTGATAGACCAAAGACCACAAAATGGATTAAAAGGGAAAATGCTGTTAAGTCCTCAGCATGTTGGATATGGAGACCACTCCAATCAAAAGGTGCATCAACAATCCTAAAGAGGTTTGATTTCATTGATGCAAGAGGCAAACCCAAGTCAGTTATGGCTTGGGTACCCCAAGGAAACTAATATGTCTATATATGTGCAGGAACATTCAAATGATATTGCTGATCAAGGATATGTAGATAGTGGATGTTCAAGGCACATGACAGGCAACATGTCTTACCTCACAGACTTCAAAACAATTGATGGAGGATATGTTACCTTTGGGGGAGGAATCAAAGGAAAGATTACTGGTAAAGGTACAATCAAAACCAGTAAATTAGATTTTGAAAATGTGTACTTTGTGAAAGAACTTCAGTTTAATCTCCTTAGTGTCTCACAAATGTGTGACAAAAAGAACAATGTTCTATTTACTGAAAATGAATGTATGGTTCTTTGTTCTGATTTTAAAATGCCTGATGAAAGTCAGATCCTTCTTAAAATCCCAAAAAGGAACAATATGTACAGTGTTGATTTAAAGAACATTGATCCTAAGGAGAGTTTAACTTGTTTAGTAGCAAAAGCCTCATTGGATGAATCTATGCTTTGGCATAGAAGGCTTGGTCATGTAAACTTTAAAACAATCAATTCAATTGCAAAATATGATTTGGTTAGAGGTTTACCCAAAAAGATTTTTCAAAATGACCAAACCTGTGTTGATTGTCAAAAAGGCAAACAAAATAGAGCTTCTTGTAAGCCCAAGACCCATAACTCAATATCTCAAGCTTTATACATGCTCATATGGATCTTTTTGGTCCTACTAATGTGAGTAGCTTGAATGGTAAAAAATATTGTCTTGTAGTTACTGATGATTACAGCAGATTTTCTTGGGTTTTCTTTTTAAGATCTAAGCATGAAACAAGTGAAATTCTTAAGTCTTATATAACTGAGGTTGAAAACCAAGCTGATAAGAAAGTAAAAGTAATCAGATGTGATAATGGGACAGAATTCAAGAATAGGGTTATGGATGAATTTTGCAAAGAAAAAGGAATAAAAAGAGAATTTAGTGTACCTAGAACCCCACAGCAAAATGGAGTAGCAGAAAGGAAAAATAGAACACTTATAGAGGCTGCTAGAACTATGTTAGTAGACTCTAAGTTGCCTATTTCATTTTGGGCTGAAGCAATAGGTACTGCTTGTTATGTGCAGAACAGGGTTCTTGTGATAAAACCACATAGAAAGACTCCTTATGAACTTTTCTTTGGTAGAACACCATCTTTAAGCTTTATGAGACCTTTTGGATCTCATGTCACTATTCTCAATACCAAAGATCATTTAGGAAAGTTTGAAGGAAAAGCTGATGAAGGCTTTTTGATAGGGTATTCTTTGCAAAGTAAGGCCTATAGAGTGTATAATAGTTGCACTAGGCTAGTGGAAGAAAATTTGCACATAGAGTTTCAAGAGAAACTAGCAAATGTTAAAGGCATTGGGCCAGATTGGATGTTTGACATTGATAGGCTTTCAGAATCTATGAATTATGTGCCTGTTACAGGTACAAATACTAATGATAATGCAGGTTTTGAGGACAATGTTGAAACACCTAAAAATCAAGATTACATCTGGATGCCAATTTGGAAAGGATTGGATTTATCTTCAAGTCATGAAGAACCTTCAAATACAGAAAATGAAGGTACTGAAGATGATCATGGAACTCAGGGTCAAGAGAATCAAGAAAGTAGTGCAAATGAGAATGGTACTGCTAGTTCACCAGATGGTACTGCCAGTTTACAAGTTGGTACTGCTGAACCATTAAATGTTCAATCAGATGATTCTTTACCAGAAGAAGTGGGAATTGGCAATCTTCCATTTACCTATGAAGTTCCTACAACACACAACACAAGAATTCTCAAAGATCACTCCACTGATGATGTGATTGGTAGCATTGATTCTGGTGTTAGAACAATATCTCAAGTCTTGACTTCATACCAAGAAGGGTTTATCTCATCTATTTATGAAGAAAAGAATCATGAAGTTGCCAACATATGCCTGTTTTCATGTTTTCTCTCACAAGCTGAACCCAAAAACATTAACAAAGCCTTAGATGATGCAAGTTGGGTTGAAGCAATGCAAGAAGAACTTCTTCAATTCAAGCTTCAGAAGGTTTGGAAATTGGTTGATTTGCCCAAAGGTCATTGGGCAATTGGAACCAAATGGGTGTTCAGAAACAAGAAAGATGAAAGGGGGATAGTGATCAGAAACAAAGCAAGATTGGTGGCCCAAGGATATACTCAAGAAGAAGGGGTGGATTATGAAGAGGTTTTTGCTCCAGTTGCAAGACTTGAAGCAATTAGGCTATTCTTGGCCTATGCTTCTTTCATAGGCTTCACTGTTTACCAAATGGATGTCAAGAGTGCCTTCTTATATGGTACTATTGGAGAAGAAGTGTATGTTTCTCAACCTCCAGGCTTCATTGATGCAGAGTATCCAGACAAGGTGTACAGGGTTACCAAGGCTCTTTATGGTCTACACCAAGCTCCTAGGGCATGGTATGAAACATTGGCTTTCTATTTATTAGAAAATGGATTCCAAAGAGGCAATATTGATCCAACTTTGTTCATCAAAAGAACCAAGAAAGACATCTTGCTAGTGCAAATTTATGTTGATGACATTATCTTTGGATCCACAAACCAAGACTTGTGTGTAGAGTTTGAAAAACTTATGCATAGTAAGTTTGAAATGAGTTCCATGGGGGAACTTACTTTCTTTCTGGGTCTCCAAGTGAAACAATCAAAAGAAGGCATATTTATTAGCCAAGATAAGTATGTAGCAGAGATCCTAAGGAAATTTCAGTTTGCTGATTCTAAGGTTGCAAGTACACCAATGGATTCAGAAAAGGGGTTACTCAAGGATGCTGAGGGTGAAAATGTGGATTTGCACAATTATAGATCAATGATTGGGTCCTTGATGTACCTTACATCATCAAGACCAGATATCATGTTCTCAGTATGTGTATGTGCAAGGTTTCAAGTACATCCCAAAGTTTCTCATCTTACAACAGTCAAAAGAATCTTTAGATATCTCAAGGGTCAACCTAGGTTGGGTCTATGGTATCCAAGGGAATCATCTTTTGACTTGGTGGCTTATTCTGATAGTGACTATGCTGGTGCAACCCTAGACAGAAAATCCACAACTGGTGGATGTCAATTTCTTGGTTGCAGACTCATATCTTGGCAATGCAAGAAACAAACAATGGTGGCCAACTCAACAACTGAAGCAGAATATGTTGCTGGTGCAAGTTGTTGTGGAAAAGTTCTTTGGATCCAAAATCAAATGCTTGACTATGGGTACAATTTTCTTAACACCATTATTTACATTGACAATAGCAGTACTATTTGTATCATTAAAAATCCAGTTCAACACTCAAAAACAAAACACATTGAAATAAGACACCATTTCATAAGGGATTGCAATGAGAAAAGGTTAATTCAAGTTGTCAAAATTGATTCTGAAAAGAATTATGCAGACCTTCTCACCAAAGCTTTTGATTTAGGTAGATTCAAATACCTAGTAGGAGGTATTGGCATGATTAATCTTTGAAAAACATGTGTTATTGTACATAAAAATAACTGGTATTGGCTCTTAAACATGGTACTGCTAGTTAGTCAAAAAGGTACTGTCAGTTCATATTTGGTCCTGCTAGTATAAAGTTTGCTATGTTTTGTTCATCTTGATGATTAAATGTTTACAATGTTATAAAACAAGTGCTTTGCACTTTGTTCTTTTTGTTTGCAACTAACAAATTTCAGGTTAATAACAAAACAAGAGATCTTCCAAACAAAAAGAGAAATATATGTTATTTAAATCTCAGGGGAGGTAACAATCTCAGGGGAGGAAATAATAGCCCAGAATGGAAGAAAAACCAATATATGGAATGAAAAGACAAGAGCATACAAGATGATGTAGAGGTTAAAAATGATAAGAATAGATCAAATATTCAGAAGGGATGAAGCATTCCTAAAGGAGAAATTTCTATCTAGATCAAACTAAGGAAAGTTTCAATTCAAAGGCATGCTAATAGATGATTTCACTTGTTGAACCAAGCATCCAAGATACACAGCATCATTGCCTCTTACAATTCCTCCATCCAAGGAAATTGCACCATCTTTCAGGTCAACATGGAATTGGTATTCAGTTCACCAAAGTTTTACAAACTTAAGAGCTGGCTAGTCCATAAGCAAATGGCTTTTGGTAAAGACACATCAAATCCGTTGATGGTTGATAGTTTACCAAAAACTATATGGTATTTAACTAACCATACTTAACAGTAAATAGTTGACTAGTCCATAAGCAAACGGCTTTTGGTAAAGACAAATCAAATCCGTTGATAGCTGATAGTTTGCTAAAAACTATAAGGGATTTTTGCTAAAATTTCAAAGAGACTGCCAAGTAATATTTTCTTTCAAAGGTACTGGTAGTTCAAATTTTGGTACTGCTAGATAACCGTTGAGCCTGTCAGATAAAATTATAGCCGTTGGGCCTGGTAGTTAAAATTAGCCGTTGGGGTAATTCTGTAAATTACTGATGTTATATTATATTATATTTCACATATAAAAGATCTTTTTAACCGCCTTTTCATTTACTTATTATAAATTTTCTTATTGTCGGTTAAAAGAAAAACTCTCATAATATCTTTCATCAGTCCTTATCACAATTAACACTCACCTTTCATCTTCTACCAGTACCACCATCAAATCCCACCATCCTAATCAAGATTTTCATTAATTTTCACCATGGCTATTCTAACTTTTGTTAAACGTCACAACGAGTTAGCATTTTTGGAAAAGTCTGAGGATAATGCCTCTTTTCATCAAATAGTGGACTTTTTAAATGATTCGTACATCAAGTTTGCTTTACTTGTAAATCCCACTATTTATGAATCTCAAATTTTACAATTTTGGCAAACAGCTAAAGTTAAAACTTCTGAAAATGGGGACCAAAGGATAAAAGCCAAAGTGGATGGCAAAACATTGACTCTTACTGAGTCATCCATTCGAAGACATCTTCATTTGGATGATTCAGATGGTATTAGTCAATTGCCTGATACTGAAATTTTTGAAAATTTGGAAAGAATGGGGTATAATGCTGATTCTACTAAACTCACCTTTCTTAAAAAGCATTTTACTCCACAATGGAGATTTTTGATCCATACCATCCTTCATTGTTTAAGCCAAAAGAAAACCTCTTGGGTGCAATTTAGTGGCAACATAGCTTCTGCTCTCATTTGCTTGGCAACAAACAGAAAATTCAATTTTTCCAAACATATTTTTGAAGGATTGGTTAAAAATGTGGATAGCATAACAAAGTTTTTGATGTATCCAAGATTTATTCAATGCATCATCTCAAAATCAAAACATTTGTTACTTCCCCCACACTCTCTTTATGAAACAAAACTTTCACACAAGGTGTTTTCAAACATGAAAATTGGTTTCCATGGGGAAGAAATACCACTTTTTGATGAAATGTTACCACAACATCCTGAAGAACCAACACCATCATCTGAATCACCATCATCAAGTTCTTCACCTGGTTACATCTCACCAACTCATCTTACATCACCAATCCCATCACCAGTACCATCTGCAACACCACCAACACCATCACATCATGTATCACCATCCCACTCTCCTCCACATTTAGGTCTGGATTCTCAGACAGTGAAAGAACTCAAGGAAAAGGTGAAGCTCTTGGAAGATGCTCTTAAAAGTCAGAACACAAAATTTTCTGAGATCAACATCAAGTTAGTTAAGTGGGTTAAGAAATTGGAGAATGAAGTGAAGAAGCTAAAGGGTAAAAGATCTTCAAAGGTTGTTTTATCTAGTTCTTCAAGATCAGATGCTGAAGGTTTGGGTCACTCTTCCAAAAAGGGGAGGATGAGTAGTTCAGAAGATGAAGAGGAGGCTCAATTTCATTTTCATGAAGGAACTCAGGTTTATGATGAAGAGCCTGCTGGTGCAGAGCAAGAGCCTGCTAGTTCAAAAGAGCCTGCTAGGATTGAGAGGCTATTGGCAATGGACTATAAAGGTACTGCTGATCATGTGTACAAAAGAAAGAGGGACTTAGAGCCTCAAGGGGATTTGTTTGTTCAAGGGAGATTATTTATTGCTGATGAGCAATCTACTGCTCCATCTCAAGAACCTACACCAAAAGATAAGGGCAAGAGCATTATGGTTGATGATGAACCCAAGCCCAAAAAGTTGAAGAGAACAGAGCAAGTGCAGATGGCTATAGATGAAAAAGTCTCCAAAAGGCTTCATGAAGAAGAAGTGAAAAAAGCATTTGAAGCTTCAAGACTGCTTGCAGAAATGCAAGAACAAAAAGATGCTGCTCAAACTCTTCTTAACACTCAAGCTGCTCAGGAAACCTTTGATGCACAGATGCAATGGATTATTGCCAATGATCCAATTGTAAGAGGTCAAGCAGCAATTATTATGGATGACAAGAATCTTTCTACTGAAGAGAAAACAGCAGAGCTTGAAACTTTTATCAACAAAAAGTATAAAGAAGCAGCTCTGGATGATATTTTTCAAAAGATTCAAGAAAGTCAGAAAAGAGGTTTCAAGGTGGGCTTAACTCAGAAAGATCAAGTGACTTTCATGAAGAGATTTCTAAGAGGTCAAGCCAATTGGACTGAATATCAACTGAAGAAGAAATCTGCTGATGAAATCTACTTCCTTTATCTAAATGCTTACAAGAGTCTTTACTACAAGATCCCATCTGATGCAAAGCCTTCAATGAAAAAGAAAGATGCTCAATAGAAGAAAGAAGCAAAATTGGATTCAGAGCAAGTAAGTAAAATGTTAATTACTTTGCCAACAATTATACATGCTGATCCAATTAGGTCTAGACACCCTATTATTGATTGGGAAATTCACCATGATAGATCAGGAAAGTCATGGAAAATAACTAGGGTTGGGGGACAAACTGCTATCTTCAAGAATTTTGAAAATCTGATTAGAGCATGTGATAGAGCTGACTTAGAAGAATTGTGGAATCTAGTTCAAATTAGGCTAGACACAAATTCTAGCACTGATGTTAAGGAACAAGAACTATGGGTAGAGTTCAATAGGATGTATAATCCTAATCCAAAAGATGTTCATTGGAAGTTTCCATATCATGATCCTTCAACCACATGGGAATTTCTAAGCCTTAGCAGTATTCATCATCTTCTTAGCACGTTTGGTCCTTAACACCTTTTTTGTATATTGTAGCACAATCTTCTTCGCATGTTTGGTCCCTAACAAGTTGTGTATACTGTAGCGCATTGAAACCACAAATATCCGACCGTTGTTCATAACAAAACCATGTAAAACATAGATATTCCCAAAATCATCTAACATAGCAACGATGATGGTCTGCACATGTGGTAAACAAACCGTTGTCAAGACTTCCTGGACAAACAAGAATCCAGGTCGCCGTTTCTTTGGTTGTCCAACTATTGTAAGTTTGGTTATTGGTGAAATGTATATCAAGTTTACACAATGTCTTGTTTATTTGCAGAATGTGTTGTTTATTTAAATTATGTTTTGTTTCAGGGCTCAAACTGTACTTTTCTGGGCTGGTTTGATCCTCTGATGTGCCCAAGGTCAGTAGTGATTATCCCTGGTTTGTTGAGGAGGATTAATGCTCTTCAAGGTGTTGTTGAAGAGCTTGAAGAACAGTGGTCCAAGTACAAGAAGTATATCATCATCAGTTGGGCTTTGTTTGCGTTGTATATTTATTTTAATGCTTGACATGTCTTCATCCATCCACCATCAAGTCTCTTTTGGGTAGTAGTTGTTAGTTTGTGATTGTGGTGGATGAATGTTTTTAGTATTTTGGAGTAGATGATAGTAGTTAGGTTGTGTAGCATTCGTTTGTAATGGTTGTCAATTTGGGATAATGATGAATGAAAATTCTTGTTTGTAATAATGGCTAAATCGTAATGGTTTGTGATCAAGTGAATGTGGCTTGTTATTATGAATTTTGTTGTTTGCTTGTTCAATGCATAATATGATTGACACGGCAGTCAACAAACCAACAGGCTATAGTTTGACTTAATAAAGTCAACAATCTGAACCATTTTGATTGTTCACTTGTAAATCTTTGTGATTCGTACCCATTTTAGCCAAATTGTTGTTCGGAAATGTACCTCTGAAGTGCATTTATGTTTGAATAAGAAGTGATGACTTTCATTAAAGGGTACATTGTCACACCCCGAAAATCGGGTCCAGCGGAAGCATACATGTCACTGGGGTGCTACTCAATTGGTATCACAACACAAGGTTCAAAGAACGGTTTTACCTCAACCGTTTAGAAGAAAATTCATTATCAAAAGTATTAAATTTACATCATTCGAAAATAGTGCGAAAGTAAGGCCCATAAATAAATAAAGCGGTCCCAACAAGCATATCAGAGTAGTCTATGACCGTGCCACTTGCCAAGCGCCTCAAGAAATAAACAAGTTATCGCCTTAACCTGAAAATACATGCTAAAAGTGTCAACACGAGGTTGGTGAGTTCATAGGTTTGTTAATTAAACCACGAAGCTGTGAATTATGAGGCGTAGGACAACAGTGAGCAGGATATACAAATGTGAGCACATAACAAGCTAGCAACAACTAAACCTCAGACCACAAATACGCATAAACGTTCCACACATTGATTGGGTGTGTTGGGAATAAAATGTTCAAGTCAAAGAGCCTGCCAGATGAGCTATTGAGCCTGCTAGTTGATTTTGAAGAAGTTGAAGATGTACTAACAGTACCTTCTGGGTAAGAAGGTACTGCTAGTTAATGAAGGTCCTGCCAAGTTGATGATCAAGTTGATAGATATTTATTTGTAGATATTTGTTGTATTATTAGTCTTTGTACAATGTAATACGTTATGTAGAAAGTAGCTCAGTCTTCCATGTTTGTGCAGAAGAATATACAGAGTAGTTTACATTGGTAGTTGTATTTAATAGTAGGCTAGAAAAGTCCAAGTATCTTATTATATTGTGCAACTTGACAACTTGTAATAAGGGGTCCTTATCCTATAAAAGGATCCCTTAGTCACCACCTTTGTAGTATCTCTTTTCCAACTAAGAACTTAGCAATATCCAAAACAGAACATCTCTCTAGTAACTTAGTTACTAAATTCACAAATCCTTAACAAATCAAAGATTCAAGGTTACTTTGTAATCCTGGTGATAGTTAGATCATCCGTATTATTTCATCAATAATATTGAATCGTTTTGTGTTACTAAAGTTGTGTTCATTGTTCATTATAACTCACGTTTACACATTCACCACCTTTTTGTTTCTTTTAAGTGTGTTATAGTAGATTCCGCATACTAAAGCACATTCATTCATAAATATCTCAAACACATTATTAAGATTTACATCCCAAGTGTTTGTATAATCCTTCACAGGGTGCCACTTCCCAAATGATGTGTTGGGTGCCACTTCCCAAAATGTATACTGGGTGCCACTTCCCAAAATATATACTATCAATGCATCTCTGAGCAGTTGCACACGTTCCAGCCAAGTCACACAAATTGAATTCACACAATAAGGCACATATTGCAATCAAACACACATATTGTCCAAAAACACGAAACCAATAGTTCACAGCACGAAAACATTCAAAAGCATTGAGTTTAGTTAAAAACGACAACGAGCATGTATTCTCCCCCAAAACGGTTATAAAACAAGTAAAAGTAGGGGCCATGAACTCACCTTAGCCACAGCAAAGCAAAGATCACAACTGACACTACTGGCATCGAGGAGCAAAACACGACAGTTTCAAGACATACGGCACGACAGTACACGGAGGTACAAGTACAACGGTACACAACGGTCTAGGATCGGCACAACCTAAATACGTATACGATTATCTCAAAATACGTCTCGCAAAATAATAAAGTCTATAAAAGACAATGTGTCGTAGTTTCCGTGGATTACTCGATTTCAAAATGCATCAAAAGCTTAGTATCACGTTTCGTGTGGTGTGGTAAAAAGACATAGACTCGACGGACAACTCACGCCAAGGAGAAAAGACATCAACAAACTCGAGAGAATACTGACGAGAACTCAAACCAAGGAAGACAACTCTAGAAGTTTACGACAAACAACGCCTCAAATAAAATAATTCAGTTTGTACATTTCGACGTTTACCCCGTTATCCCTAAATAATTTGTATGAAACATAAACGTTTTATAAAAATAAGTTTAACTAATAAAATTAGTTTTTCTCAAGTCGTCGTGACTTGATCAAATATGAAATTTTAATAAGTTTATGTCTCGCTATTGTTCTGGTAAATATTAGTTTAGGTTTTATTGAAGATTTTGTGTCCGTTTCGTGTTTAATATATTAAGTTCATTTTGAAGTTAATATATTATACCGTCACAATTCCCAAAATGTTCAATAAGTCCGATGTCTAATATTGTAAGTCCAATAACGATTCAAAATTGTCCAAACGTCCAAGTACAATATTCATAATCCGTATTCAAATTCAATTCCCAAGAGTAACTGAAATGTACCAAGAAACACTTGAGTCAAAATAAATAAATTTCAAAATATATCGACACCATAACTTTACAAAATTTTCAAACACACATTTATTATTTACTTAGCCCAAACAACCAAGCAACCAAACGCCCTCTTGGGCTTAGACCAAATGCATCCATCTTGGGCTTGTTAAACTCAAGAACCATCTAAATCCAAACTAGACTCAACACTAGCCAAATAGACACAACCAAAAATTTTCAACTTACTGAGTACTAGACAACACAACCATGGACCAAGATTGCCTCATGACACCAACTATAACAAATAATATGTTTCCCTGCTATGCCGAGACACAACCAAGAGCAACGACAACAATAACGCAATGAGAACATAGTAAACAGAATATGCTTAACCCGACAATCCCACTCGACTCAATGATACCACCAACACATCAATCCAAAATTAATCCGAATTCAAACTCACTTTCGACACTCCATTAACCTCAAAATAAACGCACCACAACGGCACAACAACTAGACTTGCCGAGACCCTAATGGTCTCGGCTTTCATCCTCGGCACCAACACAACCATCAAATAGACCCATTATTGTTTCATCATCCAAACCGAAATTAACGAAACTCATTCAATAACAAAAAAAAAAAAACGCAAAATCTCAACCACAGACTTTATACCACACGAAAGGATCCAAAACAGGTTTAAACCAAGAGGAATTCAAATAGACTTTCGTAGAGTTTGACCCGATGCAAACCAAAACCACAAACATCATCACAGTTCTTACCACACGAAAAGTTTTAAAGACAAAGTTATATCCTGTTTAAATCTATTTTTATAGCCACAAAATTGATATAAATCGTTGCAAACATGTTCACTATCCACGAAAATAATAACACAAATATAATCAGTTAATAAAAAAAATATATATAAAGACGGGCTCCTCGGTTTTACCATGACGAGAAAGAGAAGAGAGGAGGAGGAAAGCGGCGGCTGTGGTGGCTGCTACGGCGGCTGTGGTGGTTGTAACTCACGGGTTGTCCCTCAAACGACTTCAAAACATCAAGGATAGAATGGAGGGTGATGTTTTTAATGGTGGTGATGGTTGTATGCGGCGGTGGCGGCTCCACTGGCCGGAAAATGATGAGAGAGGAGAGAGTGAGAGGGAATGCGGCTGGAAGAGTAGAGTGGGTGTTATAAACCCTAGAAAATTTATAACAGTATATTTATAGAATTAGGTTTAGGTTAGATAAACTCTAGGGACTAGAATTGTCAACAACTAAAGTCTAGGGAAAATGGTGGAACTTTAATTCAAGGACCAATAATGAAACTTTTGCAATCTTTCTTGAAATGAGGCTCGGGGCTCATTTAGGCTAGTAAACGATCGATTCAAGACACGAGAATATCACCACTGCACTCAGAATAATTTTTCCATTAAGAACGACTATTCATACGCCTCGTTTCTCACGAATAATAAAATAATCAAAACAAATCGTCGGTTGTGCCAGTACGCGTTGTGTACGAATTTCACGTTTCGCCAGATAAATTTCACGTTTTCAAACCAAATAAGTTCAAAAATGATCCGTTTATGAGAAACGGGAAAAGTCTCGTATAGAAATATATTCGAAAAATTATGGGTGGTTACAGTCTCACCTCCTTAACGGAATTGCGACCTCGCGATTCAATTCAAGTTACTCGTTACGGTTGAAAAGAAATGGTATATACACATGGGGATTCATCGTCACGTTCTCACGTGAATTCAGGACTTTTTCGCGAGCTTCGACGAGCTTTATCGATAGGGATGCGGCTTTACTAAGGTCGTTTGATTTCACGGTTCATGATTTCGATAGGTTTCTTAACAAGGTTTAAACATTCATTAATCTGGATCTCTCCCGGAGGAATAGCGGTTGCCTCATCGGCAAGTCGTTTCTTCACGATGCGCATAAAAACGTTGCGAACTTAGCTGAGTACTGACGGTAGCTTGAGCCTGTGTGCTACTGGTTCAACTCTAGCAAGGATTTCAAAAGGATCAATACAGCGAGATTAAGCTTTCCCACGTTTACTAAACGTATCACACCTTCTCATGGTGAATTCTTAAGCATAATCTAGGCTTTAACGGGGAATTTAAGAGATTTACGTCATTTGCCAGCATGCTCTTCTGACGACTCGTGAGCAGCGTGTAACTCGGTTCTGATCTGAATGGTCTTTTCGGTAGTCTCGTTAACAAGTTCAGGGTCAGTAAGTTGGGTACCACCAACTCCTACCCATCAAGTCGGCGAACGGCACTTGCGACCATAAGGTGCCTCGAACGGTGCCATTGGAATACTAGAGTCGTAAGTATCGTTTTAAGAGAATTTGGCCAACGGAAGGTGTCAATACCAACTATTGCAAAATTACGCAGGAACACAACATGTCCTCTAACACTTGAATGATTTTTCCACTTTGGCCATCAGTCTGGAGATGATACACAGTATTCATCTCCAAATCTGTTCTCATGGCTCTTTGGAGTGATTACCAGGAATCTGATGTGAAACAATTGTAAAACCCTAAATTTTTCATTCATTGAAATTCCAATTTTGCCCTTTAATTTTTCTTTTGGAATTTTTAAGAGCCAACAATTAATTATACGAGAACATTATACATTTTAAAATAAGTTCTAATAAACCTCATATCACACGATATATTCATGCAAGGGTCGACTTTGTATATTGTGCACACACATTTCAATATTAAACCATTCTCCTAAAGCACCCTATTATACTCCTTTTATTTTCGGAATACATAAAAGGAACATGTCAGTCATAATAATATTTCTGTAATGTACATATTAGCCAATTGTTCTATATATATATCTCGAACTATGTTTATTTAACAAGCTAAAATAAGAAAATATATTATCCTAAGTATAATAAAAGTTATTAGTAGCATTTATACACCATGAACCCACGTATGACAGAGTTCCAAAAGCACTTTAATAAGTTGTCCAAATCACCCCATGAAAACAGATTCAATCATATCAATCACTCCCTAAAATTTCGGTCCATATTCTCCTCCATAATCCCATAATATTCGACCATTAAATGCTAGTCAAACACATCTTCTCAAATCCCATAAAATTCGAATGACCAGTTGCACGCTCCACATATTAAATCATTAAAACAATCAACATATATACTACCTCAAAAAAATGAATAAAAAATCCCCAAAGGTCTCAAACATGTTTAAAATAAATGACGTTTTCTTAGCCTGCGACCTTAGTGATATATGCGTCCGTGTCCTGGACTTCGACTTCTCTCATTCTAGTTCGAGGCCAGTTCGGGTTGTCGTCATGTTGGGGTAAAGCTAAGTTTTGTTCTTCAGAGGGTTACATGTTTCAGTTTGTTCGTGAGCGAATTACGGATGGACAGTGATTGCTGGTTAAGAGTCGGTTCATGATTGACATGTGGTCATTCGAGTTGTGGTGCGGTCATGGCTGGTTGAGTTTGTGTTCGATCATCTGTTTGTGTACCTGGGTACTCAAAGGTCTTGGCTTATCACGATCTAGTACGAGTTCGGTTCGGATTGTCATTCTTGTTGGAATGGAGTTTTTGGTTCGAGATGATACGTATCGTGGCTGTGCTTGCATAGGCCGTGAGCTCGACCTATTCACATTGAGTCTTATGTTCGTGTGTTGTTTCGGTTCTGCACTTGTATTCTTGCCCTAGCCTCGATCTAACTTTCGACTAGAGGTAACACCTGAATTTCCTTATCTCATTCATTCATTGTTTTAGCGACACATAAAAACTTGGAATAGAGAATAAAGAAGTAGGCTGATGGGAGATATAATAATATACATTTTAAACTCATGTTGAGATATAATTACATATTAAACTGATGTGAGATATAATAACATTACATACTTATCATGAAATTATGAATGGCATACTATGAACACAGCATGAGATCACGAGTCCTCGAAGCATTTACGTGTCGACCGATTTCATTTTGGAGAATTCGAGTATGTTTGAAATACGTTCCGCTATGTCTTCGAGAACGTGTAAATGACGTCTAAAAGCACGATCTATATACTGAAATAAACATAACAACAATATGGAGCTGGGATGAGATAGGTAAAGAAAGAGTATTAGTTTTCATGCATTATGTGGTGTAGGGAATATTTAAATGTGTGTCAAGTTGAGATTAGTATTTATAGCAGTGGATGAATTTGTGAATGCATCAACTTTGGTTTGGTATGAGTAGGAAATAGAAATTGGAAACTGGTCATAGCATGCATGGGTCGAAAGGGGGTTCAGTCGTGTGTTTTAAATAAACGGTGGGTCACGTTGGACTTTGTTGGGAGTTGTGTCGTGTATGTACATAAACGTGAGTCGTGTGGGTATACATGTGAAAAATTGTATTTTTGGTCGCCGCGGTCTAAACTAATGTCAAGAGTACGTTTAATTAAATTATGAAACGACGGAGTCCTAAACTTTCATTTTGATATAATTTACAGTATAAACCCCCAAAGTTATTTATTTGACATTTGTAAATATTAAATTTTGATAATTTACATTTATGACCCTAAACTTTATTAATTTGACATAATTAACCCTAAACTATTATATTGGTCATTTTTAACCCTTAAATATTATTTAATTGTCAATTATAACCTTAAAGTATTAAATTACTATTCCGAGAAACTTACTAAATATGGAAACTCTCTAATTTTGGAAACGTACTAAAAAAAATAGAAAGTCACTAAAAACAGGAAAGTTGCTAAAAACGGAAAGTATACTAAAATGAGTAATTTGATTTAAAATGAGTTATAATAAGACGATCATGTTTTCGTGTAGATCCGCTGAAGAGGGAGTTTGATTCCGATCTTTATGTTTCTGTTATGTTTGCACTTGCGGTCTAAGGTACAGATATTCTGCCCTTCTCAGTAAGGTGCCTTCGTACTCATGATTTTCTGATTTCTGACTCATTATAGGATTTCCCTAAGCCGTTGCTATGTTCCCCTTTGTTTGTGAACTCTTGATATGACCTTTCTGATATTGAATCTTTCTGATACTGAACCTACAGATACTGAACCTTCTGATATTGGACCATCTGATATGAACTTTCTGATATAACTGAAATGGTAACTGACTTATGAAACTGAACTGAATACTGGATAATTGATACTTGACCATTGACCCACAGTTTGAGACTATGAGCCACTCACTAGGCATGAGGGTTTCATGTCCATGTCATTGATGCACCGATGGCATGACTCTAGGGCAGGAGAGTGATGACTTGTCCCGTCCCTGACTTTATCTGATTTGGTGTATGAGGAGTTTCTGGCCACCTGGGGCGCATGGATGCATCCTAGCTGTTACTGTTACTGTTACTGATATATATACTGTTATTACTGGTGACTGATGGTGTGTGCGATACACGTCTTTCACACTCTGGGAGCTAGCTACTCCACTTACTGATTGAGGACTCCCCTCATATTTACTGATTACTGAGAGGTCTCCCCTCTATATGGCTACATGATGATACTGTTACTGTTACTGGGCTCGTAGAGGATTACTGTTTCCTACACCTTATACCCTTGTACTTCTCATTATTGTTACCTTTTCTCATGCCATAACTCTGATTGATTCCTATTTCATTTACTATTCATTAATCTGTATTACTGCTTGTTACCGTTATATCTGTTCACTGAGCTCTCGTAGCTCAGCCGCATTTCTTTTCCTGCGGCAGGTTTTAGTAGGAAGCTGGGAATGAGTGGAGAGTGTACCTTTGGACTTAGAAGATTGGATAGCTATTCTGGATTAGAGTTGACTAGAAGATAATATATTTTAGAATTAGTGTTTTTGGAAGTTTTTCATTTGTAATCCTTTGAGATTTTTTTGTATTACTGTAGATGTATGCTTTGTTTTGATCTGATATGAATCCATTATTGTGATATCTTTACCCTTGTCGGGTTGGGGTGTTACAATTTATGGTATCAGAGACAGGCTGCGACTCGTAATACATTTACCCTTGACCTATGAAGTCTGGACCACTAAGTTTCCACTGTAGGCGCTCATAAGACAACCTTTGAAAATTTGATTTAGGATTTCCCCATAGGAACTTAAGTTATTACTGGTGAGGAATGGGTAGACTAGGACATCTATGTAAGTAGCATTGCTTCTGCATTACTCTGATTCGTGCCTCTGCCTTTAGCTATGCCTTATAAGAACATTTATTTCAGAAGCTAGAAAGTTTTGCAACCTAAGCTTAGTAACCAAGTAAGTTGGAATACCTCGGGAACTACATGGATACCTTACACCATTTAAGTTTCACCTTCTGATTTTGATCTCCACTTCCGATCTGTTTGATAAACAGTCTAATATCTTTCCGACCATCCCGGAGGCCGTTTAACCCTATTGTGTTTGACACCTTCTATAAATTCATTACCTATACTGGATATAAATGTATCACCTGATACTATTCTGTCTTGCAAATCCATTACTTATTTCTATTATAACTCTGGTAATTATTAACCCTGGATATAGAAGTTTATTCCCTCCCTTGAATGATGAATTTTATTTTCCAATCAGTTTTCCTTTGGAAGGATTTAATGCAAATACTATCTCTGTATGGAATTGTTAACTGAGCATGATGATGCTGATAACCGATGTTCCATACGCCTCACTTTGACAGTATACGATGTTCGTATTACCGATGATTCACAACCTACCTGCACTTGTGCTAAAAGCTAAACAAAACTCCAAACACCTTGAACTGTTCGCTTATCTATCCCTAATACCTTGATGAACCATGTACTTGACTCTGACATATGAACTATCCGTCTGGTTTAATGACCATATTTGTTCTGCGGATCTGTTTACGATTGATATACTTGATTTTGGAGATCTTTTGATTATTGATTGGCTGGCTCTTCGTAAAAGCTACCATAGACTACCGCATCTGAAATGTAACAATCTACTCCACCCTACTTTTTATTATGATAACCTTTAAATGCTCAAATCTGTTAAGCTTAACACTGCTATGGAAATATTTACCCTGATCTCATTTGATTGTCAAATTCTCCTGACACCTATTAGTATCCACCCTTAGAAAGCTTTGGCATTGAAAGTTTTGGTTGTACAAATTTTCTGGCGTTTTCTGATGGAACTCTTAGGGTTTTCCCTCCTGTTTGAGAAGTAGAATTGACTCTGAACTGTTCGCAGTTGATGAACCATGATGCTATTGAAGTTGAGAGATTGAAGAAGCTGATGGAATATGATTTTGTTCACCTCAGTGTTTCCTTTGAATATCCCTATTAATCTATGAAGAAGAGAGAGAAAAATTTTGCGTCAGCATGTCGACTATCGTAAACCTAACCGTATCACTATCGTAATCATTTTTCATTTCTGCGTATCAATGATTGATTTATTCCACCTTGAAACTCTGTATCAGACAACCTCATTTAATGTTTGAAGGACTGAAGAAGCAACCACAAGAACTCCTAAGATAGGAGATGACTAACTGAGAGCAACTTCCGTAAAGTATTTCAGTTTTATTCGTAAAGATTGGTGATGTGAATTAGATATGAAGTTTTCCCTGAAACGATTCATGAAAACTGTTTTCGTACTCATTGTGACCATCATGAGTTTTAAATAATGCCAATTGTATTGGCTAATGGAATCATGTTTTCGTGAGTAATTGGACAACTGTCATAGTATGACAGCATGTTTGTGCTCTGAGACGAACAAGGAACATATATACCATTTTCGTATTAAGTAGAATGACCCTCTGTTCTGGAAGGGTGGATTTGATTGGCGTTCAGAGATGGTAGCAGACAAACACTACCAGGAATCCGGTGATGACAACAATCTGAGTTGGCGAATTTCGAATTGTGCTAGGAGACCTGTCAAGGACACACAGCCTTACTTCTCTATTCATTTTAGTTGTACTAAGATGAATTGAGAGCAGAAGCAGGCTCGTGAATGGGTGATGCTCGGTGACTATGTCGTAGATCCACGTTACTACACCAAAATTCCAAGAAGAAGTGCTGAAGGCTTGAGGGACCAGACTCAAGTTTATAATTCCTTTCACCATATGATCAGATGGACAAGCGTAGACTGACTACTCGGACATGGAAGAAATTTTGGAAATTGTGTATCTGAATGAACGAATTTTGAAGCAAACATTGATGTTTGGATAAGTTGATTCAGTGAAGGATGAAGTTATTAATGACTCAATTCACTTCTGCTAAACCTACTTAAGTTTCCGTTACCTGATGATAAGATCCTTTGAATGATTTAGGTTCTCTATTAGTAATTCCGTTCTGTGTTCATTCTGCGTTTGATGGATGATGGTTTTGTTATGAGAATTTTGATGAATTGTGGAAGACCTGACGCTTTTGACGACATGCTTCATTTGATGCTGTTACGTTATTTGTACGATTTGTTTCTCTGATTTTGAATTCATAATGATGATCGATTCGGACCAACCCTAGGGGATAGAAGGACTGTTAGGTGGTTAAGATAAGTTGCTTATTTCACGACTTGAGATAAAGTATGGTCATCATGGGAGCATATTTATATGATGCCAGTATTATGACGTCTGGCCAACGTGATAATGCTTACATCATATAACGTGCACTTGTTGTGGGCATAGGATATTTCGAGAAGTGCCTTAGAACTTTAGAGATTCTGATAACTGTTTGGGATTATCTGCATTAGTGAGACCTTAAGTTCATTCTAACTGTACGAGTAATCTGCTTTCACCGTTATGCAAATTGATATGTCTGGATCGTTGTCACGCACTCTGCTGACCTCTGACCTTTTGATAATAATCTTAGGTTTTTTTATAGAACTTCTACCAATTGATGTTATCAATAATCTATTTCTGTACGTTCTAATCTGATTTGTCTAATCAAATTCCACAGACGATATATCCGTCAAATCCTACGTATTCCCTGTATCTCTTCCGAGGGGATACGATTATCATCTGTTACGATTGGTATTTTATTTCCTTTGATCTGGACTCAGTATAGCATATTTTTCTGAGGAAGCCGAAGTTATTTTCATCAACAAGGTAGAGTCATGAGAAACAAGTCCTTCACATTTCTGCTCACAGTTCGTTGTGTTTTCCGTTTCTTTTCACTTCAAATTTCGAGGACGAAATTTTCTTTTAAGAATGGAAGAGTTGTAAAACCCTGAATTTTTCATTCATTGAAATTCCAATTTTGCCCTTCAATTTTTCTTTTGGAATTTTTAAGAGCCTACAATTAATTATACGAGAACATTATACATTTTAAAATAAGTTCTAATAAACCTCATATCACACGATATATTCATGCAAGGGTCGACTTTGTATATTGTGCACACACATTTCAATATTAAACCATTCTCCTAAAGCACCCTATTATACTCCTTTTATTTGCGGAATACATAAAAGGAACATGTCAGTCATAATAATATTTCTGTAATGTACATATTAGCCAATTGTTCTATATATATATCTCGAACTATGTTTATTTAACAAGCTAAAATAAGAAAATATATTATCCCAAGTATAATAAAAGTTATTAGTAGCATGTATACACCATGAACCCACGTATGACAGAGTTCCAAAAACACGTTCATAACTTGTCCAAATCACCCCATGAAAACAGATTCAATCATATCAATCACTCCCTAAAATTTCGGTCCATATTCTCCTCCATAATCCCATAATATTCGACCATTAAATGCTAGTCAAACACATCTTCTCAAATCCCATAAAATTCGAATGACCAGTTGCACGCTCCACATATTAAATCATTAAAACAATCAACATATATACTACCTCAAAAAAAATGAATAAAAAAACCCCAAAGGTCTCAAACCTGTTTAAAATAAATGACGTTTTCTTAGCCTGCGACCTTAGTGATATATGCGTCCGTGTCCTGGACTTCGACTTCTCTCATTCTAGTTCGAGGCCAGTTCGGGTTGTCGTCATGTTGGGGTAAAGCTAAGTTTTGTTCTTCAGAGGGTTACATGTTTCAGTTTGTTCGTGAGCGAATTACGGATGGACAGTGATTGCTGGTTAAGAGTCGGTTCATGATTGACATGTGGTCATTCGAGTTGTGGTGCGGTCATGGCTGGTTGAGTTTGTGTTCGAGCATCTGTTTGTGTACCTGGGTACTCCAAGGTCTTGGCTTATCACGATCTAGTACGAGTTCGGTTCGGATTGTCATTCTTGTTGGAATGGAGTTTTTGGTTCGAGATGATACGTATCGTGGCTGTACTTGCATAGGCTGTGAGCTCGACCTATTCACATTGAGTCTTGTGTTCGTGTGTTGTTTCGGTTCTGCACTTGTATTCTTGCCCTAGCCTCGATCTAACTTTCGACTAGAGGTAACACTTGAATTTCCTTATCTCATTCATTCATTGTTTTAGCGACACATAAAAACTTGGAATAGAGAATAAAGAAGTAGGCTGATGGGAGATATAATAATATACATTTTAAACTCATGTTGAGATATAATTACATATTAAACTGATGTGAGATATAATAACATTACATACTTATCATGAAATTATGAATGGCATACTATGAACACAGCATGAGATCACGAGTCCTCGAAGCATTTACGTGTCGACCGATTTCATTTTGGAGAATTCGAGTATGTTTGAAATACGTTCCGCTATGTATTCGAGAACGTGTAAATGACGTCTAAAAGCACGATCTATATACTGAAATAAACATAACAACAATATGGAGCTATAAACATACGTGAATAGGTAACTTAAATAGGGATGAGATAGGTAAAGAAAGAGTATTAGTTTTCATGCATTATGTGGTGTAGGGAATATTTAAATGTGTGTCAAGTTGAGATTAATATTTATAGCAGTGGATGAATTTGTGAATGCATCAACTTTGGTTTGTTATGAGTTGGAAATAGAAATTGGAAACTGGTCATAGCATGCATGGGTCGAAAGGGGGTTCAGTCGTGTGTTTTAAATAAACGGTGGGTCACGTTGGACTTTGTTGGGAGTTGTGTCGTGTATGTACATAAACGTGAGTCGTGTGGGTATACATGTGAAAAATTGTATTTTTGGTCGCCGCGGTCTAAACTAATGTCAAGAGTACGTTTAATTAAATTATGAAACGACGGAGTCCTAAACTTTCATTTTGATATAATTTACAGTATAAACCCCCAAAGTTATTTATTTGACATTTGTAAATATTAAATTTTGATAATTTACATTTATGACCCTAAACTTTATTAATTTGACATAATTAACCCTAAACTATTATATTGGTCATTTTTAACCCTTAAATATTATTTAATTGTCAATTATAACCTTAAAGTATTAAATTACTATTCCGAGAAACTTACTAAATATGGAAACTCTCTAATTATGGAAATGTACTAAAAAAAAATAGCAAGTCACTAAAAACAGGAAAGTTGCTAAAAACGGAAAGTATACTAAAATGAGTAATCTGATTTAAAATGAGTTATAATAAGATGATCATGTATTCGTTTAGATCCGCTGAAGAGGGAGTTTGATTCCGATCTTTATGTTTCTGTTATGTTTGCACTTGCGGTCTAAGGTACAGATATTCTGCCCTTCTCAGTAAGGTGCCTTCGTACTCATGATTTTCTGATTTCTGACTCATTATAGGATTTCCCTAAGCCATTGCTATGTTCCCCTTTGTTTGTGAACTCTTGATATGACCTTTCTGATATTGAATCTTTCTGATACTGAACCTACAGATACTGAACCTTCTGATATTGGACCATCTGATATGAAATTTCTGATATAACTGAAATGGTAACTGACTTATGAAACTGAACTGAATACTGGATAATTGATACTTGACCATTGACCCACAGTTTGAGACTACGAGCCACTCACTAGGCATGAGGGTTTCATGTCCATGTCATTGATGCACCGATGGCATGACTCTAGGGCAGGAGAGTGATGACCTGTCCCGTCCCTGACTTTATCTGATTTGGTGTATGAGGAGTTTCTGGCCACCTGGGGCGCATGGATGCATCCTAGTTGTTACTGTTACTGTTACTGATATATATACTGTTATTACTGGTGACTGATGGTGTGTGCGATACACGTCTTTCACACTCTGGGAGCTAGCTACTCCACTTACTGATTGAGGACTCCCCTCATATTTACTGATTACTGAGAGGTCTCCCCTCTATATGGCTACATGATGATACTGTTACTGTTACTGTTACTGGGCTCGTAGAGGATTACTGTTTCCTACACCTTATACCCTTTTACTTCTCATTATTGTTACCTTTTCTCATGCCATAACTCTGATTGATTCGTATTTCATTTACTGTTCATTATTCTGTATTACTGCTTGTTACCGTTATATCTGTTCACTGAGCTCTCGTAGCTCAGCCGCATTTCTTTTCCTGCGGCAGGGTTTAGTAGGAAGCTGGGAATGAGTGGAGAGTGTACCTTTGGACCTAGAAGATTGGATAGCTATTCTGGATTAGAGTTGACTAGAAGATAATATATTTTAGAATTAGTGTTTTTGGAAGTTTTTCATTTGTAATCCTTTGAGATTTTTTTGTATTACTGTAGATGTATGCTTTGTTTTGATCTGATATGAATCCATTATTGTGATATCTTTACCCTTGTCGGGTTGGGGTGTTACAACTATCCCGATCAGAGAATGGTAAGAGTCGACACTCTATACCGGGTAATGATTTCATAGGAGTACGGACGAGCAAGTTTGCTAATACTGTCGTTTCATTGATTAGAGAAGGTGAGTAGATTAGGTAAGATTATCAACAATAACTCTGGTAGCGGCGCGGGATTTATTTCCAAAGTTTCGTTCATGATGTAATTAATTATTCGGTAAGAAGGCAGCAAGGATCACTGGTACTTCCGAGGGACAAGTGAAAAGTCAGGTGGTTGTCCCAAGGAATCGCGGTCTCAGTTACTCCTTAGAGTCTCAAGATTTCTGTTAGGTGTGGAATCTCTGCCAAATAGAGAGTTTAGCGTGTTCAGAGTGTAATTCTGAGAAAAGAAGTTGATTGCCACAAGCAATCAGTTGGTTGAATCGGTAATGTACAAGGTACTCAAAACGGAAGGTATAACATTGATTGAACAGTTTCGATTGAACAACATCGATTTGAAAAATAAACATCATCGATTGAGCACAAGGCTTAGGGTAGAGGCTACTGTAACGAGACCACAACAAAACAAGGCCGAATAACATATCCAAATCCAGGATGACGTCGAAAATCACAAAATCAAACAATCCGAATTAAATCAGAATCAAACCAATCCAAACATAGTCAATATCGAATCCAAACGTAGTCAAAAATCGAATCCAAAAGTAGCCAGAATCAAATCCAAACGCGGCAAAAATTAAATCCAGACGTAGCCAAAATCAAACATAAGCGTAAATAAAATCAGATCCAAACGTGGCCAAAATCAATTCCAAACGTAGCCAAAATTCAAAACCAATCATGGTCGAAATCGAATCTAAACGTTCCAGTAAGCTCGGACGGCTTATAGCGCTCTTAAAGGGTTACAAGTAAGTAACTCGGATTCAAACGGTGCCAATCGGATCTAACTCGACCCGATGCAAAATACGGCCGGACGGCGGCAAACAGGATTTCCATATAATGGAGAAGTATAGCGATGCCAAGGGCATTACGGTTCATGCGGTGTTGTGATGCCAGTGTGTAGTGTGTGTGGAAGTAAAATTCCATGTCCGTGTACACACGCGAAACTGTACCATCCCAAAAATCAATGACTAACCCGGACATAATTCCATTATAACTACTCTGAGTATTGCAAAATTCACCTCTGAGTCGGACATAGGTGATCAGGCTATGCCCCACTGTCCCTGGCTGAATATAGGTGATCAGTCTATATTCACCCGAGGTTCAATGAATTTTGGAAGACTAAGCCTAGTTATACTAGTAGTATGTCCATTATATCCAGAATCATTCCCAAAAATCACGACAAGTATACAAACTCGATATTCAGTAGTGAGATTACACAAGGAAATAACGTAACTCTATGACAGGTATGGTGCGTGCAAAAGCATATGAAAATGCTTATAGTGAGCAACTAAAACGAGCAGATATAAAATATCCAAGAGTCAGGCACGCATCTCAACAAATATAAAATCAAGCATCTCATCAAATAACTCATCAAATATACCATGAACATCTCATCTAATATATCATCACTATCTCGTCATATCAATCATAACCTCAAACAAAATCATACGCGGGGCATCAGCTTGGCAGGCAGGCACGTGTCGGTCATAGGGTTAAGTTTTCGCCAAAAGTGGTTATAGTCCAGGTTTTTGAAAACAACCCAGTTCTCTATAACCTGGCTCTGATACCAATCTGTCACACCCCGAAAATCGGGTCCAGCGGAAGCATACATGTCACTGGGGTGCTACTCAATTGGTATCACAACACAAGGTTTAAAGAACGGTTTTACCTCAACCGTTTAGAAGAAAATTCATTATCAAAAGTATTAAATTTACATCATTCGAAAATAGTGCGGAAGTAAGGCCCATAAATAAATAAAGCGGTCCCAACAAGCATATCAGAGTAGTCTATGACCGTGCCACTTGCCAAGCGCCTCAAGAAATAAACAAGCTATCGCCTTAACCTGAAAATACATGCTAAAAGTGTCAACACGAGGATGGTGAGTTCATAGGTTTGTTAATTAAACCACGAAGCTGTGAATTATGAGGCGTAGGACAACAGTGAGCAGGATATACAAATGTGAGCACATAACAAGCTAGCAACAACTGAACCTCAGACCACAAACACGCATAAACGTTCCACACGTTGATTGGGTGCCACTTCCCAAATGATGTGCTAGGTGCCACTTCCCAAAATGTATACTGGGTGCCACTTCCCAAAATATATACTATCAATGCATCTCTGAGCAGTTGCACACGTTCCAGCCAAGTCACACAAATTGAATTCACACAATAAGGCACATATTGCAATCAAACACACATATTGTCCAAAAACACGAAACCAGTAGTTCACAGCATGAAAGCATTCAAAAGCATTGAGTTTAGTTAAAAACGACAACGAGCATGTATTCTCCCCCAAAACGGTTATAAAACAAGTAAAAGTTGGGGCCATGAACTCACCTTAGCCACAGCAAAGCAAAGATCACAACTGACACTACTGGCATCGAGGAGCAAAACACGACGTTTCAAGACATACGGCACGACAGTACACGGAGGTACAAGTACAACGGTACACAACGGTCTAGGATCGGCACAACCTAAATACGTATACGATTATCTCAAAATACGTCTCGCAAAATAATAAAGTCTATAAAAGACAATGTGTCGTAGTTTCCGTGGATTACTCGATTTCAAAATGCATCAAAAGCTTAGTATCACGTTTCGTGTGGTGTGGTAAAAAGACATAGACTCGACGGACAACTCACGCCAAGGAGAAAAGACATCAACAAACTCGAGAGAATACTGACGAGAACTCAAACCAAGGAAGACAACTCTAGAAGTTTATGACAAACAACGCCTCAAATAAAATAATTCAGTTTGTACATTTCGACGTTTACCCCGTTATCCCTAAATAATTTGTATGAAACATAAACGTTTTATAAAAATAAGTTTAACTAATAAAATTAGTTTTTCTCAAGTCGTCGTGACTTGATCAAATATGAAATTTTAATAAGTTTATGTCTCGCTATTGTTCTGGTAAATATTAGTTTAGGTTTTATTGAAGATTTTGTGTCCGTTTCGTGTTTAATATATTAAGTTCATTTTGAAGTTAATATATTATACCGTCACAATTCCCAAAATGTTCAATAAGTCCGATGTCTAATATTGTAAGTCCAATAACGATTCAAAATTGTCCAAACGTCCAAGTACAATATTCATAATCCGTATTCAAATTCAATTCCCAAGAGTAACTGAAATGTACCAAGAAACACTTGAGTCAAAATAAATAAATTTCAAAATATATCGACACCATAACTTTACAAAATTTTCAAACAAACATTTATTATTTACTTGGCCCAAACAACCAAGCAACCAAACGCCCTCTTGGGCTTAGACCAAATGCATCCATCTTGGGCTTGTTAAACTCAAGAACCATCTAAATCCAAACTAGACTCAACACTAGCCAAATTGACACAACCAAAAATTTTCAACTTACTGAGTACTAGACAACACAACCATGGACCAAGATTGCCTCATGACACCAACTATAACAAATAATATGTTTCCCTGCTATGCCGAGACACAACCAAGAGCAACGACAACAATAACGCAACGAGAACATAGTAAACAGAATATGCTTAACCCGACAATCCCACTCGACTCAATGATACCACCAACACATCAATCCAAAATTAATCCGAATTCAAACTCACTTTCGACACTCCATTAACCTCAAAATAAACGCTCCACAATGGCACAACAACTAGACTTTCCGAGACCCTAATGGTCTCAGCTTTCATCCTCAGCACCAACACAACCATCAAATAGACCCATTATTGTTTCATCATCCAAACCGAAATTAACGAAACTCATTCAATAACAAAAAAAAAAAAACGCAAAATCTCAACCACAGACTTTATACCACACGAAAGGATCCAAAACAGGTTTAAACCAAGAGGAATTCAAATAGACTTTCGTAGAGTTTGACCCGATGCAAACCAAAACCACAAACATCATCACAGTTCTTACCACACGAAAAGTTTTAAAGACAAAGTTATACCCTGTTTAAATCTATTTTTATAGCCACAAAATTGATATAAATCGTTGCAAACATGTTCACTATCCACGAAAATAATAACACAAATATAATCAGTTAATAAAAAAAATATATATAAAGACGGGCTCCTCGGTTTTACCATGACGAGAAAGAGAAGAGAGGAGGAGGAAAGCGGCGGCTGTGGTGGCTGCTACGGCGGCTGTGGTGGTTGTAACTCACGGGTTGTCCCTCAAACGACTTCAAAACATCAAGGATAGAATGGAGGGTGATGTTTTTAATGGTGGTGATGGTTGTATCGCGGCGGTGGCGGCTCCACTGGCCGGAAAATGATGAGAGAGGAGAGAGTGAGAGGGAATGCGGCTGGAAGAGTAGAGTGGGTGTTATAAACCCTAGAAAATTTATAACAGTATATTTATAGAATTAGGTTTAGGTTAGATAAACTCTAGGGACTAGAATTGTCAACAACTAAAGTCTAGGGAAAATGGTGGAACTTTAATTCAAGGACCAATAATGAAACTTTTGCAATCTTTCTTGAAATGAGGCTCGGGGCTCATTTAGGCTAGTAAACGATCGATTCAAGACATGAGAATATCACCACTGCGCTCAGAATAATTTTTCCATTTAGAACGACTATTCATACGCCTCGTTTCTCACGAATAATAAAATAATCAAAACAAATCGTCGGTTGTGCCAGTACGCGTTGTGTACGAATTTCACGTTTCGCGAGATAAATTTCACGTTTTCAAACCAAATAAGTTCAGAAAGGATCCGTTTATGAGAAACGGGAAAAGTCTCGTATAGAAATATATTCGAAAAATTACGGGTGGTTACATACATTGTTGAGCATTGTGCCATAAAATTTGTTTGACAAAAATAAGTCAAACATTAGATGAGATTGTACATATGCAGTTCAGTTTGTATCCAAGAGTATGGAATGTATGCAGCAGTTCATATCAGTAAACATATAGAGATTCATTACCAATAAAAAAAACTGAAAACTTGTAACACCCTAGGAAAATCCCACATTGGTCGTGACTTGGAGTGATGCTAGGACATATGTTAACATTTGTCTTATATGACAACAACGCGTTTTGTGGTCTAACGGTTAATCGCTCATATGGTTAAGCGTGCTCATGTGAGAGTAGTACTGGCTTGGGTGACCTGCCGGGAAGTCTTCACATGAGGGCCACAAAAGCAAAACCGTGAGCCTACGGGCAAAGCGGACAATATTGTGTTCTATAAGGCGGGGTGTTACAGGTGGTATCAGAGCCACTCCAATCCGTTCGGGATGTGGGGCAAACCTCATCGTCATTCGAGGACGATGAGTCCCTTAGACAGGGTTGTTACCCAACTTGAATCCCGGGACGGGATTCCCCTAAGGGGGGGGGGGGTGAATGTAACACCCTAGGCAAATCCCACATTGGCCGTGACTTAGAGTGATGTTGAGACATATGTTAACATTCGCCTTATATGACAACAACGCGTTTTGTGGTCTAACGGTTAATCGCCCATACGGTTAAGCGTGCTCATGTGAGAGTAGTACTGGCTTGGGTGACCTGTCGGGAAGTCTTCACATGAGGGCCACAAAAGTTAAACCGTGAGCCTACGAGCAAAGCGGACAATATTGTGGTCTATAAGGCGGGGTGTTACAGGATAAAAATGTCAAAACTCGTCAATATACTTTATCTTAGTATTTTGATTAAAGGATAAGTTTAGCGAAACATTCTGTAACACCCCCAAAATTATCGCAGTGGAAGATTGTGTCACTGGAGTATTACTTCATAGCTCACAGTGCAAGTTACAGAAAACGACTCTAAATGAGACGTTTTGAAATAATTTATCATTCGATTAAATAAAACATCAGAGTTTAAGAGGTCCCAACAAATTTATAAGTAATAAATATAAGAGTTTAAAAGTTTTATCGAATGATAATGATGCATTGTCTTCAAAAATTATCCGTGCACCTTCACATGCCAGCTAATAAAAACCTGAGATAAACATGCTAAAAAAGTCAACACAAAAGTTGAGTGAAATTCATAGGTTTATAAATAAATAATGGACAACAAGATTTCAAGTTTAAGAGACAATTGATAAAGCAGTCATTATTGCACTAAGCTCATGACACTCAAAGCGTTAACGTGAGGTATCATATAAATGATAATAAAGCCCTAGAAGTAGGTAATTTGCCATTATACCTAAATACTCAAATATAGTGCGTTTGGTTGAATCGACACAACACAAACGGGATTTATCAATCCCAATAGGCCTATTCACAATATTCACGCTCACATAAAAATGATTAATGGTTCATGATGCTAGGGACTTATCTTTGGCAATAATGGTACTTAGGCAATAATACATTCAGGTAAGCATACAGTTCAAAGTACTTGTGTCCAAATTGTAAAATAGCATGTATCTCCTCCAATGGGTTTATAAACAATTTAAAGAGTTTAAGTGGGGCTATGAACTCACCTTAGAGTGTAGTGACGTAAGTAACACAACGATGCCAAGAAGTATGGCAGAACAGTACACAGAAGTACAGCACAACGATACGGAATTTGTAGCAACCCGTAGAATTCCCTAGTCATTAGTGAATGTTAATCTAGTATTAACACATCGTTACTGTTCACTTAACCATTTTACGAGCAAAATTTAAATTTTTTTTATTACAATTCTATTCAAACACGTTGTTACATGATACACGATACTTTGGAACAAGCTCACACGCGCACTACGACAATCCAAAACACGATTAAACACCAAACGGACTCTTAATTCTATTTTTGGCTTGTTACTATTCACAAGCCCAACCCAAGTTTTTATTTTTCCTTTTATTCCACTCGACAGAACTCATTTACTTAGCCAATTTATTTCTGAAATTCGACATACAATCTACACATTACTTTACATGGTTCGATTCCCCTTACACCCAGGAATCAAGACTGACAAATACCATGTTTTGGTTCGAAGTTAGAATCAAAAAAGAGACCTCAAGCTAACCTCGTTCGACCAGCTATACAACCCAACTAAATTCTCACAAATTCAATCTAAACTATATTTTTCCTATGCGATTTATATTCTTCATGGTTTAAATGACTTCTTAAATCTTTACACACCCTTCTATTTCTTTTTGACACGTTCAAATGTTGCTTGGACACTTTAATATGTGTCGAATGTATTGTGTATCAACCACTTGATCTATAAACTGAAATATACACCACTTGAGCTAGCCACTTGATGAACCTAGCTACTCTTAATCTCTAAAAATCCTTATCCTCACTGCAACAAATCAATTAATATCACAACTTGTTGAATTTTATACTATATACTCAAGTTTACATACATGCATATATGTATACAATATATATATATATACTCAATTTTTCCCTCAACAACAAGTCCCTCAGCAACAAATCATTCATCAACAACCAATGCAGAATTACTGATGCGCTCCATCGAAGCTTTAAATTAATAAACAAGAATTACCGATTAACTAGGAACACATTCGAGCAAGTATACCCTAGTCATATGTAGTATTGGGGTTGGTAAGTCAAGGTCGTCCCAAGAGACTTGGTTGCACTCAAGTATCGTTTGTTTGTTTAAGCAAGTAACAAGTTGATGGTTATGATTGTCACGGATCAAACCAACAAGAAAAGAAATATAAGAACAATCACACAAAGAACATACATGTTTGGACAAATGATCACATGGATATTAGGATGGTTAGTTTGGAAAATATATTATCAAAAGTAATCCTTACGACCTTTAAAACCAATAATAATTTAGTGTTTTATAAATCAAATATGTATAAGCCTCAATCAAATGGTCATGTCATGAGCCTTATGCCTATAACAAGAAAGAATCCTTTCGAACTTTAGACTTTGATGTTATTAATTCGTGAAGTTCCATTTACTTGAAAAATGATTAGAACACATATTCAAAAGATGCCTTTCGACCCTTAATCTAAATTAAACTTTCACTTGTTATGTTTATTAAGTTTCTCATACAATCGTCACAAAGTACAAGACCAAAACATTCGTCGACTAATGAATTGAAATCAACCACTATTGAGAACCCTTTCGACATTTAGACTCAACAATGATTAATCAAGACAATAAACAAGACAAGTTCCAATTTAACCAAATATGATGTTATCATCATATTCCAAACAAACACTACAAATATCCAAACATCCCTTTATCACAAGTTATCATAATATCCAAACAAGTATACAAAACTATTCCATGGTTATTTCAATCAAACACAAAGATTCAACAATCATGGTAATCATAAACATCATGAAATATAAAAGTAACAAGGTTTACCCAAAGTATGAATTACAATAGGCAAAGGTAAAGGATTTATAGCAACCTTCAAGCCTCCAATCAACTATACGCTTTCTACCAAGCCGGAAAATAATACCCAACACCTTCTTCCATGTGTTTGAGCCTTCTTCTGAAAATGGCAGAGGTTGGTGGTCTTTTGGGAGAGATAAGTTGGTGAAAATTCGTCCTTAAGGGTGGAGGGTAGAATTTCAAAATGAAAACCAAGCCTAAGCACTCATATATATAGTAGAAATCAACCCTTAGCCTCTAAGTATGAAACTTGGGCACTAAGTGTCATAAAATACCAGGAAATGGAGTAAATAGAGATAAGTGATCGGGCTTGGGGCTTAATGACACTTAATAATTCATTAAAAATAACTTGGGAATGTCTGATTGGTCCATCCGATCGGATACGGGACCATACCGATAAGATGGATGAAAAAGTTAGCTCCATCCGAATCGGTTGCGGGCTAATATCGATCGGATGTGGCATTTTCGCCAGAAATGATAAGCACGAAAGTTGTAGATCCTTCTCTCCCGGTTCCGTGGCCGCTTGAATCATCTAAATCCGAGTTCGTATGCTCAAATTATGGCCAAAATGGTGGAGGTGTGTCGGGAACAACGAGTCTTCCATTATTTCTTCGTTTTAGCTTCTTTTCTTCATTTCTTTTCTCGTTTTCCCTTTTGTGCTTTTTTTTTGAGTCTTTGGAGTGACAGCTTCATGACTTTATCTTCTCGAATATACTCCAAGAGACTCGCTTTTGTCAGGAATTCTTCGTATATGCATAAATCTTCGTTTATTGATCGTTTCTTCGTCTTTTTATTGGTTTTCTTTGTCGTGAGCTTCCATGAACCTAAAATAGAAATTATAGTTTATTAAGTACCATAAGTTCATAAAAGTGATCAATATATATACATAAAATCCACGATAACGCTCCTAAAAACATGTACAATTTGAGCGTTATCAAATTCCCCCACACTTGAACTTTGCTTGCCCTCAAGCAAATATAGAAAAAGAAAAATCGAAATTCATACCTAAATGACAAAACGAAAAGAAAATTTTAAAAATTTTGAAATTTTTTTTTGAAATATCGATATATATATATATATATATATATATATATATATATATATATATATATATATATATATATATATATATATATATATATATATATATATATATATATATATGTATATTTTTTTTTAATAAAAGAGAAAATGAGCGCAAACTCCCCCACACTTAAGGGTTTGCTTGTCCTCAAGCAAATATTAAGAAAAATAGATCCCACATGGTGCATGAAAAATGATTATAAAAATTATTATGCAAATCTACCAAGTACAAGTACAAGATACGATTCATCATTTTTAAGCGTTATGGTGAAAAACCAAGATGTATGACAATACCCATAGATTTTCTTGCTTGAGTAACATTTCTAAACACCTCACGAAAAAGAAACGAAGTATAATTCACTCAATCACTCATTTATTTAGGTAGTGGAGTATATATTAGAGAAATCACACTCATTGCTCAGTCATGATCCGTTTATTACCATAGGCTTGTACAAGAAACAAAACTCCACCGACGTGGCGTAAGCGCCAAGTGTAAACATCTAAAGAGGTCTTTTATTCGGGTTGTAATGTACAGGCTTCGAGGTTGTACCAGGCTTATGTTTAAATATCTCATACAAGAACATATTAGATCGCTAGCGCGAATTCTTGATTTACTCGAACAACAGATGGTCACTAGGGCATATATTGGATTGCTGGCGCGCTATTCACATAACGGATGGTCACCAAAATACACACTAGATCGCTGACGCGTCATTCGATCACTCAAAAACCGGATGGTCACTAAAATATTAATGCACTACATATTTTCACAAAGCCATCACTATATCCGGATGCTCGAAAGCTAAAAACGAATAAAGTAATTTGGTAAGGGTAGGGATAAGGTATGGGAGTATTTATGAAATTGGTTTTAAAAGAAAAATAAAGTCAAGTCTAAGTCCCATTGTTGCTAGTTACCGAACAAACCGCAAACCCGTAAATGATTATAGTTAACAACTTCCTCTTCTTTGAACTTTCCCATATCGATACATCGATTCGCCATAATAATATTCCTCATATTTAGCTCATTGGCTAACAACATATCACATAACTTTCTTTCTTCATCTTCATATATAGCACATTGGCTATAATTGTCACCTTATAGTTGCGATGACTTATCTTCTTCTTTTTTCCTTTTTTTTAAGACTTTTTTTTCTTCCTCATACATACACATCTCCCCCCCCAACTTCGTATAAGCATACACCACAAAAATACAAATAAGAAGTATGCATCCTTCGTCTTTGTCGGAATGGCACACACAACTGGCAAAGTGTGGCTAACTATCAATCATAAAAAACAATCCAACATTCCAAGCAACTAGCAACCACCATTTAGACTTCGACTAAGGGTTATGCTAAGGTTTAAAGTGTAAAATATTTTTGTATTTTTTTGGATGTAACACAAATGAAAAGGATTGGTTCGGAGGGTGAACTAAGGGTATCTAGCGCTAAAGATAAACGCTAACAAATGGGTTCCAAATACGAGGTTAACTAACCGATGTGGTTAGCAAAAATTATTTTGTAAACGGATGGCCATTTGGTGTTATTCCTAAGGATGCCTCTTTATCACACGAATACACTTATATCACACGAATGTGATCTTACTGCGGTCTGGTAATGATTTACAAGTACAAGTTCTAGAATAAATAAAATCACCGGCACACTCATAGCAAAAGATCCAAGCATAAAAGATGTATACTATATACGAAACAGGCTCAAATCCTCACATATTAGTGGAAAGGGCTATAATATGTGCTAGCAAATGTTATCGATCCCAGAATGGATTGCAATATTAATCGGGACACATCTCAATTTTTTCAAAATTACATATTTCACTAGTGGATTGATCCAGTTATTCTAATATATTTTCCTAAAAGCGTGAAAACAATTAGATCACAAGGGCAAACAAGTATACAAAATTTTAAATTGGCCCCAAAAATTATAAATTTGAAAAGTAGTTTCGTTTTTTCTATTTACTTCCCCCAACACTTAAGTTAAGCATTGTCCAAAATGTAATGAAAATTAACTTCAAAGCATGTAAAATTGGGAAAATAAATAAATAAATAGTCCAAGAGAAACGAAACTACCCGGGCCAAGAAATCGCGATCGAACTCCATATGATAAGGTGCTAAGCAAACACTAGCATAAGCTTATGCGATCAATCAATTTCTCATTCAACAAAACATCTCCACACCAAGTATAATATCACCTATAATCCAATCTCCAAGAGCTTATTAAATCTGCAAAAATAAACTAAACTACAAAAAAACGCGTAAAATTCTAAAACTCACTTTCGTAGGCATCACGGTTGCATTTAGCGTATGCAATAAGCCTTTTAAACCCCTCGGTGGCCCGAGCGGACGAGTGAAGTCTCGTGAGAGTTTCCAGTGAACATACCCACAAAGTTCAAAACATTATTATTTTTAAAACAAGTACTTATTTATTCACAACGTACTAAATTAACAAAATTTAAAATGAAAAAAAAAACCAAATTTAAGTAGAATAAAAGAAATGATGCTCTTGCAAAAACCAAAGGACATTTAAACTTATTCGATTTAAACACAAACACACAAGAACAAAATACGAATAATGAAAATAACTTCTTCTTTTTTTTTTTTTTTTTTTTTTTTTTTTTTTTTTTTTTTCCGATTGGTCAGAGGATCTAACCGATCGGTTGGGTTGGTTTCCCTTGGGCCAATTTTACAGAGAGCTCCAACCGATCGGCATGGATTCCATCCGATTCGGTTGGCACTCTGGTGACCAATTTTTTTTTTTTTTTTTTTTTTTTTTTTTATTTTTAATAAGTTTCAGTTATAAACTTTTATTGACAAAATAAAACAAAAAGACATAAGGTAACGAATATGAAAATAGACACAAGTAAATAAAACACATAAACACATATGTACTAGAAGAACATCAAGAACATAATACGACACTTAAAACAAAAATAAGCAAATAAAAGCACGGTCACAGAAAATGACAAGCACATAGAAACAAGCAAACATAATTAATCACGTAACACAAATCAAAACAAAACAATCTAAAACAAGATAGTCTTATTCAAAATTAATATGAAACTAATCCGAACAAGAAGAACACGAACAAATAACACAGAGACATGCAAGAGATCACATAACATATAAAACATAAAACTCACAAAACAAGAAAAACACAAACTAGAAAAAAAAAACTGATTCAAAAGCCTCCAACCGAATCGGTTACGGGTGGTGACCGATCGGTTGGAGTGGTTTGGGTGGTTTTTTCGCAAACACTTTCGAGCACATTTAGCAAACTTTTAAATGCGTATTTTTAGGACACATGAAACGAAATCCCAACATCAAAAAATTTGATTTTTAAGCCAAGATCATTTAAGCAATTATGACAAATGAGAAATTTTTTTTTAGACAAAGAGCAAGAGAGGCAATTAAGCAATCATCATGAGAAAACAAGCAAGCAAGCAATCAAACAAGAACAAAGAAACAATCATTTATGAGCAAGAGCAATATAGCATTCGAACAAATTAGCAAACAAGCAATCGATCAATATATCAAGGAAACGAAAAAACAAGCAAACAAACAAACACCTAAGAACAAAAACCAAATCCCTGGCAACGGCGCAAAAAACTTGATGCGCTCCATCGAAGCTTTAAATTTATAAACAAGAATTACCGATTAACTAGGAACACATTCGAGCAAGTATACCCTAGTCATATGTAGTATTGGGGTTAGTAAGTCAAGGTCATCCCAAGAGACTTGGTTGCACTCAAGTGTCGTTTGTTTGTTTAAGCAAGTAACAAGTTGATGGTTATGATTGTCACAGATCAAACCAACAAGAAAAGAAATATAAGAACAATCACACAAAGAACATACATGTTTGGAAAAATGATCACATGGATATTAGGATGGTTAGTTTGGAAAACATATTATCAAAAGTAATCCTTACGACCTTTAGAACCAATAATAATTTAGTGTTTTATAAATCAAATATGTATAAGCCTCAATCAAATGGTCATGTCATGAGCCTTATGCCTATAACAAGAAAGAATCCTTTCGAACTTTAGACTTTGATGTTATTAATTCGTGAAGTTCCATTTACTTAAAAAATGATTAGAACACATATTCAAAAGATGTCTTTCGACCCTTAATCTAAATTAAACTTTCGCTTGTTATGTTTATTAAGTTTCTCATACAATCGTCACAAAGTACAAGACCAAAACATTCGTCGACTAATGAATTGAAATCAACCACTATTGAGAACCCTTTCGACATTTAGACTCAACAATGATTAATCAAGACAATAAACAAGACAAGTTCCAATTTAACCAAATATGATGTTATCATCATATTCCAAAAAAAAACTACAAATATCCAAACATCCATTTATCACAAGTTATCGTAATATCCAAACAAGTATACAAAACTATTCCATGGTTATTTCAATCAAACACAAAGATTCAACAATCATGGTAATCATAAACATCATGAAATATAAAAGTAACAAGGTTTACCCAAAGTATGAATTACAATAGGCAAAGGTAAAGGATTTATAGCAACCTTCAAGCCTCCAATCAACTATACGCTTTCTACCAAGCCAGAAAATAATACCCAACACCTTCTTCCATGTGTTTGAGCCTTCTTCTGAAAATGGCAGAGGTTGGTGGTCTTTTGGGAGAGATAAGTTGGTGAAAATTCGTCCTTAAGGGTGGAGGGTAGAATTTCACAATGAAAACCAAGCCTAAGCACTCATATATATAGTAGAAATCAACCCTTAGCCTCTAAGTATGAAACTTGGGCACTAAGTGTCATAAAATACCAGGAAATGGAGTAAATGGAGGTAAGTGATCGGGCTTGGGGCTTAATGACACTTAATAATTCATTAAAAATAACTTGGGAAGGTCAGATTGGTCCATCCGATCAGATACGGGACCATACCGATAAGATGGATGAAAAAGTTAGCTCCATCCGAATCGGTTGCGGGCTAATATCGATCGGATGGAGCATTTTCGCCAGAAATGATAATCACGAAAGTTGTAGATCCTTCTCTCCCGGTTCCGTGGCCGCTTGAATCATCTATATCCGAGTTCGTATGCTCAAATTATGGCCAAAATGGTGGAGGTGTGTCGGGAACAACGAGTCTTCCATTATTTCTTCGTTTTAGCTTCTTTTCTTCATTTCTTTTCTCGTTTTCCCTCTTGTGCTTTATTTTTGAGTCTTTGGAGTGACAACTTCATGACTTTATCTTCTCAAATATACTCCAAGAGACTCGCTTTTGTCGGGAATTCTTCGTATATACATAAATCTTCGTTTATTGATCGTTTCTTCGTCTTTTTCTTGGTTTTCTTTGTCGTGAGCTTCCATGAACCTAAAATAGAAATTATACTTTATTAAGTACCATAAGTTCATAAAAGTGATCAATATATATGCATAAAATCCATGATAACGCTCCTAAAAACATGTACAATTTGAGCGTTATCAATTACCAACTCCCACCCAAACAACCTCACTGGTTTGACCAAATGTGCGATGCTATCAGCAGTCAACAATCCAGACATGAAGCAGGATCTTTGGATACACCTCCAATGTTAACCCAGAGAACTATGTACAATGGTCAAGTCGATTTCTTTGGTTTATCGAACTCAAGAAACCCCATGGAAAGTACTTGAAGAAGGTAATCATTGAAGGACCATATCCAGTACCTACCACAACGGTTCCTGGAGATCCCACTGCCATTCCTCCAAGAGAAGCAACTGTTACCCCTGTTCCTGTTGCTCAACTCACCACAGAACAAGTCCTTCAGCAAGAAGCAAATGAACTTGCCATGTCTTACATACTTCAAGGAATTCCAAATCCCATCTTTCGAGTATCGATGCACAAAAGACTGCAAAAGACATGTGGGAACATGTACATCTTCTAATGGAAGGAACAGAGTTAAACCAAGAGGACATGAAATCTAAGCTCTATTTGGAATACACCATGTTTATGATTGAAGCCGATGAATCCTTAGAGTCTTACTACCATAGGTTTACAAATATCATCAATGAATTGGACCGTCACCACATCATACTACCAAGGATTGTTGTGAATACTAAGTTCCTGAGCTGTCTCGGACCTGATTGGCAAAAGTATGTGACTTTCGTTCGACAAGCCAAGAATCTACACAACGCCTCATATGGGTTGCTGTATGATTATTTGAAACATCACCAATCAGAAGTTGACAAAGACAGAGCAGCTCGTGGAGGATACTCACCATCATCAACTCCAAATCCACTTGCTTTGATTGCTCAGTCTCACTTTGCACCACAACCAAACCAGAGTTTTGTCCAACCACAACATCAATCTTCTTATCCCTCACAGCCTTCAAACCAAATCGTTCCATACGAAGCATCACTGCAACAAGCTGATAATCAACTGGTTTCATATGACAACACCGATTCTATGTTCTACTCAAATGACAACAACGATGAAGACGATGCTTTCAACTCGTTGAACGAAGGATTTGCCTTGATTGCTAGAGCCTTCAGCAAATTTTCAAACAAATCCAACAACCGTCTTAGGTCTTTATCCAACACACGGAATCAGGCAGTTATTCATGATGGCAGGGTTGAAATCCAAAATAGATCTTCTGGGAGATATGGTTCAGGTAGTTATATGGGGAACTCAGGGGGACAAAGGTTTAATTCAGCTGGGAATAGTCGGAACAACGTTGGTAACACACAGAGGAGGGCAGAAATTGTTGAGATAGGGAGCACAACTTTATGGCCAATGCATACTCGGACGATGACATGGAAGATCTGGAGGCAAATGCAGCTGTAATGTTGATGGCTAACATGCAAGAAATGCATATGGGTGAAACAGGCCCGGTTTATGATACCGACGGCTTGTCTCAGGTACCTGAATCTGAATGTCTCATTCATGAAATTTTATCACCCTCTGCATCTGCATCTACTGAAGAAAATGTTGGTCAAAATGACTCATCGTTATCCTCTCAAGATGATGACCAAATAAACACCGTAGTTACATTTGATGAAGATCAAATTAATCCCATTGTTTCATTTGATGATCCTCTTGATGATGATAACAATGCTCACATTGAACAAGATGATCTTTTGCATGATACAGATCCAGAGCTCATGACCTTGCTTTTGACCACCCAAACACAATTAGATGCACAAAAATCCCAAATTGATAAGTGCACTGAGATTAATAGAAACTTAAAAGCCAAAGTTGCATTGTTAACCAAGGATCTTGAGTGCTACAAACTCCGACTTTCAAATTATGAAACCAAAGAAAAACGGGAGAAAAGCTTTGAGGCTGCATTCCAACAATCATATATGAAGGTACAAGATTTAGAACATCAAGTACGTGAATTGACCGTTTCCAAAAATGAATTAATTTCACAAAAGGAACAAGAAAAATTAGATTTTCAAAAACAGGTTGAAATTCTTCCCTCAGAACTTTTCAAAACAAAAACAGAGTTGTCAACTTGTCAAGATAATTTTTCTGAACATAGACAAATTTCAAGGAAACGTGTTGATTCCTACATTGAGGAAATTGTTGCGTTGGAAGGCAAACTTAAAGAATTTCAAAACGTTGTGTATAAAACTGGTGAATCAATAACAACCATTCAAAACTTAACTGTAAAACCACATCCCCAAGGATATGGCTTTGCAATTAGGAGTGACAAACCAAGTTTTTTACATAAAGCACTCAAGGAAAATCCAAAGTTGTACAGTGTAGAACTTTTGTTTGATGATTCTTTCATGCGTGTTGTTGTGTATAATAATGAAAAGGAAATGGAACAAGAGGACGAGAGTCAATCTAAAATGAGTAATTTCCACTTTAATAAACCTTATGACTACTCAAGAGTACCTCATATTAGTGAAACTTTCGTACCTCAATAAGATAAATCAGAACAAACATGGTCTTTAATTGAAAAGAATGAAACTTCTGAAGTTGTTCCACTGACCAAAGTAGCACAAGTAAATGGCCATTTACCAAATCCAGGTGTGATGTCCCCAATGCCAAAACAATGTCGTGTCCTTAGATATTTTAATACATTCATGGAAGACATAAAACTTTTGGAAGATGCAATTGAACGAAACTCAGAAATCAAAGTCTCTACTTTTCTTTCTCCCTATGAGAAAGAAAAGAGAGAAGTTTTTCAAAAGCAACTTTTACCACACGTTCAACACCTACGACTTTGTGCTACACATTGGGAACAGGAACTTCAAACAGAAGTTGCATCAATGATGAACATTTTCGAAGCAACAGAAAACAAGATCTTGAAACAAAAATGTCAAAACAAAGCTTTGAAAAACGAAGCAGATTGACTCTTGGAGAATGTTCTATGTTCTGATGTGATATATGTGATTATGAATTCCATTTATCTGTCGTGTAATGAAATGCTTGTTGATGACCATACTGTTGATACTGAGATGATGCAACTTGAGATTAATAATTTGAAACGAGAAAATGAGAAACTTCGAAAAGTCAATGATGATGTGGAAACTAATTTTTCAAAAGAAATTTTCCAACTCAACTAAAAACTGCAATGGTGTCAGACTCAGAGTCTTAACTTTGAGTTAAAATTACAAAGTCAAAAAGAGTCATTGTCCTTTCAAAACAGTCATACTTTCAAAGTTCAAAATATTGAAAAAGAAAATGTTGTTTTAAAACATCAAATTTCTGAATATGAAAAGGACATTGATGAAGTTTGCAAAAACAGAAATGACACTGTTCGTTTAAACAGAGAACTGGAATCAAAAATTCAAGAACAAAAACACATCATCATTGAGTTGAAAGAGAAACTCAAAGTACTTGAAAAAGGGAAATTTGTACAAACGAATGTGATTGCACCAGGCATGTATCTAGTAGATGAGACACCTAAGAACGTATCTCAACAGACCTCTAATGTGCATGCTTCAACTTCTGGAAATCTAAGAGCAACTTACCTAAAGTTCAAGAAGTAGAAGTTCACACTAGGAATCTGAAAAAGACGCATGTTATGTCTAAAGTAGAATCAAGCTTTAAAACGTGTAATTCTAATGATGATGTAACGAATGCTAAAACTATGAATGTTTTGAATGATGTTATGATTGATGCTTATTGTGTATTTTGTCGTACTAGTATTTTGTCTTGTAATCATAAAAAACGTGTTGCAAAAACCCTTTTATCTCGTACCCAGAAACGTACTAATGGCATTTCCTCTAGGCTCACTACCGCTGCTAAGTCCATTTTAGAAAAAACAGCCAAAAGTAGTTTCTAAGACCATCATTGAAAAGACCATAGTCGCACCTAGAACAATCCAATCACCAAGTGCATTCACTAGGAAGAAAGCAGAATCTAGCTGGACATGGCAGCGTTGGCTACAACATAAACCTAGTTTTACTTGGGTACCAAAGATGCTTAAAAACTGTGTTACTAACCCAACGGGTTCCACCGTTACTGTCTCTCCATCTGCATTGTTGTAGGATCCCACGAAAATCCATTATGATAAACCTCATTAATTAATAATAACCTCGAGTTACTGTCTACTAAAACCCATTTTTACGGAGAAATTTAAACTTTTCTTTTATTGTTATCATTACCACATTACGTTTTGACGACGTATATAAAATAGCGACATGTACCTCGTGACTCAGTGATTCACAAAAGCTCCATCTACACTAAATTTATACTACACAAATTACACATTATAGTAAAACTATTAAATCTATAATTTGATTTCAATTATACCTTAATCACATTTAAACTTTCACTAATTACATTATTACTTCACTAACTACATTATACAACACAACCCAACCGGCCCTTACTTCATCAGCCCATCACCACCCAAACTCACACGCCACACAGCCCAACTCCAAACCCAATCATTCACTTTGTGATTTCATGCATAGTTCGACAACCAAGCACCCTCCAAAACGACTCATGTTCTCTCGAATATTAAAAACGACACACACATATTTTTGGACCACCTCGATCACCACCCACCAAACAATATATGTGCCAATTTTCAGGATTAGAAAACAAGTAATTCTATGACTTTGAAGGCCCATTTGTTCGTCCCAAAACTACCCATACGTATAAACAAAATCTCCAAAACTCGACTGTGTTGAAATCCGATTTTTTCCTACATCTTACTAATGCTATTTTTAACATAATAGAATGTTTATAAAACAGTTAGGACAGCAGTAGGAATCATGGCTCGCTAAACTCAATGGACACCCATTTAGTGATATAAACCGAAACAATAAAAGTGTAAAACCCAAAGGATAAGTTATCCACATTTGTACTAGCTGTCCAAAGATCTTAACATATCAAGATTTCATTTCTTTAGGAACCCTTAGATCACTGTCATGGCATAGTAACCATCAATCATTGGGGTTGAATTCTAATTGTCAATAAAAACGTGTGACATTCTCTCTATAAATCCTACACTTTCTAGCTACCTTACACTGCTTAACATTCACTCATTTCACTCTCACAAGACAACTTACAAACCCATAAATGTCCATCTCTCTTTAGAGCAGCAATACGGGTAAGAACTAAACATTGTAAACATGCATCGAGCTCCCTAAAAAGCCTACTGTCTTCCTTTTGTTGTGCCTCCCTTCGAACTACACAACTTCCTTCACCACCCATCTCACTATCACTACTTCATCCCACTCCTTCTATACCTTCACCCTAACCCTCTCCCTCACAACAGAGAACCTCACTAGTTTTGCTTGGGAGATTTCAAAGCAAGTGGGTTGTCCTTCCTTTGTGTTCCATCCGGTTACTACTGAGTCTCCACCACCTTTTCAAAGGTATAGTAAGTGACTATGCTCCCTTTTACTTTAAAGTCTCACGTACTCACTCACACATGCATATTTCATGTTATGTTCGAACGTATTTTTTTTTGTGTATTACTTGTACGTACCATAAAGTTTACAAACCCACAAGGGTGTTGCATGTCACCACTGAGAAGGTTTAAGAATCATCACTCACCTCATTTATACGTTTAAGATATTACACACATGCATGCATCATTTCACTCGAACGCATAACATTTTATATTTGAAAACACAGTAATCTATGTTGAACCAAGTAAAATGTCGAACACTCACCTTGTGGAGTCTCAACAATCACCTCACACATTTCTTATATACTTGCATGGCATGATACTTAATTCTCACGTATAACTAAAACCTGGGAAAAAGCTAAAATAAGTTAAGTGTTGTATACGCAGGAAAACAACCCAAGTCGCCTAGTAAATAATTCAAAAACTTGCGAACCAACTTAATGACTATACGCTATTTTCATACGACCCAATAGAGCTCCCAACTAGCTACCATTTTCGTTTAAACATCACGTAAAAATAATCGAGTACGACCTTTTAAAACCACCCAAGCATGTCGCACAAACCACTTTTGAAAACAGTCAAAAATAGCGAAGTAGGTTTCATAACCCATTAACCTGTTTTATGAGCTATGTGTAACACCCCCAAATTTTAAATATAGCAGCGGAAGATTAATTTGGGTGTTACCGTGAGGATCGAAAACAAAATCATAGAAAAACAGCCTGAGAAGGCATTTTTAATTTACATAGGTCCATAATACAAATTCAGTTACAAAGCGTTACATCAGAGTGCTAAAGTTTCTCCAAAGAAACATTATTTAACTGAATTACAACTTTATTTTACACCATTATTTAGAATAGGGTACGCCTGCTCCATGCCTTGCCTTGCTCCTCTAGTTTCCTGAGATACATGCTTAAAAGTCAACATAATGTTGAGTGAAATCATGGAGTTTGTAATTTAAATATCAGTTCGATTCACAAGTAAGATTGTATTGGAGATACAATCAGTTTAAAAGTTGATATCACAGTTCATATATTGCCCTAAGTCTCATGACACGCAAACGTTAACAAAGTACCGCATAAACGGAGGTGTTCATCAAATTAATGATGAAGGTTTTGCCCTCGTGTAATAGGTGATTTGCCAATTCCTATTTCTCTCAAATATAATGCATCGCGACTAATACGACTAGCAAAAGCATTCCGTCAAAGTATTAGTGGGATAGGTCGTCAGCCTCTAATAGATCTATTCATTATATTCGCGTTCACCGCAGTGATTAATGGCTCATGATAAAAGGGTCTTGTGGCAATACGGTAACTTAGGCATATATCAAGTCAGGTAGCATACAGAAAAATACTTGTGATCTGTTTATAGCATGTATCCCCCTCACGGAGTTTAAAAAAAAGTATAAAAGAGTTTAAAAAGTGAGGCCATGACTCACCTTAAGCGTTACTGGTGATGGTGAAAATAAACTCAGAGATAATTATGACAACTTCGATACGGAACCTGATAAATATATAAATGTCTGAGTATCTGACTAATTACTAGTGGTGTTTGTGAAGTGAGTGGTGAACAATGAATATCGGTGGTGGATAATGATTTGAATGTCAAGTGTGGATGGTTCATGCTTGGCGTTCTTGCCGTTCAGAAGTAAAGATATGTATATATGCACAATGAGTATGGATTTTATGCCTAATCTCCATTTATAATATTCTCCACATGCATGAATTAAAGTGGATACTAACTCGTAATATTTATAGTAACTAACGAAAGTTAACTAATATGTAAATAAAATGTGCAAATATGCATATGAGTAAAGATGTGGTGCAAAATGAAAAATAAAATAAGAATTTCAAGTTATAACAGTTGGTCCTTGTTCTTTCCAGATTTTACATCTTTTACCCTAACCGTGGTTTGCGTTACGTCGTTAGTCCTTGTCCAGTCCATAGTCCAAAATAGTCCAACAATAGTCCAACAATAGTCCATATGTCCATATAAGGCTTGGAGTTCAATGATATGTCAATTTAAATCCTATACAAACTGTTTTCACAGCTTTAGTCCATATGTTTCAATGTTTGGCAGTTTTAGTCCTTTTGGTTAAGTCGCGTTACATTTTTAGTCCAAAAATGACAAAAAGGCAAAGAAAATTATGGCGATTCTTTCTAAGGTTTATTTAAGTAGTTTTTAACTTATTTTAACTGCTTATTCGATTTATTGATTATTTTTAATGTAATTGGGCTTTCAGCAAATTACTTAAGGGCCCATTAAGAAATCTATAGGCGGGGGCATGTAAACTGTTTTGGGCTTAAACTTGGGCTATTTTTAGGATTCTGAAAATATATTACATGGGCCTGTTGGGCCTTCCTATCACAAAATCTTGTTGGGCTTTAATTAGACCCAACCGAATTTATTATATTTAAGTTTCTGGAAATTGAAAGTTGTTGACACTAGCGAGTAGCATATGGATGGCTTAAATTCGACCGTGTAAAGGGGCTTGTAAGGTTGAAGTTGAAGTACGAAAAATATAGTTTTCCAGGTGTACTATTGAGAGAAGTAAAAATATATATAGGTTACTTTCATGAATTCGAAATAAATGGTTCATGAGTTAGACTATGTCGATGCGCTTTTTCAGGTCTTAAACACTTAGTTTATTTTTGCTTACTTTCCAAAATGTTCGGTCGAGTGGTACTCAAAATGGTTCCTCTTAAATGTCGAGATGAGTTAATGAGTGGAATCTTAAAATACGAAAAATGTTCTAGGCAATGTAGACTATCGAAAGGTGTAAAAATTTACACACGTTATATGTAAGATTTCGAAATAAATCAAGGGTGAAGTGGGTAGTTTCGAACCAGTTTTAACTAGTAAGGTCTATTATGTTTTTCTATTTCTTTTTATCCGGTTTGACGTGAGTGTTTAAAATTTGAGTTCGAGTTTAACATAGCGTATGTTTTAGAGTTTCCATATTTTTGTTAAGGATGCATGAAGTGAGATTAGACGTGAGAGTTAAGACAATAGCATGCCGTGCAAGTTTCTAAAAGTGAGGGTGGTGTGTGTTGTGTTTTCTCAAGCCTTCACAGTGAGGCCATATTACGTCTCATGCAAGTGATATGAACACTAAATGAACAAAGATATTACATGGTTGTGTATGGTAGCTATATAATGCATGTGTAATAAGTAATGTGCACGAGCTATACGTTCGAATAAAAAATGATGCATGAATTGTGGTCATGTACTTGGTTGATCTCATGTGATTTTTAAAGTGAGTTTAACATTTCATCCTTTTCTTTATTCTAACGACTACATGCTACTAAATAAATAGAGTGTGTTCGAGTTTAATGAATGCATGCATGTGATAAGTGAGTGATATCCATGTGTAAAGAATGAAGAGAAAGTTCATACCACACCTTTAGAAAAGGTGGTAAAGAGTACTGGGGTTGATCGAATGATGCACAAGAAGAAGCAGTGAACTCGAAAAGGTCTTATGCGCTTTGACTGCAACTAGTTTTGCTTCCCAACACTACGACAGAAAGCTTCTTATTCTAGTTAGGGAATATTTTGAGGGTGATAGAAAAGGATAGGTAGGTAGGGAAAAGGGTGATTGGATGGGTTATTTTTATAGGCAAATATTACACACGTTCTCTATTGTTCTAATCATTGAAGGTACTGTTACAAAGTGGACACTTGTATCTTGCTGTCCTAAATTGAGTGTGAAATGAGTATTGGGAGTTGGAATTTTGTATTCTAGTTCTTAGAGGGTTTCTATATTCGGTTTCCACAAGTATTGACACAAGATTTATGTTAGCGAGTTATATGTTGTGTACGGTGGTTCATTTCTTAGTTGAAGTATCATAATAAGTTAGAAATATAGTTGCAAGGTTATAGGAAAAAGTGGGGTGCGATTTGGTTGTGTTTCGTGACTTATTTTTTTTATAAGCTTGAGTCGAACATGGGACAACTAAAATGGGTTTCGTTACTGTGCGAATATTCGACCATCATGTCTGGGATTTGGTACCAAAGGAGTTTGCTAGGTGGTGATTTTAATGGTGTAAAAATATGTGAAGGCTATGTTCGATATTTAAGAATACAAGTGGGGTTTTGAAGGTGTGTCGATCGGGTTTTAAAAAGAAGCAAAGGAAAGAAAAATAAAGTGGTGTGGTGATTGGGCTGTGTGATTCGATTGGGTTTGTGTGGAATAGGTGGGCCGAAACAGTAAGGGTCCGGTTGTTTTTTTTTTTGTAGTGTAGAGTTAGGATTAGTATTAGTGTTTGTAATTAAGTTTTAGTTAAGTGTATTTGATGATTTTAATTTTAGTTAAGTGTAGCGTAATAAATATGTTAACTTTTATTGTGAGTGTTGTCACTTGTCGTGGATCGTGAAAATGTGTTGTTGTGTGAGAATTATTATCTCGAGTTCGGTGTATACAATATATATATATATATATATATATAGAATGCATCGATATTAATAAACGATAATAGAAAAGTTTAAATTTCCCAGCAAAAATGGGCTTTATTAAATGACAATATAAGGTTATCACTAATCATTAAGATTAACTACAAGGGTTTTTCGTAGAATCCTACAGTACTCCTCCCTCATTCGAATTCCGTCCCGGAATTCAAGTCTAAGATAGCTAATAAGAGTGGTTTACGGGAATAGGTGGGGATATTTTTCACGAATTTGGTCTTCGCGTTCCCATGTGTACGTTGGTCCCCTCTTGGAGTTCCATTTTACTTTCACAATGGGAATACGGTTTTGCTTGAGTTGCTTTACTTCCCTATCCATTATCTCTACGGGTTCCTATGTGAACACAAGTTTGTCGTCCAGTTTAATCTCTTTCAGCGGAATGACGAGAGTCTCGTCCAATAGGCATTTCTTAAGTTGGGATACGTGAAATGTAGGGTGTACCCTACTGAGTTCTTCTGGAAGTTCTAATTTATAGGCAACTGGGCCAATCCTCTCGAGGATTTTAAATGGTCCAATGTACCTTGGGTTAAGTTTTCCATGCTTTCCGAAGCGTATCATTCCCTTCCAGGGCGAAACTTTTAGCATAACTCTATCTCCAACTTCAAACTCCATGGGTTTCCTTCTCACGTCTGCATAACTCTTTTGTCTGTCACGAGCGGCTTGGAGACGATGTTTGATTTTGAATATTTTCTCTGTCGTGTCGTGGATTAGTTCTGGTCCGGTAAGCTGCATGTCACCAATTTCCATCCAGCAGATAGGTGATCTGCACTTTCTCCCATAAAGTGCTTCAAAAGGTGCAGCCTTTAGGCTAGCTTGGTAACTATTGTTGTACGAGAATTCAACCAATGGTAAGTGTTTGTCCCAACCTTTTCCGAAGTCAAGTACACATGCTTTAAGCATATCTTCCAAGGTTTGGATTGTCCTTTCACTTTGTCCATCAGTTTGAGGATGATAGGCGGTGCTCATGTCCAATTGAGTACCGAGGGCTTTCTGTAGGGATTGCCAAAATCCTGAAGTGAATCGACTGTCTTTGTCTGAAATGATAGAGATTGGGACTCCATGTCGGATTATGATTTCTTTGAAGTACAACTGAGCGAGTGTGTCCAACTCGTCAGTTTCTTTGATAGGCAGAAAATGAGCTGATTTGGTTAAGCGGTCGACGATAACCCAAATGGTCTCATATCCGGTCGACGTTCTTGGTAACTTGGTAATAAAATCCATAGTGATTCTTTCCCATTTCCAAACTGGTATCTCAGGTTGTACAAGTAGCCCAGATGGCTTTTGGCTTTCGGCTTTGACCCTTGAGCAAGTCAAACACTTCCCAACATATGTTGCAATGTCGGCTTTCATGTTTGGCCACCAGTAAAGTTGTTTGAGGTCTTGGTACATCTTGTTGGATCCGGGATGAATGGAATATTTAGACTTATGAGATTCATGCACGATAAGATCTCGAATACCTCCGTAGAGAGGAATCCAGCATCTTTTCTTGAAGCATAACATTCCATCGGCTCTTCGTATGAATCCGTTCTCACTTTTTGGCATGCCCTTAATTTTCTCGTGAGTTCGATTTTCTTCCTGAAGAGCTTCCGATTGGGCTATGAGAATTTGAGATGGAAGTGGTGAATAAATTGTCATTTCTAACGATCGAACTCTAAGAGGTTTGATCCTTTCTTTTCTGCTCAACGCGTCGGCCACGACATTCACTTTACCAGGGTGGTAGCGAATTTCACAATCGTAGTCGTTGAGTAGTTCCAACCATCGGCGCTGTCTCATGTTCAGCTCCTTTTGATCTAGTATATGTTGAAGACTTTTGTGATCGGTGAATACTGTGCACTTTGTACCGTATAGATAATGTCTCCACATTTTAAGAGCGAATACTACTGCTCCCAGTTCTAGATCATGAGTGGTATAATTTTCCTCATTTTTCTTGAGTTGTCGAGAAGCGTAAGCGATGACTTTGTTCCTTTGCATTAGTACCGCACCTAAACCATGATGCGATGCATCGCAATATACTACAAAGTCGTTGCTCCCGTCTGGTAGCGCTAGAATTGGTGCTTCACAGAGTTTTTGTTTTAAGAGTTGAAATGTTGATTCTTGTTTCTCTCCCCAGATATATTTCTTGTTTTTCTAAGTGAGTTCTGTCAAAGGTTTTGCGATTTTGGAAAAACTCTCTATAAACCTTCGATAGTAACCAACGAGTCCTAAAAATTGTCGAATTTCAGTTGGAGTGGTAGGCGAAGCCCAACCTTTGACTGCTTCGATCTTTGCGGGGTCAACGTGAATACCTTGACTGTTGATGATGTGGCCTAAGAATTGAACGGTGGAGATCCAAAAGTCACATTTGGAAAATTTTGCATACAGTTTTTCTTGCTTGAGTAACCCCAAAATGGTTCTCAAGTGTTCAGCATGCTCTTTTTTGTTACGTGAGTAGATCAGAATGTCATCGATGAATACAATTACGAACTTGTCCAGGTATGGCTTACATACGCGGTTCATTAAATCCATGAACACTGCCGGTGCGTTGGTAAGACCAAATGGCATTACGCGGAATTCGTAATGTCCGTATCGTGTTCGAAAGGCTGTTTTGGGAACGTCTTCTTCTCTGACTCTTAATTGGTGGTATCCTGATCTTAGGTCGACTTTTGAGTAAACACTCGATCCTTGTAGTTGGTCAAATAGATCGTCAATTCTTGGTAATGGGTATCGATTTTTCACTGTGAGTTTGTTCAACTCTCTATAATCGATGCACATTCGGAATATTCCGTCTTTCTTTTTGACAAACAGGACTGGTGCTCCCCAAGGTGATGAGCTGGGTTGGATGAATCCTTTATCTGACAGTTCTTTCAACTGCTCAGATAATTCCTTCATTTCGGAAGGGGCTAATCGATATGGTGCTTTTGCAACAGGTGCTGCTCCAGGCACTAACTCGATTCGAAATTCTACTTGCCGGATTGGTGGAATACCTGGCAAGTCTTCAGGGAATACTTCTGCAAACTCATTTACAACTGGCACTTCTTCTAGTCGTTTTTCTTTTTCTTTCGATTTATCTTCCGTTACTTGGACTAAAAAGACGTGACATCCTTTGTTTATGTATTTCACCGTTTTGATGTATGAGATGATATTGAGTTGGGTTTTATAGTGGTCACAACGAACGGTGAGCGTTTCATTGTCTGTGGGGATTTGGATAACTTTTTCGTCGCAGATGATTCGGGCACGATGTTTGGATAACCAATCCATGCCCACAATTGCGTCAAAGCTTCCAAGTTGGATGGGCATAAGATCGATTGGGAATGATTTTTCTTGGAGGGTTAAGGTGCAGTTTTCGAGTACGGTGTTGGTGTTTAGCAATTTTCCGTCGGCTATTTCAATTTCGTACGAGGTATCTAATTCTACAGGTGCAATATTAAGCACTAAAGCAAATGAAGTAGATACAAAGCTTCTATCGGCTCCAGAATCAAATAATATTTTAGCACTATGTTGATTCAGTAAGAAAGTACCCGTGGTGACATTGGGATTCTGTGATGCGTTTCCATCTCCAAGTATGTAGGCCCTCCCGCGGGTAACATAATTGGAGTTCTTTGGGCAGTGACTCTTATAATGACCCGTTTCACCACAACCGTGGCACTTCACTGCTATTGGGTGTGCGTTTGCCCCTGTGGCCCTGCAGTCCTTGGTCACATGGCCTATTCTTCGACAATTTCCGCAAACAGCGGTGCAGGGTCCGATATGATGCATCCTACACTTGTTACACTGGGGTTTTGTCCCAGCATACATTTTTCCTTCAGTAGGTGCAGCCACATAAGCCCTGGCGGCTTCTTGTCGGCGGTTTTGTTGCTGATGTCGATCGTTTCGGCTTTGCTGGTAGTCTCTGTTGCGGTTGCTTCGGTCATTGTTGCGGTAGCTCCTGTTGTGATTGTAATAACTGTTGCTGTTCCGGTTGCTGCTGCCATGGTTATCATAGTTTCTCTTTTGTCCAATGACTGTGGAGTTAGAACCTCGTTTAAGCACTCGACTCATCATTCGTTGAGCAAACACGAATGCGGCTTCGAGGGTTTTTGGGTTTGATGCGGTAACGTCTCCCTCAATACTTGGAGGTAGTCCTTCCACATATTTTTCCAACATCTTTTCCAAGTCAGGTACCATGTGTGGACACGGAAGAGATAATTCTTGAAACCTTCGGTTGTATGCACTGACGTCATTGTTTTTCACCACTAACTGGTGAAATTCATCTTCAAGCTTTCTGACCTCTGTACGAGGACAGTACTTCTTCAGCATTTTATTCTTCAGTTCGGTCCAAGAGATTTGAAATGCTGCTTCGGTACCCATTATTTTGACAGTAGCATTCCACCAAGATAGTGCATCTCCCCTTAAGGTTCCAGTAGCAAAAGTGACTTTGTTGTTTTCTGCGCAGTTGCTTCTCATGAATACTGTTTCCATGCATTCAAACCACTGTGCTAACTCTGTCACTCCTTCTACGCCTCTGTAGGTGGTTGGTTGGCAACTTACGAATTCCTTGTAAGTGCATTTACGTGGTGTAGATGCCTCACTTTCAGTTGTTGCTCCCGTGGTATTGCTTGAGCGGTTTGCTGCATCGGCCTCGCGTGCTGCGGCGATGCCGGCATCAATCATCCTTCGAACCTCCTCAAGCGTCAGTGCTACGATATGGTTGGTAGTTTCGTGTTCGCTATGTTCCATTTTCTATTAATGTCACAAGAATACAGATTTAGAATTTGGATAGAATAGCTGAGTATATGCGCAATGTAATTATGGTGTGAAATGGTGATTAAATTGAATATTTTCCACAATTACGATGCCTCTTTAATTTATCCATTTACGGATATGAGATTGTTAAGGAACAATCGATTTAATCATACAAACTGAAGTTCATCAATTTTCCTTACATATCCTCATATTATTTTTGAGTTTCTATTCTATATGTGTCCAAGTTTTTACAATATTTACACGATCAGAGAATCATAATAATAACAGGTAACATCACGACATGTCTGGATACAATTACAATACATACGAACAACCATAATACATAAGTTAACAGATATATAGTACATTACTACCAACATTACAACATTAATAACTTGATCAGTTGAGTTATACAACAAAACGATACAAGAGTCTTTATTAATTGCCACATGCGGCAGACTACAATGTCTCAAACTATACAACATGCTAACTATGTCTATTGATCAGGTCTATCCGTACGCCTCGTGAGCTCTGAGATCTGGTCTCTGAGTCTCTGTATCTCAGTCTGATGCTCCATCTGTATATCTCCCATGACTCTCTCCAATGTGTCAGCTCTACGCTGTGCCAGGTGAGCCTCCCAAGCTAAGTCCTGTCCCTCTCTACGTATGGATATCGCGTGGGAACGGGTATCTGCTAAGTCTGTCTGCATCTGTCTCAAGCACTACTGTACCACTGCTCTGTTGGAAGCCAACCTATGCAGAGTGTCAGTGATAGTCCCCGGGGAATCCAATGGTACATGGTCGATCATCCAAAGAAGTGAATCAATCTGCTCTCCGTGACTCTCGAGTCGTGTCACCACTGTAGATGGTATAAGGGTGTGGGTGACTACTGGTCTAAATCCTTCCCAAGCATCATGGGTCTGAGCTGGGGGAGTGAAACCAGGAGGATAAGGCAGTGATGGTGAGGATGGGTGTATCTGGTCTGAGAAGCGGGGTCGACTCGATGAGGGAACATCCTCCGCAGGAATAGGGTCCTGCTGGCAAGGTGGCAGTGGGTATGTCTGAGTACATGTATCAAATAGATGGTCAAGGAATAGGGATGGTGCAGTCTGGTAGAACTCTACTGGTGTATCATCTGCAGGGAGCCATTGCTGACTCTCATAGTACAAGTCGTCAGGGGGTGGTATATAGAAAGGAGAGTAGGTGTTATAAACAAAATGTGGTGGTAACGTAGGTGCTGGCAAAGCTGGCACATGGGGGTCCTCCAATAAAGGTATGGCGGCGGCTCCACCCTCCACGAAGGGCTCGATCGCGTCAGGCACAATCTCTGGTGCTACAGTATCGGGAAGTATGGGGGACGTGACTGATGCTAGTGATCCCTCGGAGTCCGGCTCCGATGATACACTAAAGTGGGTGATGAATGACATGATACTGTAATAATCCATATATGGTAAAAATAAGTAATTACTAATATCAGATTGTGTAATATAAACATTAAATGATCTAGTTGTGCACAGTAACTATCAAGTATGCCGAGACTTATGTAAGATGATTCTGATGTATAATATACTGAGCGCGGCAGCAAGCAGGCAAGGAGGACTTAGTTAACATGGTGTAAAATTAATTTATTTGAAAAATGTAGTTATAGTCCGATGTTTAAAAACATTTGGTTCACTATAACCGAAGCTCTGATACCAATCTGTAACACCCCCAAATTTTAAATATAGCAGCGGAAGATTAATTTGGGTGTTACCGTGAGGATCGAAAACAAAATCATAGAAAAACAGCCTGAGAAGGCATTTTTAATTTACATAGGTCCATAATACAAATTCAGTTACAAAGCGTTACATCAGAGTGCTAAAGTTTCTCCAAAGAAACATTATTTAACTGAATTACAACTTTATTTTACACCATTATTTAGAATAGGGTACGCCTGCTCCATGCCTTGCCTTGCTCCTCTAGTTTCCTGAAATACATGCTTAAAAGTCAACATAATGTTGAGTGAAATCATGGAGTTTGTAATTTAAATATCAGTTCGATTCACAAGTAAGATTGTATTGGAGATACAATCAGTTTAAAAGTTGACATCACAGTTCATATATTGCCCTAAGTCTCATGACACGCAAACGTTAACAAAGTACCGCATAAACGGAGGTGTTCATCAAATTAATGATGAAGGTTTTGCCCTCGTGTAATAGGTGATTTGCCAATTCCTATTTCTCTCAAATATAATGCATCGCGACTAATACGACTAGCAAAAGCATTCCGTCAAAGTATTAGTGGGATAGGTCGTCAGTCTCTAATAGATCTATTCATTATATTCGCGTTCACCGCAGTGATTAATGGCTCATGATAAAAGGGTCTTGTGGCAATACGGTAACTTAGGCATATATCAAGTCAGGTAGCATACAGAAAAATACTTGTGATCTGTTTATAGCATGTATCCCCCTCACGGAGTTTAAAAAAAAAGTATAAAAGAGTTTAAAACGTGAGGCCATGACTCACCTTAAACGTTACTGGTGATGGTGAAAATAAACTCAGAGATAATTATGACAACTTCGATACGGAACCTGATAAATATATAAATGTCTGAGTATCTGACTAATTACTAGTGGTGTTTGTGAAGTGAGTGGTGAACGATGAATATCGGTGGTGGATAATGATTTGAATGTCAAGTGTGGATGGTTCATGCTTGGCGTGCTTGCCGTTCAGAAGTAAAGATATGTATATATGCACAATGAGTATGGATTTTATGCCTAATCTCCATTTATAATATTCTCCACATGCATGAATTAAAGTGGATACTAACTCGTAATATTTATAGTAACTAACGAAAGTTAACTAATATGTAAATAAAATGTGCAAATATGCATATGAGTAAAGATGTGGTGCAAAATGAAAAATGAAATAAAAATGACAAGATATAACAGTTGGTCCTTGTTCTTTCCAGATTTTACATCTTTTACCCTAACCGTGGTTTGCGTTACGTCGTTAGTCCTTGTCCAGTCCATAGTCCAAAATAGTCCAATAATAGTCCATATGTCCATATAAGGCTTGGAGTTCAATGATATGTCAATTTAAATCCTATACAAACTGTTTTCACAGCTTCAGTCCATATGTTTCAATGTTTGGCAGTTATAGTCCTTTTGGTTAAGTCGCGTTACATTTTTAGTCCAAAAATGACAAAAAGGCAAAGAAAATTATGGCGATTCTTTCTAAGGCTTATTTAAGTAGTTTTTAACTTATTTTAACTGCTTATTCGATTTATTGCTTATTTTTAATGTAATTGGGCTTTCAGCGAATTACTTAAGGGCCCATTAAGAAATCTATAGGCGGGGGCATGTAAACTGTTTTGGGCTTAAACTTGGGCTATTTTTAGGATTCTGAAAATATATTACATGGGCCTGTTGGGCCTTCCTATCGGAAAATCTTGTTGGGCTTTAATTAGACCCAACCGAATTTATTATATTTATGTTTCTGGAAATTGAAAGTTGTTGACACTAGCGAGTAGCATATGGATGGCTTAAATTCGACCGTGTAAAGGGGCTTGTAAGGTTGAAGTTGAAGTACGAAAAATATAGTTTTCCAGGTGTACTATTGAGAGAAGTAAATATATATATATGTTACTTTCATGAATTCGAAATAAATGGTTCATGAGTTAGACTATGTCGATGCGCTTTTTCCGGTCTTAAACACTTAGTTTATTTTTGCTTACTTTCCAAAATGTTCGGTCGAGTGGTACTCAAAATGGTTCCTTTTAAATGTCGAGATGAGTTAATGAGTGGAATCTTAAAATACGAAAAATGTTCTAGGCCATGTAGACTATCGAAAGGTGTAAAAATTTACACACGTTATATGTAAGATTTCGAAATAAATCAAGGGTGAAGGGGGTAGTTTCAAACCAGTTTTAACTAGTAAGGTCTATTATGTTTTTCTATTTCTTTTTATCCGGTTTGACGTGAGTGTTTAAAATTTGAGTTCGAGTTTAACATAGCGTATGTTTTAGAGTTTCCATATTTTTGTTAAGGATGCATGAAGTGAGATTAGACGTGAGAGTTAAGACAATAGCATGCCGTGCAAGTTTCTAAAAGTGAGGGTGGTGTGTGTTGTGTTTTCTCAAGCCTTCACAGTGAGGCCATATTACGTCTCATGCAAGTGATACGAACACTAAATGAACAAAGATATTACATGGTTGTGTATGGTAGCTATATAATGCATGTGTAATAAGTAATGTGCACAAGCTATACGTTCGAATAAAAAATGATGCATGAATTGTGGTCATGTACTTGGTTGATCTCATGTGATTTTTAAAGTGAGTTTAACATATCATCCTTTTCTTTATTCTAACGACTACATGCTACTAAATAAATAGAGTGTGTTCGAGTTTAATGAATGCATGCATGTGATACGTGAGTGATATCCATGTGTAAAGAATGAAGAGAAAGTGCATACCACACCTTTAGAAAAGGTGGTGAAGAGTACTGAGGTTGATCGAATGATGCACAAGAAGAAGCAGTGAACTCGAAAAGGTCTTATGCGCTTTGACTCCAACTAGTTTTGCTTCCCAACACTACGACAGAAAGCTTCTTATTCTAGTTAGGGAATGTTTTGAGGATGATAGAAAAGGATAGGTAGGTAGGGAAAAGGGTGATTGGATGGGTTATTTTTATAGGCAAATATTACACACGTTCTCTATTGTTCTAATCATTGAAGGTACTGTTACAAAGTGGACACTTGTATCTTGCTGTCCTAAATTGAGTGTGAAATGAGTATTGGTAGTTGGGATTTTGTATTCTAGTTCTTAGAGGGTTTCTATATTCGGTTTCCACAAGTATTGACACAAGATTTATGTTAGCGAGTTATATGTTGTGTACTGTGGTTCATTTCTTAGTTGAAGTATCATAATAAGTTAGAAATATAGTTGCAAGGTTATAGGAAAAAGTGGGGTGCGATTTGGTTGTGTTTCGTGACTTATTTTTTTTATAAGCTTGAGTCGAACATGGGACAACTAAAATGGGTTTCGTTACTGTGCGAATATTCGACCATCATGTCTGGGATTTGGTACCAAAGGAGTTTGCTAGGTGGTGATTTTAATGGTGTAAAAATATGTGAAGGCTATGTTCGATATTTAAGAATACAAGTGGGGTTTTGAAGGTGTGTCGATCGGGTTTTAAAAAGAAGCAAAGAAAAGAAAAATAAAGTGGTGTGGTGATTGGGCTGTGTGATTCGATTGGGTTTGTGTGGAATAGGTGGGCCGAAACAGTAAGGGTCCGGTTTTTTTTTTTTTTTTTTTTTTTTTTTTTTTTTTTTTTTTTTTTGTAGTGTAGAGTTAGGATTAGTATTAGAGTTTGTAATTAAGTTTTAGTTAAGTGTATTTGATGATTTTAATTTTAGTTAAGTGTAGTGTAATAAATATGTTAACTTTTATTGTGAGTGTTGTCACTTGTCGTGGATCGTGAAAATGTGTTGTTGTGTGAGAATTATTATCTCGAGTTCGGTGTATACAATATATATATATATATATATATATATATATATATATATATATATATATATATATATATATATATATATATATATATATATATATATAATGCATCGATATTAATAAACGATAATAGAAAAGTTTAAATTTCCCAGCAAAAATGGGCTTTATTAAATGACAATACAAGGTTATCACTAATTATTAAGATTAACTACAAGGGTTTTTCGTAGAATCCTACACTATGGGTATAAGCTGGGTTCTGGAGCTTTTTAGAATGGATATAAGATGTAAAAAGTGAACTTTTAAACCGACCCAACTCACTTCAACATGTACAAACTAAAACGTGTTAATGGGCTTAGTTATGTAACTCGTTAAGGCCCATTTAGAATAAAAATAAGCAAACAACCGAATAAGCTAGTGAAATAAGCTTTAATAATCTTAAATATAGCTTATAAAAAGTCGCCACCTTTTTCCTTACAATTTTGCCACTTTTGGACTAAAAATGTAACGCGATCTAACTGGAAGGACTAAAACTGCCAACCTGTGAAACTTATGGACTGAAGCTGTGAAAACAGTTTATAGAGGACCTAGATTGACATACCATTGAACTCCAAGCCCTATACGGACATATGGACAATTTTTGGACTATTATGGACTCTGGACTTAACCGAGGACTAACGACGTAACGCAAGCACAGTTAGAGTAAAAAGTATAAAATCTGAAAAGGACAAGGACCAATTAATTTCACTTGACATTCTTAGTTTATTTTTCATTTTTCATCTTTCATTTCATATGCATTTTACATTTTTGTTATGCATTATTTAGTATTCGTTATTTATTATAACTAGGAATTTAGCGATTCACTTTGCATATCATTTCAGCATATTTTGAGAAGATAATATTTTGAGTCGAGTGACATAAGAATCAAGATAATATCATATATGATATTATATTTTTAACTTGAGGCATTTTAAGCATATCACACTCATATCACCGATCAAATCGTTATATGATTCTCACATCACACTTACTGTTAGTAGTAAGTCAGAATCTTAGACTTCCCTTATATTCAGGTTTCGTATCGAAGACGTTTCCGTGATCGTTTCCATAAATCTAATAATTCTATCTTGTCAGATACGCTTCAGGTGAGTCGTGGCCCCTACTTTTAACACTTGTTTTAATAATACTTTTGGGGGAGATACATGCTTTAACTGTTTTAAGTTACTTTGAAAACTCTCATAATTTAATCAAAATCATCCACTATGCTTTACATGTTTGAATCACCCTTGAGAGAAATATATGTTCGTTATATGTGCAAGTTGCTTGCTTAGCTTAAACACTGAATTTGAACGATAACATTTCCAAACTACTTGATGTAACTTGACACTGAGATTCATTGTATGCATTCATATAACAAATGAATGTACTGTTAACTTTACTATAATATTTATACATTTCACTAGAAATAATTGCCAAGACTAAAATTACGCATATTTTATAAACCCCGGAAACCTATATTGCCTAAGTTTACTTTATTGCCATAAAGTCCCTCGATCATGAGCCATTAATCACTGCGGTGAGCGCGAATATAGTGAACAGCTTCGAAACCTGTTAGAGGCTGACGACCTATCCCACTAAATACTTGGACGGAATGCCTACATGGTTAGTCGTATTTAGTCGCGATACACTATATTTGAGAAAAATAGGAATTGGCAAACCACCTATTACATGAGGGCTAAAAACACCCATCAGTAACCCTGATGGGACACTGCCGTTTTACGGTACTCTGTTAACGTTTTGCGTGTCATGAGGCTTAGGGCAATATAACTTTATGAATATATGAATGTTTCATATATATCCTAGGATATAGTTGTATTTAGTAACCACCACTCCACACTGATAGATTTCAGACACTAGATTAATATTTTCAGTATGTGTTATGATTATGAATCATGTACTTGAACCTTAGTTGTTATCATATGTGACTAAATTGTGAATTCTACAAAAGACAGCATAGATTGCTTGGTATATTGTTACTCCTAAAAGTTGACCCAACACATCATTTCGAGCATATAACAACGTAGCTCATTTTCATTTAAAAACTAAAAACTTATGATCACTTGAGATCATACATGAATTACTTGTGGATTTTATTCCACACAAATTGATATTTAATGAAGAACTATTATTTATGGCGACAATCACTGTACACCTCTTAAAATCTATTGAAAGAAAGTTCTTTTCTATTAAACTCCACGAACTCACCAACCATTGTGTTGACGTTTTAAGCATGTTTATCTCAGGTAATAAACGGAGCAGGACAAGGCACGGAGCGGGCATCTTATACTCTGATAAATAAGCTGGTGTAAAATCAAATATGTCATTCATTCCAAATTACCACACTTTTGTGGGATTTTCAAATCAGATATTTTCCTTTTATACCAAAACTATTATTTCGAATGACATATAACTTTCAAAACGCCTATTCTGGACCGTTTTTCTGAAATTTTAACTCGATCCTCACCGTAACACCCTAATTACTTTTCCGCTGCCACTAAACAAATTAGGGGGTGTTACAGATTGGTATCAGAGCCTATGGTTATAGAGAACCAAATGTTTTCAAACATCGAACTATAACCACACTTTTAAAATAAATGATTTTACACCTTATCATCTTATGCCTTCTGTGTCTGCAGACTGTCGTGCTCAATACATTATCTACTAAGATTGTTTTGTACTAATCTTTACATGCTTGATGTATACTCTTCACACATTACACACTGCATTATTTCACACTCAACGTTACATCTTGAACGTATAAATACTCATAATTATTATTTTCGATTGCTACAGTAACATGTCTTCCATACCAGTTGACATCGCTAAGACTACCTCTCCTACTACCCATGTATCACCTAGCTATCATATTACACCAAATACTGAAGATCCTTATGTACAAATGCCACAACCTCAACCCGACATAGAACTTACTCAGAAATCATCTTCGTCATCACCTACTCACTCACCTCCACGTCAGAAACTTAGGAGAGCAACCGAATCCTATTCAGATCCGATTGGTGGTCAACCAACATTTGAATTTGGACAAAGTTCACGTCAAGAAATGACGTGGGAAAATATCAACCTAAATTCTCCCTTACCTAATACCTCAGATTTCTCCATGCCAGATGTCCCAAACAATGTATCCTCACCCAAATCTCCTGACTACAATATAGACACCTGAGACTCCATATGGATTCACCTTCACCAACACACCAGCATACTAAACGCTCACTCTGAACAGCTAAAAGAGTTACAACCATTACGATTCAAATGGTATGATCGTAACATTGACACTCTATTCAAGAGAACAGATGCTGAGAGACGAGAAGTGTTTGGTTTAGGAGTGAATATTGGTAACATGAAGGACAATTACGAACAAGAACTTAGAAACTTGGATGCCAGAACCCGTTGTTTGGGCAGAGGTCATACTCAAACCCACATTAGAATTGAAGACATTGAAAGAGCATTATGGTTGGCTAGGGACGCAGCAAGAACCCAGAGCCAAAAGATTGCAGCTTTGGAAAACATGTTAGCTAATCAGATGAATGCGTGCCAGGAACGTTTCTCAGCCATGGAAGCTGCACAACTGGATCTTGAGGCAGAAATTAGACGTTTACGTCAGAGACATAACTGAACTTAAGTATCATTGTTGTACTCAATAAACCAAATAGTTTTGGTTAGTAGTTCATGCATTCACAATAATTCTGTAACTCCCAGAAATTGTAATCGACTTTAAGCTATCACAGTCTTTTACTATTTTATCGTTCTATTGTAAACAAATTTCTTCCACCAAACCCTAATATTGTGCAATAAGTACCAAGAGCCATGCAAAACTTCGTCATATGTTACTCTTTTAGGTAAACAAATAACCCACGTAAATCAATAAGACATTAATAAAAGACCTTGTGTTGGTTGTTTTGCAAAAATCGATCAAACAAGTTATTAGAGTTATGTCAATTTTGATGATTGTATTCAAACTTACAATGACATTATCGGTGATTGTACATTAAATGTACCACGACTAAACAATAAACCATAGAATTCCAAGAACAAATTTTCAAAAGAGAACTTGATGAATGAAGAGAAAGTTGTTGAACTTCAGCTTTTGTAGGAAAATCCGTTTGCTCCTTAACAATCCTATAACAAGAGATGATAATTATTTTACAATGCTACACAGACACATCGTATTTATATGAACCTCAGTTGGTCTGATTGTGTATTAAAATCACATTGTTAGCAATAATATGCAAATACCTTATTATTTGAAATTATTCTAATAATAAAGTGAATACTAAATCAGTGTTTCTTGTTGTAGTCATTGAAGATGGCCAACATGAGCAACACCCATACCCCCTCAGCACTCATCACAACCATGACTCCTAAAACCATCAGGGAATTTGAAAACAATATCGTTACAGTGGTACATGAAGTGACTACAATAGTTCATCCAAGAAACAACGACATAGACAAGAAAGAGAAAAGGATGGCTAAACATTGTAGAGACAACCATGAAAGTTTCATGGGATGTAGGCCAGATTGCCTAAAGAATTCAAAGAAAATAGCCAAACCTATCCGCACATGTGCTCGAAGAATTAGGCAAGATTTTGCACTTAAGAAAAATAACCAAAAGCGAAAACTCAAGAAGAAAAGAACCTCTATCCTCAACGAATGCGAATTTCACAACGACATCTGTACCCGTAATCATCTACAAGATCGCATCGACTACCAACGTCAACAAAGGTTCAGACAAGAAGTTGGAGAGAACAACCTAACAACCCTTACTACTAGGGACAACTACCATGGGAAGCAACCCTTGTGTCAGAAATGCAAGATGCATCATACCGGACAATGCATTGCAAAATGCGGGAAATGCCGGAAAACAGGCCACAAGACAAGAAATTGCAAAGCCATGGAAAGAGATAAGCAACCCTCGTCCATAAAATGCCACAGATGTGGTGGAATGGGGCATTACAAGAGTCATTGCCCAAACTACAATGTCAACTGGAAGGTCAAGATGAATGCAAGAAAATGAAGACTCGTTAAAAGGCCCCAGTAGTATCGAAGAATGATCTCTATGTTAAGCAGATGAATGAATTCCTGCTGTAAAATAAATAAACTCTAGTCTAGAATTATCTAAGTTGTACTTCCTTATGTACTTTGCCTTAGGTATGATGGATGTAACCTAAGAGCAACAAATATCATTCTATCGTGTGAATCTCTACCTTGTAATATTTCAGTAATCATCGTAATCTATATCTATTTCTATTTCTATTCCACTTTCCATAATCATAATTGATATGTAACCATACCTCGATATCACTCTAAGAATTTGACCAACCACCATATCTGATCAAACAATAGACCAATACCACATTGTAAGAAACTTTCATTTAAAACCTAAGTTTATACAAAAGATATCCTAGTATCACTTTAAAAATTCCTGACTCATCCTCGGAATATGAACAAAAACTTTCTAATCCTTTTAAAAATAATCAGAGGGTGTCCGACTGTGTGACGAAACCATTATGATTGAACCATATAAAACTTTTTGAAGAAACATAAATACCATAATGACTGAACCAAGCATCACATCATTTGGTCCTCAATTATACATAGCCTAGCTACCTATGTATAATTTAGGAAGAATCATGTTATAAATGGAACAGCTACCTTTTCAAAGTTATTAATAACAATTTTCATTCCAAAAACAGAATCGCAAGACAAAATAAATTGTTCATAAACCTCACCTTTAATCAACCCCAGTAAGATCTACACTTATTACCCATTACTCTCTTATACGAAGTCGAGAAAAATACGAAGCTAGAAACTATAAGAATTCACAACAATATGTGGAAAACACAAATAACATAAATTTTATTAGAAACCATGGAAGTTAATACATAGCGAGATGATTAACATCGGAAGTGCTAATAGTACAATAAACACAATATAAGGCATACAATCTTCAATAGGTTGGCCCACCATAGAAACAACAACCCCCACCAACCTAACGATAGCAAGAGCCACCATAGGATGAAGCACCTTGATTATTCTGGAAGACAGATAAAAGCGAACCATTAAAAACAATAACTAAACATAAAGACAAACGAGATTTTATTCCACATTCATTAAAGGTTACATCGACACACAACTAAGATACATTCTAAACACACTAGCTCGAGATCCTCACCCCAAAAACTTATCCACGTTAATCGCTAAAATTGTGAGGGGCACAATGAACACCAGAGATGCGATAAAGTAGTCGGAATTTTCGTCGGGGAAGAAAGCCAGATACACGGCAACAAGGGCGATGTACACGGTGGCGATAACAATGGCGATCGGCGGCATGATTGTGTTGTGAAAAGTGGAATGAAAGGGATGGAGTGAAAAGGTGAAGTGGGGAGGAAAAAGGGGAAAAGTAAATAGGGTATTAATAGGGAAAAACTAGCCGTTATTTTACTATTCACGATCATTCAAATTTCAAATCACTACCATTAAAAATCCACTAGTCTCGACCGCTAGAACACTAGACATTTAGTGTTAAATACTTCCTACTCTCGACCATTACTTTCACTATTCGCAGCCCATGAAATCATTAGTTGACCAAACATTCAAATTTATTTCGTCTAAGTACGAATAAATCTAGTTGGATCTCGTTTCTTTGTTATTCAAACAAAAATCGCTCGACAATATTCTTCCATAAACTCTCATTCCTAAACACCACATTTTTCAACACCTATCACGAACTGAACTTCGGGACGAAGTTCAAAATTTAGGGGTAGATACTGTAGGATCCCACGAAAATCCATTATGATAAACCTCATTAATTAATAATAACCTCGAGTTACTATCTACTAAAACCCATTTTTACGGAGAAATTTAAACTTTTCTTTTATTGTTATCATTACCACATTACGTTTTGACGACGTATATAAAATAGCGACATGTACCTCGTAACTCAGTGATTCACAAAAACTCCATCTACACTAAATTTATACTACACAAATTACACATTATAGTAAAACTATTAAATCTATAATTTGATTTCAATTATACCTTAATCACATTTAAACTTTCACTAATTACATTATTACTTCACTAACTACATTATACAACACAACCCAACCGGCCCTTACTTCATCAGCCCATCACCACCCAAACTCACACGCCACACAGCCCAACTCCAAACCTAATCATTCACTTTGTGATTTCATGCATAGTTCGACAACCAAGCACCCTCCAAAACGACTCATGTTCTCTCGAATATTAAAAACGACACATACATATTTTTGGACCACCTCGATCACCACCCACCAAACAATATATGTGCCAATTTTCAGGATTAGACAACAAGTAATTCTATGACTTTGAAGGCCCATTTGTTCGTCCCAAAACTACCCATACGTATAAACAAAATCTCCAAAACTCGACTGTGTTGAAATCCGATTTTTTCCTACATCTTACTAATGCTATTTTTAACATAATAGAATGTTTATAAAACAGTTAGGACAGCAGTAGGAATCATGGCTCGCTAAACTCAATGGACACCCATTTAGTGATATAAACCGAAACAATAAAAGTGTAAAACCCAAAGGATAAGTTATCCACATTTGTCCTAGCTGTCCAAAGATCTTAACATATCAAGATTTCATTTCTTTAGGAACCCTTAGATCACTGTCATGGCATAGTAACCATCAATCATTGGGGTTGAATTCTAATGGTCAATAAAAATGTGTGACATTCTCTCTATAAATCCTACACTTTCTAGCTACCTTACACTGCTTAACATTTACTCATTTCACTCTCACAAGACACCTTACAAACCCAGAAATGTCCATCTCTCTTTAGAGCAGCAATACGGGTAAGAACTAAACATTGTAAACATGCATCGAGCTCCCTAAAAAGCCTACTGTCTTCCTTTTGTTGTGCCTCCCTTCGAACTACACAACTTCCTTCACCACCCATCTCACTATCACTACTTCATCCCACTCCTTCTATACCTTCACCCTAACCCTCTCCCTCACAACAGAGAACCTCACTAGTTTTGCTTGGGAGATTTCAAAGCAAGTGGGTTGTCCTTCCTTTGTGTTCCATCCGGTTACTACTGAGTCTCCACCACCTTTTCAAAGGTGTAGTAAGTGACTATGCTCCCTTTTACTTTAAAGTCTCACGTACTCACTCACACATGCATATTTCATGTTATGTTCGAACGTATTTTTTTTTGTGTATTACTTGTACGTACCATAAAGTTTACAAACCCACAAGGGTGTTGCATGTCACCACTGAGAAGGTTTAAGAATCATCACTCACCTCATTTATACATTTAAGATATTACACACATGCATGCATCATTTCACTCGAACGTATATCATTTTATATTTGAAAACACAGTAATCTATGTTGAACCAAGTAAAATGTCGAACACTCACCTTGTGGAGTCTCAACAATCACCTCACACATTTCTTATATACTTGCATGGCATGATACTTAATTCTCACGTATAACTAAAACCTGGGAAAAAGCTAAAATAAGTTAAGTGTTGTATACGCAGGAAAACAACCTAAGTCGCCTAGTAAATAATTCAAAAACTTGCGAACCAACTTAATGACTATACGCTATTTTCATACGACCCAATAGAGCTCCCAACTAGCTACCATTTTCGTTTAAACATCACGTAAAAATAATCGAGTACGACCTTTTAAAACCACCCAAGCATGTCGCACAAACCACTTTTGAAAACAGTCAAAAATAGCGAAGTGGGTTTCGTAACCCATTAACCTGTTTTATGAGCTATGGGTATAAGCTGGGTTCTGGAGCTTTTTAGAATGGAAATAAGATGTAAACGCCATCTCTCATCCTCCTCAATAAGAGCTCTCTAGACTAGTTGTTAGGACCTTTTAAGTTGTTTGTTTAGAACTTTTTCTTTCTTTCTAGGATGTCTTTTTATTTTACTTGTAACATCATTTCATTATTGTGACTTTTGTCACAAAATTTTCAATATCTATGAATGTGATGTTTTATGCTTATGAGTGATCAACATATTGCATATTATCATTCTCATTATGAACTAACATCAAAATATTGCATATATTATACCTTGATTATGATTACTTTAGGTACAAATAATGATCAGACACTTACTTTGACTTTTTCAAAGTCAAAACATATTGAAAGGATTGTTTGGAAGAACACTTCACAAAGCATTCTACTTCTTCATTGAAGTCATTCATTACTAACACTTCATTTGCAGCATATCATACCCTTCATAGTATACGTTGGTACTCGAGAAGTGAGGAGTATACATCGAGGGGGAGCATCTCATAAGCATTTCATATACTAACCGTTTGTTTTGTAGATTCATGCATCATTTCCTTGATTACTCCATCTAGGGGGAGTATAAAACAAGGGGGAGCATAAAGTTCTCAAAATCGCATTCCGCTACGCTACTCTTTTTGTTTCGACAAAAAGGGGGAGAAAAAGACTAAGTTTGCATTAACTGTGATTCATCACAGTACATACATTTTTTTTCAAAACTTTTCTTTAATAAACAAACTTAAAATATATTTTTAAGAACTCATGCTATATTTATTCTCTTGCTCAAAAATATACCTTATGTTTTGTCATCAACAAAAAGGGGGAGATTGTTAATACAAATAGCGTCTCAAAAACGTTATTTATATTCTTTGATCTTTTCTTAGTTTTGTTAATGACAAATAAAAGGAATATCTTTTAGCAAATAATAAATACTAGCTTAAGTCTCTTAAGTACACATTTTACACTTCACATAATAACCAAGAATTACAAGTTTGCTTATTTAGTAACTTGTTTCCTTAAAAGGAAACTTTAATTCTAAAATCATTCCATGACATCATTGCATACATCACATACAATATCTTTGATATATCTTGTTTAGATTTACAAGTTACATAGTTGACATTTGAGGATCTTGGATGATTTGGTAAGATATGGTAAGATACAACAAATCCTTAGCTGTCACATCCCACGGATCCAAGTCCAATGAAGGACGGATCCCTTCTGAGGGATCCGTGGGATCCGTGAGCTGAAGATCAGCTTGCCTATAAATAGCAAGCTGATCATTTGGCTTTCTCATCACTCATATAGCTTTAACACACATATTCATTCAGTACATATCTTACTAACGTCATTCATAGTTGCATTTCACTTTGATCTTTCATTTTGTAGAAAAGAGATCAAGCATTCAAGGATCTACATAACCGTAATCCTTTAGTTGCATTACTGTGTGATATTGTAGTTTGTTTCACACATCATATCTATTATTTGTAATCAATGAGTGTGGTTAGTGCTTTAGTCCTTAAAGCACAAAGAGTGTAGGGAGTGGTTGTACCCTTGTAAAGAACTCGACATCTAGCTTAGTGTCGGTAAAGTAAATAGGCGACGTCAGGTTGGTTCTACCTTGTGAAAGAACCCGGTGTTTAGCTTAGTACCGGAAAAGGAAGTAAGCGGCGTGTAAAGGTTTTCTCCGCCTAGGAAAGGAGTTTGTTTCTTAGTGAAAGATAAACTCTCGAGTTGGAAACTCGGGAAGTGGAGTAGGGCAAGGAATAGAGTTCTTGTAGCCGAACCACTATAAACAACAGTGTCGTGTGGTTTGATCTTTCCTCTCTTTATCTTTTGTTTATATTGTGTGATTATTTATTTGTGATTGTTTCCTTTGAATTAACATATAGTAACAAAGCAAATAAACTTTGAAAAACGGTAAAAACTATTCAACCCCCCCTTCTAGTTTTCCACAAATTCCATAAAGAGCTTTGATTTTTCTTCCATAGATAGCTCTTCCTGTTCATCTTCCCACATTTTCTGGGCTACCATGTGATCTGCTTCACATTTGGCTTGAATGTCATCCCAGGAATCAATAAGTTTAAGACTTGCTTGTTCTTCTTTCTGAGCTTGCTTTCTTCTTGCCTCTTCTTCTTCAGCAAAAAGATCAGCTTGTACTTTTCTTGCAAGTTCTTCATCTTGAATGAGTTGTTGTTGTTGTTGACTGAGTGATAAAAATTTCTTCTTAGGTTCTTCAATCAACAAACCTTTGCCTTTTGATGATGGTGAAATAGTTGTTGATGGTGTTGTTGATACTGATACTGGCTCTTTAATCACAACTCCTTTTGCTTTAGGTCTTGTACTCTTTAACTTTGTTAATGCTTGAGCTATAGTCATATCTTCATCACCTTGAGTAGCAGCAATACTAACTTCAGTCTCAGCAGCACTAACCTTTTCACTAGCAATATTAACTTCAACATTAGCAATCTTAAGTGTAGCAGCATTAAGTAACACTTTAGCTACTTCAACCATCTTTTCAATACCATGATCAGCAGTAGTAGCAACATCATCCATAACTGCTGCATTACCCTGTTGATCTGCAACATCAAACTCATTCACATCATCATCTAGACTAGTTTCATCATCTACTCCAGTTTCCTCCCCTGAAGCTTTGCTTGAATTCCTCCTATGTTTGGAAGCATCCTTCTCCAAACTCTGTGCTTCATCAGAAGATTCAACCTTGGAAGTAGTTCAAATCTTGTATAACCTTTTAGTTTGTTTTGTTCTTGACCTCTGTCGACCTTCAAGATACCTTACCTTTCTCTTCAACCTTGTGACTTCAGTTATGAGATCAAGAACATCTTTTGACAATTTTGCACAAGTTGCCGTCAATTCATGAATAAATTTAATACTACCCTCAGCACTTCGGAGTATGTTACCTCTCCCAAGTGGTGCATCATTGGGTGAGTTAGGCATAACCTCAGACCTAGCCTGAGCATCTACACCCCCCATAATATCCGATTGGCTGGGACCTTCACCTGAAGCAGTTCCAGAGGAACTGGATTCATTAGAAGTTTCCTTAGATCGGGTCTTACTTATGTTATCACTATCCTGCTCTGCTTCTAAGCTAGTAGCACTAGTGACAACCCTTTCTAAACTGTGACCCCTCTCCTTATGCACAGCCTCATCTGCAGCCATACTAGCACTAACCTGAGGTAGTTGAGTGCCCTTTTTAGTGATCCTATGGGTATGGGTCTTTTGTGTTGGTGATGGGTATGGCAAAAGAGTGGGTGTGGGATAAACATCAGCTGGGATTGCTGAGCTTTCACCCTGAGTTTGACCTAGTTCCAACATTGTTTGAAACAATGGTGTAACTCTGCCTGAAAAATCCTTGCCCTCTCTCTTCATATTAGCAAAAATCTTTTTAGTATGAAAGAGAGCAGTATAAACCTTTTTATGAACCTTTTTATTTACAAATTGTTTGTCCATAAGAAGCTGTAAAAACCTTGGATATAAGTAATGTTTAGTTGATGAACTATCCAAGCCCTTAACCACACTATCAAAAATTAATTTTGAAAAATTAAATCTTTGATTTCTTTGATTTTGAGCCAAGCAGATAATAGCAGAAGCCATATTACTAATAAACTCATTCCAACCAGTAGTCTTTGGACTAAGACACTGTAAGATAGTGTGTATTAAGAATTTCCATTGTGGAGAGAAAGCAGCTTTTGAAAATTTTAAAGAAGTACTCTGCCTTTCATACCCCATCAATACAAGGTTTTCAAAAATTATAGAATTTGGAAGATTGTTAATACCTTCAGCATCTTCTAGATGAAGAACATCTCTAATAGAAGCTTCAGTAATAATAATCTTCTACCTGTCCACAAGAGCATGTATCTGTACTTCCTCATCAATAGTTTTGACCTTTGCAGTAGCCCAAAACTGTTTGATGTTGGAAACATATATAGTAGGATTCACTGTTAATGCGTACCTAATAGGAGCAGCATTAAGAAAATCAATGATTTCAGTAAAACCTTCACTTTCTTTGGGCTTTTGCAAAAACGCAATCATGTTATGTTGATCTGCGAATGACAGAGTCGACATTGTGAATTTTGAAAATTTTTGGTAGGATTTGGCTGGGATTTACAATTAATGGAGAAAAAGAGTTAGGGTTTATGTTTGAAAGAGTTTTGATCGGATAAAGACACTCTTGGGAATGAGTGAAGGATATAAACCCTTAATCGTTTATATTTTTAAAACAGTACCCTGTTCTTTTAAACATAGCAGCAGAAACCTAGTAGCACTAAATTAGGCCTTGCAGCACTAACTTATGCCTAGCAGCATAAACTCAATTTCTACACCGAACAGCGTATTAACTAGCATTTCAGCACTTTTCTCATGTTATCCTGCAGAAGATTAGTTCCAAAAACAAAAACATAACACAAAATACAATTTTCACATCATCAATTATACTTAGCAATACTAAGTATAACTAACAGCATTAACATAGCAATTGTAAGAAAACTAGCAATACTAATCATAGCAGTTGAAACAATTTATTGTCCTAATAACAATACTAATCCTTATAAAACTTTACAAAGACACAGAGAGATAAGAATTTGTTCAAAGATTTATCATTCCAATACTAACAACCAAAAATTGAAATCTACCCACATCAAAAGCTTTTGTGAGCAAATCTGCAACATTATTATCAGTAGGAATTTTAACAATTTGAATTAACTTCTTTTCATAACAATCTCTTATAAAATGATGTCTTATCTCAATATGTTTTGTTTTTGAGTGATAAACAGGATTTTTAATAATGCACATAGTACTGCTATTATCAATATATATTTTAGTATGCATAAAATTGTACCCATAATCCAACAACTAATTCTGAATCCAGAGCACTTGTCCACAGCAACTTGAAGCTGCAACATACTCAGCTTCAGTTGTGGAATTTGCAACCACAGTTTGCCATAAAATCAACCTGCTCCCCAAAAACTGACAACCTCCTGTTGTTGATTTTCTATCCAAGCTAGCTCCAGCATAGTCACTATCAGAGTATGCAATCAAGTCAAAAGGTGAATCTTTTGGATACCAAAGGCCTAATTTGGGTTGACCTTTCAAATATCTAAAAATCCTTTTCACAGCATTAAGATGTGAAACTTTTGGTGTGACTTGATATCTTGCACAGGCACAGACAACAAACATTATGTCGGGTCTTGAAGCTGTAAGATACATCAATGATCCAATCATTTATCTATACAATTGAACATCAACTTCTTCACCATCTTCATCTTTGAGCAAGGGCTTGGATGTTTCCATAGTTGTCTTTGCAGGCTTCACATCAGTAAATCCAAACTTCTTTAAAATTTCAGCCACATATTTATCTTGACTGATAAATATGCCATCTTCTTTTTGTCTAACTTGTAGTCCTAAAAAGAATGTAAGTTCACCCATTGAACTCTTCTGAAATCTTTCATGCATAAGTTTCTCAAATTCAACACATAAAGCCTTGTGTGTTGATCCAAAGATGATATCATCAACATAAACTTGAACTAACAAGATATCATCTTTATGCCTTTTGATAAACAAAGTTTTATCAATCTTCCCTCTACAAAAACCATTGTTCAACAGGTATGTTGACAATGTATCATACCAAGCTCTGGGAGCTTGATGTAAGCCATATAGTGCCTTTTCCACCTTGTAAACCTTGTCAGGAAAATTAGGATCTTCAAAACCAGGTGGTTGTGAGACATAAACTTCTTCTTCAATAGTCCTATACAGAAAAGCACTTTTAACATCCATTGGATACACTACAAAGTCTTTGTATGAAGCATAGGCCAAGAATAATCTGATAGCCTCAATTCTTGCAACTGGAGCAAAGACTTCATCATAATCAATACCTTCTTCTTGTGTGTATCCTTGAGCTACTAACCTTGCCTTGTTTCTAATCACAATGCCTCTTTCATCCTTTTTGCATCTAAAAACCCACTTAGTACCAATTGCCCTCTTCCCATTAGGCAAATCCACCAGTGTCCAAACTTCTTGAAGCTTGAATTGTAGAAGTTCTTCTTGCATAGCTTTCACCCAGCTTGGATCTTGTAATGCTTTGTGAGCATTCTTGGGTTCTATTTGTGATAGAAAACATGCAAACAAACAGTTTTGAAGGTCTTTGTGGCTATTTTGTGAAGGATTATACAAACACTTGGGATGTTTATCTTAATAATGTGTTTGGGATATTTATGAATGAATGTGATGTAGTATGCGGAATCTACTATAACACACTTTAAAAGAACACAAAGGTGATGAGTATGTAAACGTGAGTTATAATGAACAATGAACACAACTTTAGTAACACAAAACGATTCAATATTATTGATGAAATAATACGGATGATCTAACTATCACCAGGATTACAAAGTAACCTTGAATCTTTGATTGTTTAAGGATTTGTGAATTAGTAACTAAGTTACTAGAGAGATTATGTTGGTTCAAGTTATTAGTTGGAAAAAGGTTAAAAGCATACTACAAAAGGTGGTTACTAAGGGATCCTTTTATAGGATAAGGACCCCTTATTTCAAGTTGTCAAGTTGTTGAATATAATAAGATACTTGGACTTTCTAGCCTACAATTAAATACAACTACCAATGTAACTACTCTGTATATTCTTCTGCACAAACATGGAAGACTGAACTACTTCTACATAACGTATTACATTGTACAAAGACTAATAATACAACAAATATCTACAAATAAATATCTATCAACTTGATCATAAACTTGGCAGGACCTTTATCAACTAGCAGTACCTTCTTACCCAGAAGGTACTGTTAGTACATCTTCAACTTCTTCAAAATCAACTAGCAGGCTCAATGGCTTGACTGGCAGGCTCTTTGACTTGAACATTTTATTCCCAACAATCCTCCCCTAAACTTGTTATTTCCTTTAAAATACACAAGTTTCTTATGAATAAAATACATACCTTAAGGATCTGAGGGAACTCTTCCAAAACCTTTACTCTCTGTTCTTCCTTTTTCTTTCACATTGCTCAAATATGCTCCTCAGCAAGCTTTGAACAACTTCTGACTTTTCTTCATCTTTGTCACATCTTAATCTCTTGGAGATCATTGTTGTAAGAACTTCATAACTAAGTGGATACTCTTTCTCAGCCAACATAAAAAGTTCAATCCCACTTTGTGTGTAAAGATGATGAATACTGCTAAGGCTTAGAAATTCCCATGTTGTTGAAGGATCATGATATGGAAACTTCCAATGAACATCTTTTGGATTAGGATCATACATCCTATTGAATTCTACCCATAGTTCCTATTCCTTAACATCAGTACTAGAATTTGTGTCTAGCCTAATTTGAACTAGATTCCACAATTCTTCTAAGTCAGCTCTATCACATGCTCTAATCAGATTTTCAAAATTCTTGAAGATAGCAGTTTGTCCCCCAACCCTAATTATTTTCCATGACTTTCCTGATCTATCATGGTGAATCTCCCAATCAATAATAGGGTGTCTAGACCTAATTGGATCAGCATGTATAATTGTTGGCAAAGTAATTAACATTTTACTTACTTGCTCTGAATCCAATTTTGCTTCTTCTTTCTTCTGTTGAGCATCTTTCTTTTTCATTTAAGGCTTTGCATCAGATGGGATCTTGTAGTAAAGACTCTTGTAGGCATTTAGATACAGGAAGTAGATTTCATCAGCAAATTTCTTTTTCAGTTGATAATCAGTCCAATTTGCTTGAACTTTTAGAAATCTCTTCATAAAAGTCACTTGATCTTTCTGAGATGTGCCCACCTTAAAACCTCTTCTCTGGCTTTCTTGCATCTTTTCAAAAATATCAGCTAGAGCTGCTTCTTTATACTTTTTGTTGATAAAAGATTCAAGCTCTGTTGTCTTCTCTTCAGAATTAAGATTCTTGTCATCTACAATTATTGCTGCTTGACCTCTCACAATTGGATCATTAGCAATAATCCATTGCATCTGTGCATCAAAGGTTTCTTGAGCAACTTGAGTGTCAAGAAGAGTCTGAGCAGCATCTTTTTGCTCTTGCATTTCTGCAAGCAGTCTTGAAGCTTCAAATACTTTCTGCACTTCTTCTTCATGAATCCTTTTGGAGACTTCTTCATCTATAGCCATCTGTACTTGCTCTGTTCTCTTCAACTTTTTGGGCTTTGGTTCATCTTCAACCATAATGCTCTTGCCCTTATCTTTTGAAGTTGGTTCTTGAGATGGAGCAGTAGATTGCTCATCAGCAATAAATAACCTCCCTTGAACAAACAAATCCCCTTGAGGCTCTAAGTCCCTCTTTCTTTTGTACACATGATCAGCAATACCTTTGTAGTCCATTGCCAATAGCCTCTCAATCCTAGCAGGCTCTTGCTCTGCACCAGCAGGCTCTTCATCATAAACCTGAGTTCCTTCATGAAAATGAAATTGAGCCTCCTCTTCATCTTCAGAACTATCCATCCTCCCCTTTTTGGAAGAGTAACCCAACCTTTCAGCATATGATCTTGAAGAACTAGATAAAACAACCTTTGAAGATCTTTTACCCTTTAGCTTCTTCACTTCATTCTCCAATTTCTTTACCCTCTTTACTAACTTGATGTTGATCTCAGAAAATTTTGTGTTCTGACTTTTAAGAGCATTTTCTAAGAGCTTCACCTTCTCTTTTAGTTCTTTCACTGTCTGAGGAGATTGGGGTGGTGTTACATGATGTGATGGTGTTGGTGGTGTTACAGATGGTACTGGAGATAGGATTGGTGATGTTTGATGAGTTGGTGAGATGTAACCAGGTGAAGAACTTGATGATGGTGATTTAGATGATGGTGTTGGTTCTTCAAGATGATGTGGTAACATTTCATCAAAAAGTGGTATTTCTTCCCCCATTGAAACCAATTCTCATGTTTGAAAAAACTTTGTGAGAAAGTTTTGGTGTTTCATAAAGTGAGTGTGGGGGAAGTAACAAATGTTTTGATTTTGCAATGATGCTTGAAATAAATCTTGGATACATCAAAAACTTTGTTTGGCTATCCACATTTTTAGCCAATCCTTCAAAAATATGTTTGGAAAAATTGAATTTTCTGTTTGTTGCCAAGCAGATGAGAGCAAAAGCCATGTTTCCACTAAATTGCTCCCAAGAGGTTTTCTTTTGTCTCAAACAATGAAGGATTGTATGGATCAAAAATCTCCATTGTGGAGTAAAATGCTTTTTAAGAAAGGTGAGTTTTGTAGAATCAGCATTATACCCCATTCTTTCCAAATTTTCAAAAATTTCAGTATCAGGCAATTGACTAATACCATCTGAATCATCCAAATGAAGATGTCTTCTTATGGATGACTCAGTAAGAGTCAAGGGTTTGCCATCCACTTTGGCTTTTATTATTTGTTCCCCATTTTCAGAAGTTTTAATTTTAGCTGTTTGCCAAAATTGTAAAATTTAAGATTCATAAATAGTGGGATTTACAAGTAAAGCAAACCTGATGTACGAATCATTTAAAAAGTCCACTATTTGATGAAAAGAGGCATTATCCTCAGACTTTTCCAAAAATGCTAACTGATTGTGACGTTTAACAAAGGTTAGAACAGCCATGGTGAAAGTTAATGAAAATTTTGATTATGTTGGTGGGATTTGTTGGTGGTACTGGTAGAAGATGAAAGATTAGAGTTAATTGTGATAAGGACTGATGAAAGATATTATGAGAGTTGTTCTTTTAACCAAAAATAAGAAAATGTATAATAAGTAAATGTAAAGGCGGTTAAAAAGATCTTTTATATGTAAAATATAATATAATATAACATCAGTAATTTACAAAATTACCCCAACGGCTAATTTTAACTACCAGGCCTAACGGCTATAACTTTTTCTGACAGGCTCAACGGTTATCTAGCAGTACCATTTTACTCTAGCAGTACCAAAATTTGAACTACCAGTACCTTTGAAAGAAAATATTACTTGGCAATCTCTTTGAAGTTTTAGCAAAAATCCCTTATAGTTTTTAGCAAACTATCAGCTATCAACGGATTTGATTTGTCTTTACCAAAAGCCGTTTGCTTATGGACTAGTTAACTATTTACTGTTAAGTATGGTTAGTTAAATACCATATAGTTTTTGGTAAACTATCAACCATCAACGGATTTGATTTGTCTTTACCAAAAGCCGTTTGCTTATGGACTAGCCAGCTCTTAAGTTTGTAAAAACTTGGTGAACTGAATACCAAAAGCCATATTGACCTAAAGATGGTGCAATTTCCTTGGATGGAGGAAATATAAGAGACAATGATACTGTGTATCTTGGATGCTTGGTTCAACAAGTGAAATCATCTATCAGCATGCTTTTGCTTTGAAACTTTCCTTAGTTTGATCTAGATAGAACTTTCTCCTTTAGGAATGCTTCATCCCTTCTGAATATGTGATCTAATCCTATCTTTTTCAACCTCTGCATCATCTTGTATGCTCTTGTCTTTTTCTTTCATAAATTGGTTTTTCTTCCATTATGGGCTATTATTTCCTCCCCTGAGATTGTTACCTCCCCTGAGATATAAATAACTTTTATTTCCCCCTTTGATTGGAAGATCGCTTGTTTTGTTATCAACCCATAGTCAAGCATTTGATTTTGGATCCAAAGAACTTGCCCACAACAACTTGCACCAGCAACATATTCTGCTTCAGTTGTAGAGTTGGCCACCATTGTTTGTTTCTTGCATTGCCAAGATATGAGTCTGCAACCAAGAAATTGACATCCACCAGTTGTGGATTTTCTGTCTAGAGTTGCAACAGCATAGTCACTATCAGAATAAGCCACCAAATCAAAAGATGATTCCCTTGGATACCAAAGACCCAACCTAGGTTGACCCTTAAGATATCTAAAGATTCTTTTGACTGCTGTGAGATGAGAAACTTTGGGATGTACTTGAAACCTTGCACATACACATACTGAGAACATGATATCTGGTCTTGATGATGTAAGATACATCAAGGACCCAATCATTGATCTATAATTGTGCAAATCCACATCTTCACCCTCAGCATCTTTGAGTAACCCCTTTTCTGAATCCATTGGTGTACTTGCAACCTTAGAATCAGCAAACTGAAATTTTCTTAGGATCTATGCTACATACTTATCTTGGCTGATAAATATGCCTTCTTTTGATTGTTTCACTTGGAGACCCAAAAAGAAAGTAAGCTCCCCCATGGAACTCATTTCAAACTTATTATGCATAAGTTTTTCAAATTCTACACACAAGTCTTGGTTTGTGGATCCAAAGATAATGTCATTAACATAAATTTGCACCAGCAAGATGTCTTTCTTGGTTCTTTTGATGAACAAAGTTGAATCAATCTTGCCTCTTTGGAATCCATTTTCTAATAGATAGCAAGCCAATGTTTCATACCATGCCCTAGGAGCTTGGTGTAGACCATAAAGAGCCTTGGTAACCCTGTACACCTTGTATGGATACTCTGCATCAATGAAGCCTGGAGGTTGAGAAACATACACCTCTTCTTCAATAGTACCATATAAGAAGGCACTTTTGACATCCATTTGGTAAACAGTGAAGCCTATGAAAGAAGCATAGGCCAAGAATAGCCTGATTGCTTCAAGTCTTGCAACTGGAGCAAAAACCTCTTCATAATCTACCCCTTCTTCTTGAGTATACCCTTGGGCCACCAATCTTGCTTTGTTTCTGATCACTATTCCCCTTTCATCTTTCTTGTTTCTGAACACCCATTTGGTTCCAATTGCCCAATGACCTTTGGGCAAATCAACCAATTTCCAAACCTTCTGAAGCTTGAATTGAAGAAGTTCTTCTTGCATTGCTTCAACCCAACTTGCATCATCTAAGGCTTTGTTAATGTTTTTGGGTTCAGCTTGAGAGAGAAAACATGAAAACAGGCATATGTTGGCAACTTCATGATGCTTTTCTTCATAAATAGATGAGATAAACCCCTCTTGGTCTGAAGTCAAGACTTGAGATCTTGTTCTAACACCAGAATCAATGCTACCAATCACATCATCAGTTGAGTGATCTTTGAGAATTCTTGTGTTGTGTGTTGTAGGAACTTCATAGGTAAATGGAAGATTGCCAATCCCCACTTCTTCTGGTAAAGAATCATCTGTTTGAACATTTAATGGCTCAGCAGTACCAATTTGTAAACTGGCAGTACCATCTGGTGAACTAGCAGTACCATTGTCATTTGCACTACTTTCTTGATTCTATTGACCTTGAGTTCCATGATCATCTTCAGTACCTTCATTTGTTGTATTTGAAGGTTCTTCAAGACTTGAAGATAAATCCAACCCTTTCCAAATTGGCATCCAGATGTAATCTTGATCTTTAGGTGTTTCAACATTGTCTTCAAAACCTACATTATCATTAGTATTTGTACCTGAAACAGGCACATAATTCATGGATTCTGAAAGCCTATCAATATCAAACATCCAATCTGGCCCAATGCCTTTCACATTTGTTAGTTTCTCTTGAAACTCTATGTGAAGATTTTATTCCACTAGCCTAGTGCAAATATTATACACTCTATAGGCCTTATTTTGCAAAGAATACCCTATCAAATAGCCTTCATCAGCTTTTCCTTCAAACTTGCCTAAATGATCTTTGGTATTGAGAATAGTGACATGACATCCAAAAGGTCTCATAAAACTTAAAGATGGTGTTCTACCAAAGAAAAGTTCATAAGGTGTCTTTTTATGTGGTTTTATCACAAGAACCCTGTTTTGCACATAACAAGCAGTACCTACTGCTTCAGCCCAAAATGAAATAGGCAACTTAGAGTCTACTAACATTGTTCTAGCAGCCTCTATAAGTGTTCTATTTTTCCTTTCTGCTACTCCATTTTGCTGTGGGGTCCTAGCTACACTAAATTCTCTTTTTATTCCTTTTTCTTTGCAAAAGTCATCCATAACCCTATTCTTGAATTCTGTCCCATTGTCACATCTGATTATTTTCACTTTCTTATCAGCTTGGTTTTCTACCTCAATTATGTAAGACTTAAGAATCTCACTTGTTTCATGCTTAGATCTTAAAAAGAAAACCCAAGAAAATCTGCTGTAATCATCAGTAACAACAAGACAATATCTTTTACCATTCAAGCTACTCACATTAGTAGGACCAAAAAGATCCATATGAAGCATGTATAAAGTTTGAGAAATAGAGTTATGGGTCTTGGGCTTACAAGAAGCTCTATGTTGTTTGCCTTTTAGACAATCAACACAGGTTTGGTCATTTTGAAAAATCTTTTTGGGTAAACCTCTAACCAAATCATATTTAGCAATTGTATTGATTGTTTTAAAGTTTACATGACCAAGCCTTCTATGCTAAAGCATAGATTCATCCAATGAGGCTTTTGCTACTAAACAAGTTAAACTCTCCTTAGGATCAATGTTCTTTAAATCAACACTGTACATATTGTTCCTTTTTAGGATTTTAAGAAGGATCTAATCTTCATCAGGCATTTTAAAATCAGAAGAAAGAACCATACATTCATTGTCAGTAAATAGAACATTGTTCTTTTTGTCACACATTTGTGAGACACTAAGGAGATTAAACTGAAGCTCTTTCACAAAGTACACATTTTCAAAATCTAATTTACTGGTTTTGATAGTACCTTTACCAGTAATCTTTCCTTTTATTCCTCCCCCAAAGGTAACATATCCTCCATCAATTGTTTTGAAGTCTGTGAGGTAAGACATGTTGCCTGTCATGTGCCTTGAACATCCACTATCTACATATCCTTGATCACCAATATCAGTTGAATGTTCCTGCACATATATAGACATATTAGTTTCCTTGGGGTACCCAAGCCATGACAGACTTGGGTTTGCCTCTTGCATCAATGTAATCAAACCTTTTTAGGATTGTTGATGCACCTTTTGATTGGAGTGGTTTCCATATCCAACATGCTGAGGACTTAACAGCATTTTCCCTTTTAATCCATTTTGTGGTCTTTGGTCTATCAGTACCAATTTTGGCAGTACCATTTGGTCTAGCAGGACCTTTTGGTTTTGGTCTCCAAATTTGTGTTTTGACCACAGATTTCTTTTGAATAGGACTATTCACAACTTTTGGTGCATATTTGAAAGTGTTTCTTGCACCCTTATCAGTTGGTTTTGAGTTAACAGGCTTATTTTGTCTAACAGTATGTTTAACTTTTGGTGTGTTAGACTTCACAAAACTTTTTCTGGGGTGTGTTTCATTTGTTTTAGACTTTGATTTACTCCCAGAAACCCAGTTGTTACAATAAGCATGAAGATGATTAAAACTACCACAGTAATAACAAGCCTTATTGTACATAACAAAATCATCACCAAGTTGGTGTGACTTAAGATTGTTCCAATTTCTTTGGCTACCTCTAGGTTTGCTATTACATTTATCACAACATTCAACTGTTTTCAAAACAGCTTTAGCCTTAGTCTTAATCTCTACTCTTTTAGGACTGACTGGTCCTACTTTGTTTCCTTTGGTTGAAACAGTCTCTTCTTCATCATCATCAGATGTCCAATCTTCAATAATTAGAACATCTGATTTCTTATCAGTGAGCACCTTAGAGAGTGAAGCAATCTTAGCACTCTCACTAGGTTCACTTTTCTCTACAGGTTTAGCTAATGGTTTGTTGATGAATTCATGTAAACCTGATTCAGCAAGATCTAATCCTGGGGGACAAGGGATTCCTCTATAAGGAGGTGGACATGTCTTGTATCCTATTCCTGATTTGATTCTCTTGTTCATTTGATTTTCAACTATGCTTCTAGTACAATCAGAAGCAGTTTCCAAAGTGGTAACTGTTAGTTGAATATTATCCCTTGCCAATGTCATTTTAGCACACTCAGTTCTTAACATATTTATTTCAGCATATTTCAAAAATATTTGCCTGTTAAGAATGGCTTTAGTGTCAGAAAAAAGTGAGTTCATTTTCCCTAAAATGGATTATTTGCTTTTCAAGTTTGGCCATACCACACTTATGGTTAACTAGGTCTTGATGAGTTTTTCTTTCTTCTACTTTCAGTTCATCATAAAGTTTTATAAAAGTTTATAATTCTTCAAAAACTTTACAAGTATTAGAACATTTAGTAATTTGTACCTCAGGAGTGGAGAAAGCCATTAAAGCCAATTCATCTGAAGTTGACTCCTCTTCACCCATAAAACTCCAATCAAAACCCATCCCATCAATGGCAACCATTGCTTTAGGCTCAGTGATTTCCACAGCCTTGCTCTTATTCTCAAAGCTTCCTTTCTTATCAAAGCTTCCCTTGTTCTTGTTCTCAAACCCTCTTCCCTTATCATCCTGCTTCTTTGGTCTTCTACACTCTCTTGAGTAGTGACCCTTCATGTGGCAGTTGTAACACTCCACTTTGGACTTGTCATACCCAGCAGGCTCATTACCATCTGTGATAATCTTCTTTCCAGTCCTCATCAGTAACTTCTTAGCGCTTATGCTTAGAAGTGAAAGTTGCCACTTTATGTCCATTTCTTCAAGATCATCATCATTGATATCTTGAAGATCTTCAAAAGTTAATATGGACCCATTGTGTTGTGATGTCAGGAAGGCACACCCAATTGTTTCATCTAGAATGGTTTTGGTACTGCTAGAAGTACTGGCAGTACCAAAGTTTGTGTTGGCAGTACCTTCTTCTCTGCCATCTTTTTCTTCATCTACAACTCTTGAGGTGCTTGGAGATGATACAAAATCCATATTTCCTGAGCTTGAACCAGTAGTCTTCTTCACTTCATGCTCTACTATTTTGAAGTTGTTGTAGAGATCATTAAGACTCATCTGATCAATATGTGGTTTGTTTTTCCAGAAAATGACATGCATGGACCATTCAGAGGGTAAACTCCTAAGAAATTTGGAGTTTAAGTCTTCTTGAGATACCATTACTTCATGAATGGCTAACTGACTTGAAAGCTTTTGAAGTCTATTGAACATGCTGTCCAAAGACTCATTTGTTGTGGCTGCAAAGTTTTCAAACTGATGTTTGAGGAGAGTTTTTTGTGTTTTCTTGGTGGCATCATTTCCACCAAATCTAGCCACAATAGCTTGAAAAAGGGTTTTGGCACATTTGTACTTGTTGAAGATCAAAAGCTGATCATTTGGAATAGTCATGAGAAGCATACTCCTGGCTTTAAGATCATTTCTCTTTTGAATTCTTTCTTCTGCGCTTGTTGGGTTTACTTGCACATGTGTTACAAGTGCATCGTTTACTGTGGAGGTGGTGATTGAGGGTTTGAATGAGTTTCCTTCTTCAATAATCTCCCAAAGTGCATAGTCTTGCACTTGAAAGTATTGTTCTACCCTCAGTCTCCACATATCAAACTCATTTTAAAAGAACACAAAGGTGATGAGTATGTAAACGTGAGTTATAATGAACAATGAACACAACTTTAGTAACACAAAACGATTCAATATTATTGATGAAATAATACGGATGATCTAACTATCACCAGGATTACAAAGTAACCTTGAATCTTTGATTGTTTAAGGATTTGTGAATTAGTAACTAAGTTACTAGAGAGATTTTGTTGGTTCAGGTTATTAGTTGGAAAAAGGTTAAAAGCATACTACAAAGGTGGTGACTAAGGGATCCTTTTATAGGATAAGGAACCCTTATTTCAAGTTGTCAAGTTGTTGAATATAATAAGATACTTGGACTTTCTAGCCTACAATTAAATACAACTACCAATGTAACTACTCTGTATATTCTTCTGCACAAACATGGAAAACTGAACTACTTCTACATAACGTATTACATTGTACAAAGACTAATAATACAACAAATATCTACAAATAAATATCCATCAACTTGATCATAAACTTGGCAGGACCTTTATCAACTAGCAGTACCTTCTTACCCAGAAGGTACTGTTAGTACATCTTCAACTTCTTCAAAATCAACTAGCAGGCTCAATGGCTTGACTGGCAGGCTCTTTGACTTGAACATTTTATTCCCAACATATTTCTTTGATGAAGGGATCTTGCAAAGAAACCTTGTTCCTTCAAATCTTTAACCATTTTCCTTGTTTGAACAGCAGACTTTGGCTCTCCAATGATCTGTTCCTTAGGATGATTCTTGTGAACTCTTGTAGTTGGAATAGGACTGACAGGTAATTCTACATTCAAATTGGTTGAGTCAGCCTCTGCACCAAGTACATCTTCATCAGTATCAGGATAAATGTCTTCCAATACAGGCATGTCTGGATCATCTGGGTAGACATCAGCATCAAAAGATATGCCTTGCTTGCTAGTAACATTAACACTTGGCTCAGTAGTATTAACTGTGTTAGAACTGCCAGTGTTAATATCATCTGATACATCATCCTTTTCTTGATCATCAGACTCTTTTTCTACATGCAACTCCTTATCATCATTAGGAGCTTCATCAAAGTCATCTGCTTGTGAACTCTTTGACTCTTGGGTTGAGAAGGGTGGATCAGCAGTCCAAATAGGCAGCAAAATATAATCTTTGTCATGTCCTGGCTCCTTTCCAGCTTGACCTGCATCATTACTTGCTTTTGTACCTGCACATTTGTTAGACTCTGTTCCTGCAACAACTGGCTCATAATTCATAGTCTTGGTTAGAGAATGATGGTCCCTAACAACGATGTAACACTAGATCTTGTCTACTAATTACCACACAAATAACTATAACTAGCTACGTATTAAACTAAATAACGATAACACAATGATTAAATAAGAACGAGAGATTAAGAGAAGAGATTAGAAGAAGAGAACTCGGATGATTAACATTCACTAAACACTTGGACAAAGCTTACGCACATAGAATGAAAACCAACAAAGATAATGATGCCCCAAGCCTTCTATTTATAGGCACATGGTTAGGGCATCACATGCTAACAATGTTCTAGAAGGATTTTAACTAAAATGGCCGGCCCATGGACTCCTAATGGACCGAGCCTTTAAACAAACTATAGAATCCATATTTGAGCAACCTTTTACACGTTATGACCTAGACTTGAATATACATAAAATGCGTTCCCAACAATCTCCCCCTAAGTCTTGGTCATCTTGTTTGCTTGACGTCATCTTTGCTTCTTCGGCTTCTGACGTCTTTATAATCTTTGTTCTTTCGTTCTTGATATGTTTTGATATGATATGGTACTGATCTGCCGATCTCCAATGGTCTCTACTTCTGGTGTCTTCACGTCTTCTCCACCATGCTCATATGTCTTTGGACTTTAGTTCTGCAACTGGTTCTCACATCTTCAATCTTTGACTTTGTGAAAGATTGTAGTGCTTGAACTTTGACTTTTCTTTAACATTTGTTGAACTTTTGTTATTTCTGAGTCTTTGTGAGAACATATCTTTAGGATATGAGCATGATGGAATCTTGATGGTGGTTGAACTCCAGGTCTTCAAGCTCCTCCGCAGGTACATCACGAACCAACCGGCACTTACGGGTTCAGACTTCGAGATCGTCAACAGCATAGTGTGAAGACTTTCTCTAATCTTTATCCAGGCCGTTCTAAATCGGATACCCCCGAAAGGGCTTACACGGACACACCGAAGTGCACCCACGATTCAGTGAGTCGCTGGAGATCACCCCACGACTGTAGACCGTTTTGGAGCAATCACTAAGCGTAACCCACAAAGAGTTACCGAAGTGACCTGCTGTCAGGGCTGTTTGATGTTGACCCTGGTAGGATTTCAATTCTATCGCTGAGAATCACAATTGTGAATTCTCTCAAGAATGTTCTCGGCAGATTGCTAAGATCTGCGAAGGTCTCTTCTTAATTTTACAACTGCTGCCCATGATGTAGAACAACAGTGTAACACTAAGTGTTCCTAAGAGATCATTGATGAATCTCATGGCTCTAGACTCTATTAGTGCACATTTGTTTGGTCGTCGGAGGCATGGAGCAGAGTGCCTCCTTTTCAATATCAACACATCTCGTAGTGAGAGGTCGATAGATGATGAAGGGTTCTCCGTGTGAAATGAAACAAGTGTCTTTTGAGAGACACCTGAGTGGCTAGAAGGTTAGTGCAGTGCGTCACTGGGTCCATGACGTCTTTTATCTTCAATACCGGTGATGCCCATCAACCAGTAGATTATGAATTGAACCCGGTGTCTGCCCTAAGGTTGAACAAATGAAGGGCTATTTCTTTCCACCTTTTTCTTTACTTTTCTTTTTAATTCTTCAACCCCTTCTTTCTCCGTTCATTTCATTTCTCCTTTTTCAATCATACCTAGGACTTTCTAGTTCTAAACTATTGGTATTGTCCTTGGGTAGATCCCTCCGGCTCTGGCGGATCATAGGACGGTTATTCCTAACCTTAGTCACCTTATAACTCCATGACTATCCTATTGATGCCATAAACCAAACCTTTTGAAAATCTCTCAAAGTGTTTATGATTATGAAAACATATTTTGTTAACACTTTGAGTTTTGTGATTTTCAGAAAGACTCCCCCTTAACATGTGCTCATATATAGTTAAAGTAAATTTGCACATGCCAGGTAGAGTTGGCAATTTTTGAATTGATTGATTTCAATGAACATGATCATCACGAGACACGCTTACATCACCAGATGAACTGGCTTGAAATTATTACCCGTCCAGATCACATTCAAGAAAAATCACTCGAAATCGGTACATTCTACTCAGACACGTCCTTTGCGAGACACGTTTACATCACCAGATGAATTGGCTTGAAATTATTACCCGTCCGGGACATGTCTTTTCGACTACTGACTTTTTCCTATCGTCAATTCTGAGTCGAGCACTTATGAGATACCATCTTTCCTTTACCATATTTTAGTCATTACTTATTCTCCCCCTCAAAAATAGCATACTCATGATGTTTTTGAAAAACTTGATGATTAAAATATGCTGTTTTTGAGTTTTATGGGAAGAGTTTCAAGAACGTTTGTTATTCCGAACAAAGATTATTTTTCAAATACTCCCCCTTGATGAGAGAATACTTGTCCTTATGAGCAGAATTTTTTGAAAACTTTAGAAAAAAATTCTGGTTTAATTCTACTCATAAGAAAGAAGCTTTCGCTCCTTTGATCAGGATTGAGGCACTGATGCGTACCTCAGGGTCCTTTCTTTACAAGAACGGGTTGTGCACTGATATGTGTACACAAGCCATAATATCACAATCATTTTAGTAAGAATATCAAATAAGAATAATGAATTATGAAATCAAATTCTTACATCAACCTCCTTTTCCAAATGTTGTGAATACCGGATATGTCCTTTGATATGTTCTGATCAGGAACGGTGGACGACCTCCAACATAGCATTCCAATCTCCGCATCAGATCTCTGCGGTATAATCTTCTCTCGATCTTCTAGATGAACTGCTTTACTTGTCTCAGCTGATCACTGTTCCATCTCCTTGTCTTTCCCAATTCTTGATCACGAACTCTATGAACTAACCCGTCACGGACATTTTTCAATGTATCGTCGAAAAACTTGTGAATCTCGTGATATGACATGAAGCAGTTTATTGTTATTGCACTTCTGTAGACGAAACCAAAGATTGGATGGCTCTTCATGGTGTATTGAGCTTCATGATTGATGTTTTCAAGATGTAGTACAGGCTCAATGAGATTCAACTTCGTTTGATAACTCTCTATTCCTAGCTGGAGATCTTCTACTCGTTCTTTGATGATCGTTCTTCTGATGAAATGGCAGATAGCCGTACTGAAGGCGTATTGAAGATCGGTGGTGAGATGTTGCAGCTTCCCTTGTACTTTGATGAGATACATGTCTTCAATATCATTGAGATTTAAATTTGGGAAGTCTGCTTCTGAGAACGAGTAGAGTTTGTTTTCGTGTCTTCTGGCGTTGATCTCAGATAGGAATGTGTAGTCATACTTCTTCACTCCCTTGACACTGACCACTGCCACAATCCTGAGGACACTGTTTACTGAATCCGAAGATTTGTTAACTAGCTTACTTCAGTACCAAGTCCTTCGTTTCTCGAACCAGTGGTAGATTCCTAATTCAGCATCGCGATCATAATTCACTAGTTGTTTGATGAAAAGGTCTTGGTGAATGGCATTTTCCTCAATGGCTGATTGTGGGTAACTTGCTGCTGGGATGAAGGTTATTGATGTTGCATACTTGGTTTTGCTTTTGGCTCCATGCTTGAGAAGTTCAAGATCGTTGTTGAAGAAGAATTGGTAAGGGATGATTTCTGAATGGTGTTTGCGAATCACGGGAAGTGGCTTGGTCCAGTCTGTGATGTAAGGATGATTTTTACTATCTCTGCCATTAACCCTAAGTATGTCTGGATTCGTCCAGTCAAACTCACTTGAAATGCTCGGGCAATGTTTTCAAGGTGATATTCTAGCTCAGCTGCATTCGCAGTTTTGTCTTTGAGAAGATTAAATGCATCATTCTTTATCCAACGAAGTTCCCTCTTGGTCATTTTCTTGATGTTCAGAGTATGTTTAACTTGTTGTGTGATTGCAAACGTACTGTCTTCTATCTTAGAATCTTCGTCTTCATGGATTTGAGCACTTGCCAATTGATCAAACCATTTATTGCCATTTGTGTCATCATCATTGTCCAACCACGAGACCACGTCTGTGTTGCTAGAATATTTCTTGCTTGTGGTTGTCTTGGTCTTTGGTGGAGACTGAGGTTGATCATCTTGCTGTTGAAAAGCCATTTCATCGGTGGTGAAGTGCTCAAAATGATGCTCAGTAGCAGTTGGACCAGATTCTAGAGCTTTTGTTGGTTGAGATGTGGTCGTAGTTGACGGTCCAGTTGGGATTTTGAATTGAGGACCTGAACTACCTGAATCCTTGTGTTTCTTTGATTGGGTTTTAGGGTCTTGGTCGTCATTTTCACGAGGACGTTTACCCTTATCAGCTACAACCTTGCATGATTCCATATTAGCCCGAATGGCATCAATGATAGGTACTTCTGTGTAGGTTAGGGAAGGTTTTGCAATGAGTTTGGTAAGAAGGGCGTCCTGAAGTTCTTCAACGGTGTATTCAAGAATATGCTTCTGTTGGTGTGTTGATGCAGCGATGTCTTGAACCTTTTCTTCGAGTTGTGAGTCAATGTGTTCAGCGATATTCTTCTCAAGCTCGTGCATATACTTCTTGACATAGTGCTTTGTGTTGACCTTAGACTCCTTGAGGAGTCTTTTCTTGACATCGTCATCCAAGAATTCATCCATCAATTTCTTTGTTTTCAGCAATTCATCAACATGCTCAGATAGCCCTTTGACCATATTCTTCAAGTCTGCTACTTGGTCATTTAACTTGTTGTCTTTTTGAGCTTGAGCCAGTTTAACAACTTTCTTCAACTTCATGGCTGTTGGTGAGATGACTTCAACTCTGGTTACTCTTGCGATTCTTCTCACACTTTTTCCCTTGATGATTGCTTTAAGAGTTTCCTCTGTTGTTGCTTTTCTCTTTGTTGTTGGTGATGATGAACGTGAAGAAGATTCAGAATAAGTTGATGCATTAGGTGAGTCTGGAGGGGTAGAATCCTTAGGAGGAGTTGGTGATTTAGGAGGTGAGACCGGAGGAGTAGATTCCTTTGGTGGTGAATTAGGAGGACAAGGTGGAGTTTTAGGTGGGGAGGTGGGAGGAGTTGTGGGTTTAGGAGAAGTTTGAGTCTTTGATTGTGACTCCTCATGAGGAGTGAGAGTAGGATGAAGTGGGGTTTTTGGAGGTGTGTTAATGTAATTGTCTGCTTCCTTTTCCGCCTCTTCAACTTCCTCTTCTGTCTCCTTTACTAGCCTTTCTGCCTCCTCTTTCTTTTCTTGTTCTGCCTTGGGCTTAGTTTTTAGTTCTTTGGCAGCTTCAATAGATTTATCCCCAAGAATGTCCCGTTCATCCTCAGATAACCAATCAATTGGGTCATCAAGTTTTACTCCTTCTTTCTCTTTATCACTTTCCAGCATATCATCAGGAATCTCCTCATCAGTTAGGACCTTCTTCTCTTTTTCATTGTCACTGCCGGGTTGATTAACCGGACATGGTGTTGAGGGAATAGCTGACTCAGCCCTCTCGGGTTGATAAACCGTATCAGGCTGAGCTGTGGTAGTAGCAGCTATAGATCCTCCGGGTTGATTAACCGGATCAATATGGGTCGGAGCTACTTCTTGAACGGTTCTGGATCCTCCAGCTCCCTTTGCCATTTCCATCTGTCTCATTACTTCAAACCTTAGATCAGCCCTTCTGGCATCATCTTCTTTGATTGACTTCATGCTAGCTTCCATTGCTATTGTTGTAGCAATGTCAACTTCCATGTCAGCATCTTCCTCATTCATCTGAATAGTTACTTCTTCTTCTTCTGATCCTGTCTTATCTGATTCAGTTTCTTCTTCATCAAGAATTCCACCTTCTTCCATTTTTGGATTTGGATATGTCTTTACTCGTCTTTTTAGGGTTCGGGGGTGTGGTTTTCTTGGTTGCTTTGAAGCACTTAAAGCACTCCCAGCCTTACTGCTTTTAGAACAAGTTTTCGAAGAACCCGTTCCTTCACCATGCTTAGAGAACCCGACCTGACTTATGTTGTATGCATAGTCATAGTCTCTGAAAGCCTTTGTCTCCTTTACTGAGTCAGTCAACAATTCTTCTGGCAGTCTCGACCCTTGTTTGTGAGTACTGTCTTTAGGAAAATAAACTGAGTTGACAGTCTTATCCATTCTCATCACATGTAGTTCCTTGTCTTCGGGTCGTGGAGAAATGTCGAGGTTCTCATCAATGAGAAAACTAATCAGCATTTTGGTGTAACGGACGAATGGGATTCTTGTTAATGGTTTCTTACATTGGGCTCTTATCTGGAACACAAGATCTTCCCAGATGAGTGCAGCATAGTCAAGAATTCTCTGATTAACTATGCCCCAGAAGAGTTGAGCGTGTGAGAATCTTGGATGCTCATGTCCACTGTCTCTTCCTGAAACTGACCGAACCAATATGTAGTAAATGGTTCTCCATGGTTGTGGAATGGATTTTGCATTTATGCTTGAGATTGTTGTGAGTGGAAGGTTGGGTTCTTCATCATAACCAATGTCGAGGAGAAATTTGAGGATATCATGTTCTGATGGTGCAGGCCAATATCTGTTAGATAGTTCAGGTGGTTCGGGTAAAGATAAGGCTTTACGTAGGTGTGTAGGTGTGACTTTGACCTGTTTTCTGTCCAGGGTGCACGTGAAGTATCTGTCATAGTCATCGAGCTGAATGGTACTCCACATTTGATGAATGTACAACTCTGGGACATTATCTGAATTCTCCAAGATACACTTGCATTCGTGTCTTCTGAGAATTTCAATGGCTATTTGACAACTTGGCTCAGCACATTTGATGTTATCAAAGACAACCCTTGCATTGTTTTTTCCATACTTTGCCTTGAAACCTTGTGGGAACAGTTCTTCTTTGGTGAGCATAGGTAGTGGTTGTTGTGATTGTGCAGTCATTTCTGAGATTCCTGAAACATCATTCAGACACCAATTTGCAGGATACATGAAAGTTAGCATTAGATAAACTTTAGTTTCACATGTGATCCTTTAAATTGCTTAGCATGACATTGCAAGTTGATTTATAATTTTGAAAGAAATTACAATTGCGAAAGCTTTTGACAATTTGCGAAAACTTTTGCCAATTGCGAAAACTATTGACAATTGCGAAAACTTTTGACAATTGCGAAAACTTTTGTCAATTGCGAAAACTTTTGTCAACTGCAAAAACTTTTGACAATTGCGAAAACTATTGCCAATTGCGAAAACTTTTGACAGTTGAGAAAACTTTTGACAATTGTGAAAACTTTTGACAATTGCGAAAACTTTTGTCAATTGCGCAAACTTTTGACAATTGCGAAAACTTTTGACAATTGCGAAAGCTTTAGACAATTGCGAAAGCAATTTCAATTTCGAAAACTTCTTATACAAGAAATTTCGATAACTTTGAAGACGTACTATTCACCAGATTTTTCGCAAATCATTAACACTTGTGATTATGTTTTCATGCTTTTTCCAATGGAATCCTATGATGTTTCTAAGTTATCTGACCAAGTTTAAACAACTTTCAACCACAAAATCCTAAGAATCAAACTGAACGTGCTCAAGTGTTCTTCATAAACCCTACAGATCAGTTATACGCATTTGATGTTTCTGGGTTCAATCCAAGGTTACAGACACTCAATTCAAGGCATAACAACAACATTTCAACACATTAATTACACTAAAACACATGCAATTGATTTTCCCCAATTCGTACGCTTAAACCCTTAAATCAAGAACATTCACAATACGAGTTTTTGGGTCTAATTCAAGTTAGGCATTACGTTTATGGGTTCATTTTAACCAATATTCATCAACAATAATCATTATAAACACACGGAATCAATATGCATAATTTACGCAAAACCCTAGATCTAAAACAGTTTTTTCAGACAAATTCAACCGTTGGATCGTGAAATCCTTAAGAACCGTTGTTCATAATCACATGTTAAGCATTTAAACACTCACGGATTTAACAGATCTTGAACGGATAGGTCTGATCAATTAGGGCCGTTGATGAAGTGGTTGAAGTTATTGAATGTTTTTGTCAGTGATATAAATGTACCGCAGTTAATTTGCCAACTGTTTTTATTACTTTTGTATTTTACTTTTCTAATTTTGCACCTTTAGTCCTTAGGCTTTGTATCTTTTGCTATTATCGACCTACCATAGCACCATACTAACTTAAAGTATACAACTTAGCAAATTTGACACATAACTCTTAATCCTAGATTATCACCAAACTTTAGAAGCATCAACGTAGAAGAAATGATGCAAGTACAAATTTTTATTTTTTTTAAAAAAAAACTTGTGTCTCCCCCTTAACACTTGTTCTAAAATAATTGATGACGGTAAAAAATGAACAAAGTGTTGATTAAGGTTTGTACTTGCATTTTTTTTTAATGTAATAAATGGAAAATCTTTTTGTGTTTTTCAATAATTATTTACAAAGATAGTTTGATGTATGACTCCTTTTAATTTTGAGTAAGAAAGTTGTTTAAGTCTTCTGGAGTCAAACATCTCATGCTAATCTGGTGAACCAGTTCCACAAATCTTGCACAATCTAGTGAACCAGTTCCACAAATCTTGCATAGGGCAAAGCTTTGGTGAACAAGTCCGCCAGTTGGTGTTCAGTACCCACAAAGTATAATTCAACAATACCCATCTCCACATGCTCCTTGATGAAATGATAGCGTAGAGCAATATGCTTGGACTTGGAATGTTGGACCGTGTTGCAGGAAATAGCGATGGCACTCTTGGAATCACAGTACATAGGAATCTTGTTGAAGACGAATCCATAGTCCATCAGCTGAGATCGCATCCAAATGACTTGAGCGCAGCATGCTGACATGGCGACATATTCCGATTCTGTAGACGACAGTGATGTGCAGTCTTGCTTCTTGGATTGCCAAGAGACGAGCTTGTCACCCAAAGACTGTACTCCCCCTGATGTACTTTTGCGTGTGTCTAAGCACCCTGCATGGTCAGCGTCTGAAAATGAAACAAGTTCAAACCCAGAATCCTTTGGTTACCAGATTCCCAAATTAATGGTTCCCTTTATGTATCTAAGGATTCTTTTAACGGCTGACAAATGCCGCTCAGTTGGTCTTGACTGATATCGGAAGCAAAGGTACATGGCAAATACAACATCCGGTCTGCTAGCTGTGAGATACATGATCGACCCAATCATACTACGATATTTGGTAGGATCAATGGGTGTCCCATGTATGTCAGCATCTAGCTTCGGGGATGAGGAGGACATAGGGGTGTTATAGGTGTCACAGCTGGTCATACCATGCTTTTTCAGGATTTCCTGAGCATATTTGGACTGACTAAGGAATATACCACGGGGTGATTGATGAACTTGCAGTCCTAAGAAGAACTTCAGTTCACCCATCATGGACATCTCAAAGTTATTTTTCATTAGTTTTGCGAAAGCATTTGAGTACTTTTTATGTGTTGATCCAAAAATTATATCATCTACATAAATTTGTACGATGAGAATGTCCTCCCCGTGTTTTTGTATAAACAAATTCGGGTCCACAGTTCCTTTAGTAAAATGGTTTGCAAGTAAGAAAGCAGATAATTTGTCGTACCAGGCCCTTAACATCTCTTTTTTATTGACTTCCTCCTTTTTTTTTATCCGCAGGAGGTTCAATGCTTGTTTAAGGCCGTAAAGGGCTTTCTTTAGCCTATATACGTGATTCGGATGTTCTTGGTCCACGAAGCCTTCTGGTTGGGAAACGTACACTTCTTCCCGGAGTTGGCCGTTGAGAAATGCAGTCTTGACATCCATTTGGTAAACAGTTATGTTCTTGTGAGCCGCGTAAGCCAGAAACATGCGAACAGCCTCGAGCCTTGCAACTGGAGCAAATGATTCTTCGAAGTTGATTCCTTCTTCTTGGCTGAATCCTTTTGCAACCAGGCGGGACTTGTTACGAATGACAGTACCATCTGCATCTAACTTGTTTTTCCAGATCCATTTCAATCTAACAACATAAACCCCATTTGGTCTCTCTACTAGTTCCCAAACTTCTAACCGCTTGAATTGTTCCAATTCCTATTGCATGGATTCAATCCAGTTGTCATAGGTAGGGGCTTCCTTAATGTTTTTGGGTTCGGCTTGACAAACGGTGAGTGCATAAATGCAGGTTTCACCGTCTGTATGGAGTCTTTGTCTTGTCATGACTGGGTTTTCTGGATTACCAATGATGTTTACTAAGGGATGGTCTTTTGTCCATTTATGAGTGGATGGATAGTGTTGATAATTATTATGCAGGTTTGACGGTTCCAAATTGCGTGTTGAAGATTCTGCAATATCTGGAAAGGTTGGTGCAGGTGCAAACGGATTAAAGAATGCATCTCTGTCATAACCTGTTGGTGTGGGTACTTCAGCAGAATTGTGGGGGTGATCTTCAGCTGCGGGTGTAGAAGTGGAAGGTGTTTGATCTACTGACGATGATGGTTCTGGTTGAGGTGCTTCGTCAGCAACTGCTGTGGAAGTAGTTGCTGGTGTATCAGGTGCTTGATTTGGTATGGTTTAAGCAGCGGAATTGGTGGATACATCAGAGGCACGATTAACTAGAGTGTCATCGAACAGAGGAGCAAACAAATCTTCTAAATCCTTTTTGTTGAACGGTAAGGATGAAGTTGAAGATTTAGGAAAGTTGAGACGGTTGTGTGCGGGTTCTAAGTTGTTTTGCTCAGAAGCCATTTCTGTGAGCTCATCGAAATTAGCATGGATTGTCTCCTGAATCTCTCTAGTACGACGATTCCAAATTCTGAATCCTTTTGAATTTTCACAATACCCAACAAAAATTCCTATGTCCGCTTTGGCTTTGAGTTTACCAAGATCATCACGATCATTCTTTGGATAGCAGAGAGCTCCAAAGACATGAAAGTAATTGATGTTTGGTTTTCTGCGGTGAACAATTTCATATGGTGTCTTGGTGTGCCATTTGGTGATCATGCATCTATTTTGGGTGTAACAGGCTGTTGAAACGGCTTTAGCCCATAGGTAATCTGGTAACTGAGCATTGATTAACATTGGTCTAGCTGCTTCCACTAAAGTTCGGTTGCGCCTTTCGACCACACCGTTCTATTCGGGGCTGCGAGCGATGGACATTTGATGTTCAATACCCACTTTCTCATAATACTCCTGAAGAGTTTGATTCTTGAATTCAGTGACATTGTCTGTGCAAAATTTTCTGACGGTGTTACGTAACTGAACTTGAATCTTTGTGAGAAAGGTGATGATCATGGATGGTGCTTGATCTTTACTGCGAAGAAAATAAGTCCAAGTCCATCTTAAGTAATCATCGACTATTACCAGCATGTACCGCTTCCCATTAATAGTTTGAACACGCATTGGGCCACATAGATCCATATGCAACAGTTGAAGTACGTGATCAGTACTGTGCTCTGGTTTAGGAGGAAAATGAACACGAGTACTTTTTCCTTGCTCACAAGCGGGACACAGATGATCCTTGGCGTATCTGAATTTTGGAAGACCGTCTACCAACTTTTTGCGAGCAAGCTCGGTTATAGTTTTGAAGTTCAGGTGAGACATCCGTTTGTGCCATAGCTAAGCTTTTGTGGGATGTGCCTTGGATAGTAGACATATTGGAGAGGAAGCTGTCATGCCTTCGAAGGAAATAGTATACAGACTGGTGCCACGTTTCCCTTTCATGAGGTCATTCCCTTCAAGATCTCGAATAAAACAAGTTTTCTCCCTAAATGCCACTTCTAGATCACCATCTCAAAATTGTCCGACTGAGAACAAATTATGACCTAGGCCTTCAACGTAATAAACCCTGCTAATTTCGATGTTCCCATTTACGTAATCTCCATAACCCATAATAGAAGCGAAGTGATCATTCCCGAATCTGACCGTTCCAATGAACTTTGCAACAAAGTTTACAAGAAGCTTGAAATTTTCGGTCATATGTCGGGAACAGCCGCTATCAACAATCCATAGAACAATTTGGATCACCTGCATCACCAGAAGTTGACACAGAGGCAAGTTTGGTAACGGTGGAATCCGTTTGGTTAGTAACACATGTTTTAAGCATTTTAGGTACCCATTTAAAGCTAGGTGTGTTTTGTAACCAACGCTGCCACGTCCAACTAGTCTCAGCCATTCTCCTAATAAATGCACATGGTGATTTGTTTGTCCTAGATGCAGCTATGGGTTTTTCAACAGATTCTTCAGAAACTACTAGTGGTGGTTTTCCTAATATGGACTTGGCAGCAGTAGTGAACCTAGAGGAAATGCTACTAGATCGTTTCTTTTTGCGAGTCAACAGAGTTTTAGAAACACACTTTGTATGATTACCAGTTAATAAACTAGCATGACAGAACACACATGAAGCATCAACAAGTACATCATTCATAACATTTAAAGCTCCAGCATTCAATACATCATTCTTAGAATTATACTTAGATAAGCTAGATTCTATGTTTGACATATCATGCTTCTTATTCAAACTTCTTGCATTAACTTCTACTTCAGCATTTTTAGATAATCCACCCTTAGGTTGCCAGACTCTATGCTTCTTTTGTCTCTTTGTTGTCTTTGGTCTGCTATCCTTAGAGGTCTTTCCTAATCCTGTGGAAGTTGAAGTAGTCACATTAGTGGTTTGGGATAATACTTGCTTAGGTGCTCTATCATTCTTGTTCATTCCTGATGCAATCACATCTGTTTGTGGCATTTTTCCTTTTTCTAAAACTTTGAGTTTCTCTTTTAAATCAACAATGATGTGTTTTAGTTCTTGATTTTTTGAATCCAAGATTCTGTTTAACTGAATAGTTTCATTTCTATTTTCACAAACGTCACCAATATCTTTTTCATACTAAAAAATTTGATGTTTTAAAACCTCATTTTCTTTTTCAAGTTTTTGAAGTGTTGAAACACAAACATTTTTGAGAAGACAAAGATTCTTTTTGATTTTGTAATGCTAACTCAAACTGAATACTTTGAGCCTGACACTTATCCAGTGTTTGACGAATTTTGAAAATTTCTTTCGCACATTTGGTTTCCACATCATCACTGATTTGTCTGAGTCGCTCATTTTCTTTTCTCAGATTTTCATTCTCAATTCTCATTGTCTCAAGTTCATCACAGTGATCATCAACAAGCAATTCAAGACATGACAAATAAATCGAATTCATTATCACAGATATCACATCATAACTGAGAACATTCATCAAGAGTCAATCAACATCTTTTTCTAAAGCTTTCTTTTGGCCTTTTTGTTTTGAAATTTTGACATCTTTTGCATTGAAAATACTCATCATTGATACAACTTCTGACTGGAGATCCTGTTCCCATTGAGTTGCACAAAGTCGCAGGTGATTAACAAGTGGCAAGAATTGTTTTTGAAAAACTTCTCGCTTTTCTTTCTCATAAGGAGAGAGAAAAGTGGAGACTTTGATTTTGGAATTTCTTTCAATAGCGTTTTCCAAAAGTTGAATGTCTTCCATAAATGTTTTGAAATATTTAAGAACGCGACATTCTTTTGGCATTTGTTCAGTATCACCTTGACTTGGTAATGGACCATTGATTTGGGCAACAGTGGTAACTGGAGCAACTTCAGATGAAGTATTTATTTCATTTAAAGAGCACGGTTGTAATGATTTCTCTTTTTGAGGTACAAAAGATTCTTTAATATGAGGTGCTTTCGAATAATCATATGGTTTGTTATATTTTACATGACTCATCTTTGATCGACACTCGATATAATGTTCTTCTTCCTCTTCAGTACTATAAACAACCACACGTTGAAACGTATCATCAACCAACAATTCGGCACTGTACAACTTAGGGTTTGACTCGAGTGCTTTGTTCAAAAAACGAGGTTGATCACATCCGATTGCAAATCCATATCTGCGAGGATTTGGTTTGACAGTTAGATTTCGAAGAGCTGTTACAGAATTACCCGCTTTATAAACCACGTTTTGAAAATCCTTAAGTTTGCCTTCCAATGTCACAATTTCTTCAAGATATGAATCGACACGTTTCCTTGAAGCTTCTTTGTGGTCAAAAAAATTTGTTTGACAAGTTGACAATTCTGTTTTGGTTTTAGAAATTTCCGATTGGAGAATGTCAACTTGTTTTTGAAAATCAAATATTTCTTGTTCCTTTTGTGAAATTGTTTCATTCTTGGAAACGGTCAGTTCACGAATTTGATGTTCCAAATTTTGTACTTTTACGTATGACTCTTGGAATGCAGTCTCAAAACTTTTCTCACGTTTTTCTTGATTTTCATAATTTGAAAGTTGTTGCTTATAGCACTCAAGGTCCTTTGTTAATAGTGCAACTTTGGCTTTTAAGTTTTTGTTAATGTCATTGCATTTGTCCATCTGGGATTTATGTGCATTCAATTGTGATTGGGTGGCAAGCAATAAGGTCATGAGTTCTAAATCCGAATCTTGCATAGGATCATTTTGCTCAAGATGTTCAGAATTGTCATTGTCAAAAGAATCATCAAAAGAAACTACTGGGTTAATTTGATCATCATCAAAGGTAACCACTGTGTCTATTTGATCATTGTCTGAAGATGAGAATGATGATTCATGTTGTGCAAAATTATCTTGTCCAGACGTAGATACAGATGGTGATGTAATTTCATGAATTAGACAATCTGCTTCAGATACCTGAGATAAGCCATCGGAGTCGTATACCGGGCCTGTCTCGGTCATGTTCATCTCCTGCATGTTGTCCATTAACATGACTGCAGCATTACCCTCCAGATCCTCCATTTCATCATCGGAGTAGATATTTGCCATAAAACTCTGCTCTTTATCTGTCAACATTCCACTGGCCTTTTCATCCTTTAGTGCCATGAGAAGAGCTTCTTTATGGTATGCACTACCCATAGTCCTTGGTTTGGGGCATGCGTTTGCCATGTGACCATTACCCCCACAATTGTAGCAAGTGATGGAAGTATTAGCAATCCCTTTCCCTTTGTCAGCAAACTGATTCCTTCTCTGAGAATTTCCCATACTGTTTCGACCACTTCCTGAGCTGAATCGTTGACCACCTGAATTTCCCATGTTTCCTGAACCAAACCTTCCCGAAGACCTATTCTGAATCTCTACTCTTCCATCATTGATGACTGCTTGGTTTTTTGTATTTGATGAAGATCTCAAACGATTGTTTGATTTGTTAGAAAATTTGCTGAATGCACGGGCGATCAGTGCAAATCCTTCATTCAGAGATTGAAAGGCATCATCTTCATCAGTGTCAACATTTGAGTACATGTTGTTATCAGTGTTGTCATATTGGATGAGTTGATTCTCAGGGTATTGAGATGGTGCTTCATAAGGGACAATTTGGTTTGACGGTTGAGGTGCAATGCCCGAATGAGGTGATGGTGGTGGAACAAACTCCTGATTTGGTGAAAAATGTGACTGAGCCATGAGAGCAAGTGAGTTTGGAGTAGGTGCTGATGAGAATCCTCCACGTGCAACTCGATCCTTATCTAGCTCAGATTGGTGTTGTTTTAGGTAATCATATAACAACCCATAAGACATGTCATTGATCTTTTTAGCTTGACGAACGAATGTGACGTACTTCTGCCAATCTGTGTCGAGGCATCCCAAAAACATGGAGTTGATAGCAATCTTTGGTAAGATAATATTGTGGCGATCCAGATCATTAATGATGTTGGTGAAACGATGATAGTATGATTCCAAGGATTCCTCAGGTTCGATCATGAAGTGTGTGTATTCCATGTACAACTTTGATTCCAAATCCTCTTGATTCAGTTCAGTACCTTCCATAAGCAGATGTACGTGCTCCCACATGTCCTTGGCTGTCTTTTGGGCATCAATACTCCTAAAGATAGGATTGGGAATCCCTTGGAGTATATAAGACATAGCTAGCTCATTGGCCTCTTGTTGTAGGACTTGTTCTGTAGTTAGCTGAGCTAGAGGAGTGAGGGTTGTTGTCGCTTCTCTTGGAGGAACTAGAGTTGGATCACCGAGAATGGTTGTTGTAGGTGCTGGATATGGTCCATCAATGATGACTTTCTTCATATATTTCCCGTGAGGTTTCCTTAGTTCAATGAAACGGAGAAAATGACTGGACCACTGCACATAGTTTCCAGGTGTGAGCATAGGTGGTGTGTCTTGAGAACCTGCTTCATGCCTCGATTGCTGACTACTTATGGCTTCACACATTTTGGTAAACCAATGTGGTTCTCTGGAAGATGGTTGGTAGTTCTGCATTGGTTGTGGAAGAAGTTGTTGCTGCTGAGGGAATTGATGTTGATGCATGAACATTTGATGATGTTGATACTGTGGTTGGTATGATGGTTGATACTGTTGCTGAAGATATTGCTGCTGAAATTGTTGTTGACGGTACTGTGGCTGTTGTTGATTGTAGAAGTTGTAATTGTATGGTGGTTGAGACATTCTTGTGTTTTTGTTGATCGTTTAGATAATTAAAATGTGTGTTATGAGTTATGAGATTTGGTTTTGGTTAATTGAGGTTTTTGTCCAATTTCGAAGAAATTTTACTGTTCACTGCAATTGCGAAAAAGACTGTTCACACTGCCAATTGTGAAAAGTATGTGAATTGCGAAAGAAGCGTCCAATTGCGAAAGAAACGTTCAATTGCGAAAGAATAGAGAATTCCGAAAACTTCAACAGTTTGCGAAAGAGAATTGATAATTACGATAAACTATCTAATTTGCGAAAGAGCTTAGCAATTGCGATAGATTATCTTAATTGTGATATGAAAAAGGCAATTTCGATAAATTAATCAGAATTGCGAAAGATCAAGCAATTTCGATAGATTATCAAAATTATAATTTCGATCACTTTCTCAACTTTTATACAAGAGATGAGATTAAATGCCAAGTCGAAGTATTTTCACGAACTTATACAAGCAAGGAAAATACCGAGTACCAATTCCGAAAATGCTTGTGATTTGCGAGAAACCCTCTTCTTATCCAATTGCGAGAAACCCTCTTTTCACCAATTCCGAAAAACCCTCTTTTCACCGACTTTTTCCGAATTTCATCTAGAACTTTCAGCAATGATGATTATTCGATTATTTTGGTTTTTAACGAAAAAAGCTACGTAGATACGAAGATTTTTGCAACTTTGAACGTAAAAAACTAAAATTTGGTGAAGATCTGCAACTAGCAACGATTTGAACAAATGTTTTCAACACAACTTCGAACAAAAAAAAACTCAAAAAAAATCCACACGTAACTGACAAAACCAAACTAATTAACGATTTAATCTACTCTTAAACACACACAATAACTATCCTTAGGCGAATGATACCACTTGATGGTCCCTAACAACGATGTAACACTAGATCTAGTCTACTAATTACCACACAAATAACTATAACTAGCTACGTATTAAACTAAATAACGATAACACAATGATTAAATAAGAACGAGAGATTAAGAGAAGAGATTAGAAGAAGAGAACTCGGATGATTAACATTCACTAAACACTTGGACAAAGCTTACGCACATAGAATGAAAACCAACAAAGATAATGATGCCCCAAGCCTTCTATTTATAGGCACATGGTTAGGGCATCACATGCTAACAATGTTCTAGAAGGATTTTAACTAAAATGGCCGGCCCATGGACTCCTAATGGACCGAGCCTTTAAACAAACTATAGAATCCATATTTGAGCAACCTTTTACACGTTATGTAACCTGGCTTTGATACCACTTGATGGTCCCTAACAACGATGTAACACTAGATCTAGTCTACTAATTACCACACAAATAACTATAACTAGCTACGTATTAAACTAAATAACGATAACACAATGATTAAATAAGAATGAGAGATTAAGAGAAGAGATTAGAAGAAGAGAACTCGGATGATTAACATTCACTAAACACTTGGACAAAGCTTACGCACATAGAATGAAAACCAACAAAGATAATGATTCCCCAAGCCTTCTATTTATAGGCACATGGTTAGGGCATCACATGCTAACAATGTTCTAGAAGGATTTTAACTAAAATGGCCGGCCCATGGACTCCTAATGGACCGAGCCTTTAAACAAACTATAGAATCCATATTTGAGCAACCTTTTACACGTTATGTCCTAGACTTGAATATACATAAAATGTGTTCCCAACAGAGAATCAATATCAAACAGCCAGTTTGGTCCACTCCCTGCAACATTAGGTGTACTCTCACTAAACCTAACATGCAAGTTCTCTTCCACTTTCCTGGTCCTACTATTGAATACTCTAAAAGCTTTGTTATTTAATGAGTATCCAATAAAGAATCCTTCATCAGCCTTTCCATCAAACTTGCCTAAGTGATCTATGGTATTCAAGATAGTAACAGGACACCCAAATGGTCTTAAGAAATCAAGCAATGGTTTTCTACCATGGAAAAGTTCATAAGGGGTCTTGTTATGAGGCTTAACTACTTTACTTCTATTCTGTACATAACTAGCAGTATTAACTGCTTCAGCCCAAAAAGTAGTAGGTAATTTAGAATCATCTTACATTGTTCTAGCAGCCTCAATAAGTGTCCTATTCCTCCTCTCAGCTACTCCATTTTGTTGAGGACTTCTAGCTACACTATACCGTCTCTCAATACCTTTCATCTCACAAAACTGGTTCATTTCCCTATTCTTGAACTTAGTTCCATTGTCACATCTTATCACTTTAACCTTATGATTAACTAGGTTTTCTACCTTGGTTATGAAAGCCTTAAGAATACTACTGGTTTCATCCTTAGTTGCTAAAAAGAACACCCAAGTAAACCTATTATAATCATCTGTGACAACTAGGCAATACATCTTTTTCATTAAACTCTTTACAAATGTTGGTCCAAATAAATCCATGTGCAACATATGTAATGGCTGACTAATAGAGTTCACTACTTTGGCCTTACAAGAAGCTCTATGTTATTTTTTCCTTCTGACAAGCAACACAGATTTCAGAATTTTCAAAAACTTTTGAAGGTAAACCTCTTACAAGATTTCCCTTAACCAATTTATTCATTGTTTTGAAATTCAAATGACCAAGTCTTTTATGCCAAAGTTTAGATTCATCTGATGAGGCCTTTGCAAAGAGACAAGTCAAACCTCTTTTGGGAACCATATTCTTTAAATCAACACTGTATATGTTTTCTGTTCTAGGAACTTTAAGTAGAACATGACTTTCATCAGTCAACTTAAAGTCAGGAGATAAGACAATACATTCAGTGTCAGTAAAAAGAACACTATTCTTTTTGTCACACATTTGTGAGACACTGAAGAGATTAAACTTAAGCTCTTTGACAAAGTACACATTTTCAAAATCTAATTTACCAGTTTTTATTGTACATTTACCAGTGATTTTCGCTCCTTTGGGATTACTCCCAAAAGCAACATATCCTCCATCAATAGCTTCAAAATCTTCAAGATATGACATGTTTCCAGTCATGTGCCTTGAGCATCCACTGTCAAATACTCCTTTATCTTCCAATTCCACCTGTGGATTCCCTGCACATAAAGTAAGAAAATCAGTTTATTTTGGGGACCCAAGCCAATATTGACTTGGATCTGCCTTGTGCATCTATATAATCATATCTCTTTAAAACTATAGATGCACTGCTGTTTCTAGAAACATGATCTAAAACTTTAACTTTTGGTTTCCAGACCCAACAAGCTGAGGACTTCATGGCATAAAAATGATTTCCCAAAACAGTATCAGTTACTACCTCCGTCCCATATTAAATGTCCATAATGGAATCTTGGGATGTCCCAAATTAAGTGTCCAAGGAATATTTTCAACCAATGAGAAGAGACTTTAGTGGGTAATAGTGATATTTGATTGGTGGAGAGTGTAGTTAGTGGAATTTCCTAAAACTTTGTGCATTTGGAAAGTGGACACTTATTATGGGATGGAGGGAGTATTTCTTTTGGCTTAGCAGTAGAAACTACTATTTTTGTCATAGCAGCACTAATAGCTGTGGGCTTTTGAATGGGCTGTTTTACAGTGGAATGTGCTTTGTTTGAAAACTTTGACAATTTATTTGCACCATTCACTGTCCTTTTGGTGTTAGTAGTACTAACTGATCTAGCAGTATTAGTTACTACTGCTTGTTTAGAAACATTTTGATTAGCAGTTGTAACTGATACTACACCAGATCTCATTTGTACTACTTTTGGAACCATGTTTCTTTTAGCATGTGGGTGAGTATTCTTAGAAAAAAAATTATGATTCACCCTCTTAGCATAGTTTCACACTGGTTTTTGATAGTAAAAACAATTATCTTGTAAGTCTTCAAAACTACCACAATGATAACAAGCCTTATTGATCATCTCAAAGTCACTTCCTAACCTTTGAGATATCATTCCATTCCAACTCCTCTGGTTACCTCTAGGCCTGTTTGTGATCTGCCTAGGTTGCTCAGTGTACTTAACAAATTTCTTAGACACTTTGGTACCAAAACTAGGTTTGACAAATTTAATCTGCTCAACACTAGGTTTTACTGTTACAATTACAACCTTAAGTTTATCCTTTTCCTGTTCCTCATCATCATCAGACACCCAATCCTCAATAATAGGTGCATCAGAATACTTTCTCTCAGTCTTAGGTTTTTCCTTAGTAGATTCACTACTTTCTCCTAAAGACTTAACATTTGACTCACTTAAACAAGACAATTCTGGAATAGGAGGTATGATTTATCTCAATTTATCCCAAGAAAAAGTAGTCAACACACAAAAGGGTGAATTTTTATGTGAAAACCCCAGGTTCGTTGTCCCGACGAGGGTGTGAATGGAACTTCGTGTTTTCGGAACGTGAAACGTGTCGTGAATGTGATAAAAAGTGAGAGATTTTGATTTTACACTACGAATGATCGAATATCAAATAAAAATAACTAATAAAGCTACAAGTACAAATAATCTAAGCATACGAATTCTAAAACGAAAGTCTAAATTAAAAACGTACGTTACTAATTTTAAAAAAAAAACGTAAATAAAAAGTAAATTTCTAAATTTTAAAAGCTAAAAATATAAAAATAATTTTTCTAAATTCTAAATATAAAAAAGAAAATTTTGAAAAAAAGAAAAATATTTTTTTGACTTTTTAATATTTTTTTTTTATAAATTAAAAACTATTTAAACTATTTTAAATTTCTAAAAATACTAAAACTAATTTTAAAAATCTGAAAATTTTTTCTAAAATACTTGATACTAAACTTGAGCTATGAAAAATATAAAAAGTGAAATTGCTTTTTTAGATAAGCTGAAAATAAGCAGTAGCTCACAATAAGCTAAAAAGATAAAAATAATAATAAAAGGGTTTTATATAAAACTTTGTAAAGTTTAACTAAAAAGATTGATTAGTGTAGTGGTATGGTGCTTTGGTTGTGTTCTAATTGTCCTGGGTTCGAACCCAAGGACTGCCCATTTTTTTTACAATCTATTTTCTTTTTCTTTTCTTGATCTTCTTTTTGAACAACCCCAAACAGCAAATCAATAACACACTAACTAATGACCCTTTTTACAAAACATACGAAATTTAAAACCTGCTAATAATTGACTAAAACACAAACCTTAAAACTGCTAATAATTAACTCAAACATACAAACAGTCAACAAAGACCATATGCAAAATCCAAATCCAAATCCATAACACAAGCACAAACAATAAACATTAACCCTAGCAGTAACATGAACTAAGATATATATATATATATATATATATATATATTTTTTTTTCTTTTCTTGATTACCGAAACACAAACACAAACGAGAAACACAAAAAAATAAGAAATAAACTTAAACCGATTCAAATCCAACTCGCACTAAAACATTCACCTCAAAAGCACTAAATAACTAAACAATAAAAAAAATACAACTACGCAGTAACAAGAACTAACTAAGCAGAAATCGACATATATTAAAATTAAAAAGTAAATTACAACTAAAATAAAAACATACCGAAATAAAAAAGCTAAATAAAACCTAGAGAAAAAAAGAAAGGAGCGGCGGCTCTTCGATATTTATACTAAAAAAAACAAGAAACCCTAGCAAAGAGGTGTGCTAGTTGTGTGAGAGTGTTTTTCTTGCTCTTGTGTCGACCCTTGGATGAATCTTGGAGCCTTGGTCTTTAACTCTCGATCGTTGATTATCCTTGTAGCCTCGGATCGCTGAGGTGGAGTGGGGGGGGGACCGAAGACAATACCATGTGGTGTTTGGCTTGTAGTGGTGAGGTGGGATTAGCAAAGATTAGAGGGTGGTGGGCGGTTATTTAGGTAGAAGAAGAAGAGGGGTGGCTGTGAAATGAGTTTAGGGATTTTGACTAACTATTGTTTGGGGATTTGACCAATTATTTTGTCCGGTGTTTAGTTTATAAGAGAAAGGGTCGGTTTTGGTTTATAGGTGTGGGTTGTTTAGTGAATGGGGCCGATTGGGCTTTGGGTTAAATGGGTGTTGTGAATTGGGCTTGGGGTTTTAAGTTTTCGTGGGTTAGTGGGATGGGGTGGATAAGGTGGGCTTGTTTAAGTTTTAGATCCGGTTGAGGGTTTTTAGAATTAGGATAAATTTAGGAGATTTAAGTTAAATTTAGGGACCAACTTTGTAAATAAGTAAACCTCAAGGACCAACTCTGCTATTTCTCCAAAAAATAATCCAAGGGTCATTCTTCAAAAAAATATTATCTTTGACGAAATTTTCCCCGGCTTCGGCTCTATGAATCTCTTTTCCACGTCTCGTGCTCATTTTCTCGGATTTTGCTTGATTTTGTCCCTTTTTCATGATATCCGTACCTGCATAGAAACAAACACAAAAACACAATATCTTTGGCATTTATGGTTAGTTTTTGGTCGTTTTGGGTCCGGTTTTGGTCAAATAAAAGTATGTGTTTAAGCACATACCAAAATCCCCCCAGACTAAGATATTGACGTGTCCTCACGCAATGTCATAAAAACTCCCCGATTTTCCTTTTATTCTATTTTTGTATTTTTCTTATCATAATCATGTGACGGCTTTGTTGACAATCATTATCTCACGATAACTTTTAGGGTCTTCGAGTAGGAAACACGACTCATAAAGAAGTGACCATACGGATAAAATTCGTCGTTCCTGATTTTTCACGAGTCCCCAAACTAAGCGTAAAAACGAAATCATTGTCGTTTACAAGTTAGATTGCTATCACTACTCAGAAAGCTAATTGTGGACTTTTTGTTCCCAAATTCCTATTTCCTCTATTTATTTTATTTTTGGTGAGAAATGAATTTCTTCAAATTCTCGTTTCGATAATTTTTAAGCCGATAAAAATACCTTAGTTTAGACGCTAAGTAGTTTCCAAACCTTCCCTCGAAAACCGTTGCATACAAAAATGAGGTCCACATCAAGGTCTCTGATTTAACACGATTTTGAGGATATCCCTTTTATTTGCGACCGAAACAACTCATCTACGAGTCCAGAGACAGAAGCCTTTATTAGGATATCCCCGGAGTCGAAGTTTGGCATTTTTAAACATTATTAAGCACATTAATGTATTTAGTCCTTGGCCCTTTATAACAATCACAACATCGGCTGCGAACCGGCAAGATGTGATAGTCTATTATGACCTTGGAATTTTTCCTCAGCCTTTATTAGAAGTCTACAACATCGGCTGCGAACCGGCAAGATGTAGAAAACTTTTTATGGCTTTGGATTATTATTATACATTATCATATTAATTAATTGATTGCCAAACCCCAAGTCCTACGGCTTTTATAACAATCCCAACATCGGCTGCGAACCGGCAAGATGGAATAGTCTATTACACCGTAACACTGGCAGTACCTTGATGTGTACCCAACTTTCATAAGCAAGAATTCTTTAAAGAAGAAATAGAAACTAATTATCGACAAAACCAAAATACCTTTAATTATTCCTAGATTACTATTTTTGAGTGAAACAAGCTTATGGGAACAAAAAGCCACAAATAACTTCGATGAGCTTTAAAGAGATCCAACTACTCCACGTTTAGCAATCTAACTTATAAACAACTCTATCATTTCTCGTTCTTCGCAAATTTAAAATCTTAAATAATAAGATCCGCGAATGCTTAGCCAAATAATCAAGCCATGCATATATAAAGTCAAATACGGGAACTTGCAAACTCTTGAAAAGAATTCGCATTTTATAGCTCCTTGTGTAAAAGACTAGCACGAGCTTATAGATTATAAATGGTTAAGGGGACAAGCTAGGGCTCAACACGCCCGGTCAAGTCAGAATTTTATTCCTACTCTCACCAGCGGAAAGACAACAAAAATGTCAAAATTTACTATATTTTTGCAAAAAATTTTAAATTTTTTTCATTTTTTTGATTTTTTTTTTTTTTTTTTTTTTTTTCAAATTTTGAGGAAAAACGGGGTTGCGAGAGAAAACGGCAAAAATGCAAGGCAAAAATCAAATCGAAAGATTACCCCCCCAGACTAAAACGAGACATTGTCCTCAATGTCTTAAAGGTAAGGGTTCTCCTACATAAATCTAAGGCCGTTTATTAATTATGCCAAAGATAAACGTAAAATGATAAGATTAAGGATATCAGATGAGCAACGAATGATGAAACTCGGGTGGAGAGAAGGCAGAACCATGAGCACGAGAGTCTTCATCAATCGGGCAATCCTGAACACAGCACAGAAAACCACGAAACACAACAACTGGAAGAGGAAACCCTCCTCACGTCACTTATTAGAAAATAGATGGATAAGCATGGGGTGCCTCCCACGAAGCGCTTGTTTTGGTATCGAGTCGGAAAGCTTAGACTCGCCCCGAATTCATTTGTCCATGGGGGAGCATGTGGAAAAGAAATCTCCATCGGACTTTCGTTCAAGATGTTTGGATAAACATTGAAGCATACGAAAGTTCCACTCCGATGAGATACCCGCGGTATTTTTAGAAAGAAGAACCAGAAATGGTAATACCGGGGTCAAAGATAATATCCTCACTTCCGAAGGAGTGAAGGATGGGAGAAACCACAGTATATGTGATGAAAGGGAGAAAGATTTTGATAACAATTAAGATCAAATCTTCATCATCAAAAGAAATTTTGTCAAAAGTCTTGGGCGGGAGGGTTGGGATGAAATCTTCGTGAGAAGGTACACCTCCCCCCAGACTAGTATCTTCCTCCAGATCAAAATAGAAATGATCGTATTCCGGAGGAGATAACAAAAGAGAGAGTTCATCGGAGAACTCCTCAAGATAAAGATCATTCAATTCGAAGAGAAATGAATCATATTCGGGAGGAGAGATATGAGCATGAGAAGTGGTACTGCCACTACTCGTCTCCTCCGAATGATCAATATCAAAGTAGAAGGCTTCAAAAGCCGGGATAGAGAAATCAGAATGAGAAGTGGGATTGCCACTACTCTCATCATCAAATATGAAACTCTCATATTCGGGAAAAGCATCCTTGAGCTCAAGCTCCGGAGGATTTGACGGAGTGGGATTGCCACTCGGAGAATTATCCGAGAAAAAGTCATTATCCTTGACGGGGATAGGAAACGAGGAGGGAGAATTGAGCACATAACCAGAAGATGGAGTTGGATTGTCATTCAATGATTCAATCTTAGAAATTAGAAGATTGATATTCAACAATCTTTCACGAAGTATATCATCCTTGATCGTCAGAAGAATATCAGTGTCAATCTCTCCATCAACGAGCTCAAAATGGGGAGGTGATGCCTCAACATAATCGATGTCTCCATAAGAATCGTCATCACTCGAAGTATAATCATCGAAAGAAGTCTCAAAAGTATCGAGAGGAGGCAAATCACATATTTTGTCGGAAATACCCTCGGACTCACTTTGGATTGGGACAAGGTCCTCAACACTAGACTTTATTACTTTGTCCGATTCCGTTGCCGGAATAGTGCTAAGATGCTCGTCCCCCATTATGAGAGAGTCCTCTGGGTCCATCGTCGGTAAGACGGGAAGGATTGCAGCTGACGAATTCTCATAATACTCCTTCATTTGAATGGAATCCTCATCATCATCGTCATTTTGAACGAAAGTATTGCAGAATTGGGCACTCACTTTAGCTGCTTGCTCTACGGTTAGTAATTCTCCAATTGAATTTTCATTGCGAAATTGGGAACTTACTACCGGTTTGTTTCGTGCAGTGCGAACTTTCGATTTATTTTCGATAATCGTCATGAGGTCCTTTGGAGTTCGACAATAGATATTGCCACCGGCGGCAGTATTAAACGAATCTTGATCCGATTGAGTTAAAGCATTATAGAATATATCAACTTGTTGCAATTTCGAAAAACCGTGATGTGGGCATTTCCATTTTAAAACTTTGAATCTCTCCCAAGCCTCGGCAAAAGTCTCATCAAAACATTGTTGAAAATTCATGATTTCTTTTCTGAGCTCAAATGTTTTGGAATGAGGATAAAAACGATTTAAGAACTTTGATGCAAGATCATTCCAAGTGGTGATGGAGTTAGGAGGTTCATAATCAAGCCATTTCCTGGCTGCTCCTTTAAGTGTCAACGGAAACAAGATTAACTTCACCGCATCATCAGGCACTTGATGTAATTTGAAAGTTTCAGTTATTAGAAGAAATCTGCTGATGTGTGAATAAGGATCATCATTTTCAAAACCATGGAAAGGATTTATGAAATTAAGTAACTCGACGTTTATTTCATATTCATTCGCAGGAATTGGTGGAATAACGATGGCCTTTTCAAATCGAACAGGTATGCGTAGTAATTCCTCCATAGAACGCGTGTCCGCCATAAGAATTAAACAATATAGAGGGATAAGAGGAGAAGAATTAAACGGTATGAGAGGGTGAAGAGATAAGAATTAAACATATAAGAGGAGACGAAGATTATTTTTGGGTTTTTAAATTTTGGAAACATTGAAAATCACAAAAGAAAAAGGAAAAATAATTTGGAGAAGAAAATCTTTTTGGGTTTTCAAGGTTTTTCAATTTTTTTGGATTTTTGACAAAAAATATTCACAAGATATATACGAAACTTCACGCGGAAGGTTCTTCAAAACACGAATCGAGAAACAAATTCACGAATTCACTTCAACCCTCCCCGGCAGCGGCGCCAAAAATTGATTTATCTCAATTTATCCCAAGAAAAAGTAGTCAACACACAAAAGGGTGAATTTTTATGTGAAAACCCCAGGTTCGTTGTCCCGACGAGGGTGTGAATGGAACTTCGTGTTTTCGGAACGTGAAACGTGTCGTGAATGTGATAAAAAGTGAGAGATTTTGATTTTACACTACGAATGATCGAATATCAAATAAAAATAACTAATAAAGCTACAAGTACAAATAATCTAAGCATACGAATTCTAAAACGAAAGTCTAAATTAAAAACGTACGTTACTAATTTTAAAAAAAAAACGTAAATAAAAAGTAAATTTCTAAATTTTAAAAGCTAAAAATATAAAAATAATTTTTCTAAATTCTAAATATAAAAAAGAAAATTTTGAAAAAAAGAAAAATATTTTTTTGACTTTTTAATATTTTTTTTTTATAAATTAAAAACTATTTAAACTATTTTAAATTTCTAAAAATACTAAAACTAATTTTAAAAATCTGAAAATTTTTTCTAAAATACTTGATACTAAACTTGAGCTATGAAAAATATAAAAAGTGAAATTGCTTTTTTAGATAAGCTGAAAATAAGCAGTAGCTCACAATAAGCTAAAAAGATAAAAATAATAATAAAAGGGTTTTATATAAAACTTTGTAAAGTTTAACTAAAAAGATTGATTAGTGTAGTGGTATGGTGCTTTGGTTGTGTTCTAATTGTCCTGGGTTCGAACCCAAGGACTGCCCATTTTTTTTACAATCTATTTTCTTTTTCTTTTCTTGATCTTCTTTTTGAACAACCCCAAACAGCAAATCAATAACACACTAACTAATGACCCTTTTTACAAAACATACGAAATTTAAAACCTGCTAATAATTGACTAAAACACAAACCTTAAAACTGCTAATAATTAACTCAAACATACAAACAGTCAACAAAGACCATATGCAAAATCCAAATCCAAATCCATAACACAAGCACAAACAATAAACATTAACCCTAGCAGTAACATGAACTAAGATATATATATATATATATATTATATATATTTTTTTCTTTTCTTGATTACCGAAACACAAACACAAACGAGAAACACAAAAAAATAAGAAATAAACTTAAACCGATTCAAATCCAACTCGCACTAAAACATTCACCTCAAAAGCACTAAATAACTAAACAATAAAAAAAATACAACTACGCAGTAACAAGAACTAACTAAGCAGAAATCGACATATATTAAAATTAAAAAGTAAATTACAACTAAAATAAAAACATACCGAAATAAAAAAGCTAAATAAAACCTAGAGAAAAAAAGAAAGGAGCGGCGGCTCTTCGATATTTATACTAAAAAAAACAAGAAACCCTAGCAAAGAGGTGTGCTAGTTGTGTGAGAGTGTTTTTCTTGCTCTTGTGTCGACCCTTGGATGAATCTTGGAGCCTTGGTCTTTAACTCTCGATCGTTGATTATCCTTGTAGCCTCGGATCGCTGAGGTGGAGTGGGGGGGGGACCGAAGACAATACCATGTGGTGTTTGGCTTGTAGTGGTGAGGTGGGATTAGCAAAGATTAGAGGGTGGTGGGCGGTTATTTAGGTAGAAGAAGAAGAGGGGTGGCTGTGAAATGAGTTTAGGGATTTTGACTAACTATTGTTTGGGGATTTGACCAATTATTTTGTCCGGTGTTTAGTTTATAAGAGAAAGGGTCGGTTTTGGTTTATAGGTGTGGGTTGTTTAGTGAATGGGGCCGATTGGGCTTTGGGTTAAATGGGTGTTGTGAATTGGGCTTGGGGTTTTAAGTTTTCGTGGGTTAGTGGGATGGGGTGGATAAGGTGGGCTTGTTTAAGTTTTAGATCCGGTTGAGGGTTTTTAGAATTAGGATAAATTTAGGAGATTTAAGTTAAATTTAGGGACCAACTTTGTAAATAAGTAAACCTCAAGGACCAACTCTGCTATTTCTCCAAAAAAATAATCCAAGGGTCATTCTTCAAAAAATATTATCTTTGACGAAATTTTCCCCGGCTTCGGCTCTATGAATCTCTTTTCCACGTCTCGTGCTCATTTTCTTGGATTTTGCTTGATTTTTGTCCTTTTTCATGATATCCGTACCTGCATAGAAACAAACACAAAAACACAATATCTTTGGCATTTATGGTTAGTTTTTGGTCTTTTTGGGTCCGGTTTTGGTCAAATAAAAGTATGTGTTTAAGCACATACCAAGGTACATACTTTCCTGTTATTGAGGGAGGAACTTCATTATAACCTATGCCACTACGTCTCCTCATTAACTAACACTCGATTGCCTTATTTACACTTTCAGATGCAAACTCAAGCTTATTAACCTTAACCTGATGTTTTTCTAATTCCTTACAAGCTGCATCTTTTTCTTTTTCAGCCTTTTCTAATCTTTTAGAAAGTCCATTAACTTCATGCTCTTTTACAAAAAGCTTACCTTCAAGAACATTTACTTTTTCTACATATTCTAACTCATTTTGTTTGAAAAAGTCAAGTCTTTCCTCAACAGATTTTAGACCTACCTTATAGCCTAAATTGTCTAATTTTAACATTTTTACCTCTTCCATTAGCTTTTCATTCCTAGCCTTAAGTTCTTCAATAGTATCTAAACAAGACTTATATGAACAACTAGAACTGTTAGATACCTCAGAATCAGAACTTGATGAAGAAGAGTAGGCCATAAGAGCAAAGTTAGGTCCTTCAGCTGCTTGATCACTCCAATCATATTTTCCAAGACCATCACATTGAGACACCAAAGTTGTAGAAGTTGTTGTTTCCCCAGCTTTCCTAGAGCTTTCTCCAGTCTTGTAATCTTGGCTTCTTGGAGCTCTGCATTCTCTTGCAAAGTGACCCTTCCTATGACAGTTGTAGCATTCAATCTTGGATTTATCAAAACCCAAGTTATCCTTCCCAATAAGCTTGAGATTTCTTCCAGTCTTGTTCAAAAATCTTCTTGCCCTCACAGTCAACATTGCCATCAGCCACTTCAAGTCCATCTCTTCAAGATCATATGGATGGATCTGCTCCAAATCTTCATGCATAATTTGAGAACTAGTAGATTGACCAGCCAAGAAAGCATAGATAATAGCATCACTCAAGTTATCAAGGGTTGTAGACCCAGCAGCATTAACTTGTGTGCCAGCAGTACTAACGCCATGAGCAGTTAATGCGTGCGTGCGTATGCTCTAATTTATACCCACGATATGTCGTTGTGGTTTTAGCAGTATTCAAGTTTTAAATTTATATTTAGCCGACTTATCAATAACACACACACTTTAACGAGCAGTGTACCCGGTCAGTATGAATATAATGGTAAGTAGAGTGTCGATCACTAAGAGTGGAACGTATTATCTAGTAATCCTAATCAGTATTTTAATATCTTAAGTTAGCTATACAACCTAATCTAACGCAAGGGGGTTTCAGCCTGAGAGACTGGCACGGTTTGGTTGCAATTAAATAATAAACTAAACTAATAGGCACGAATCAGCGAATAGCACACACGTACACAGATAAATACTCGAGACAATAAGAAGACCTGTCCTGATAGTTAAGTAGCTTGTCACTTGTTTTATTGCTAGTTTTATATGAAGTGTATAGTTCGATGCAACGCACCGAGATTAAGTCCTTTCTCGTTGGTTCTAATCTTATCGGCGAGTAAACCCTTAATGATTACTTATGACTATCCTATTTATCTTTCTTCCTACTTTTCTACAGACGATAGAATGCATAGGCGATCTAATAAATAGGCGAGGGCAGAGGCATGGCGACCCGATCAACACTCAGCTAGACACAGAGGTTATCAATGCACTAATAAAAGTCACCAAAGACATCAACATATAAACTTTAATTAATGGGCAAGTAGTTTTAAGGGAGTGCAACCTTTCCGTTGTCACATTACACAAGCCACCAATCCTGATGAATTAAAGTTTACTAATACAATAAAACAAAACTACTTAATGAATTGAATACATGCAGGACCTTCTTACAGATCTTGTATCTTCGTTCAAGGTGTGTCTTGTGCTGCTACTTCGACTGAATTCGTCTTAGGGTTTCTGTCTTCTCGTACTTTGCTAAAATGTCGAACTCCGAAATTCGTCTGTCTTTGGGGTATTTATAGTTTCTGTCTGAGGGTAAGATGCGGCGCATCTAATAAGTAGATGTGGCGCATTGACTTAACTTCGCGTGGGGTCCAAGATTAATATATTCAGGAATATTCGTACACCGCCAGAAGATGCGGCGTAACTCCATCCTTAGATGCGGCGCATGTCCTTGCTGTCTTGGATAATATCTTGTGAAATCTTGATAGTGATGCCCCATATGTAATAAGCAAGATGCGGCGTATCTGGAGCAGAATGTCTTGATCTTGTATATTTCAGTAGACTCTTATCTTCATGCTTGTTTTGCTCCATAATTAGTCCAAAATCGCCAAGTTTCACATAATACTTGTTTTTACCTGAGAATTACAAAAGTAAACATTAACGTATCAATTCTCACAGATAATATAATAAAACAAGTCAAATAAATAGGATAAATGATGGTGATAAAATGTACTTATTTGAGTTCATCAAATATCCCCCCACTTGAACTTTACTTGTCCCCAAGTAAACCTTAGAATTAATCTTATGAAAATGTATCCTAAAAGATATTAGGATTTATTTTTATATTTAAGCATGTATTCATTTTTGTCATAATCACACAACCAAACACTTAACGAATTAGAAGTAAAATAAATATTTTGATAAAAGCAAATCTAATCGTTTAACTGTCCAGTCGTGACGAATATTCTATCATAAGCTTGGCAAGTATACACATCTCCCCCACTAAAGCCAAGGAATAACAAGTCTAAAGCGGTAAAAAAGGGTTTGTTGGTTAAGGGTTAATCATTCTTCTTAATCTCTATCGATCTCAAATTCCAGAAAAGGCGACAAAATCACAAATACATGATCGAATCCACGAACACGATACTTGCAATTGCTCAAATCCTTAACTCGAATAGGCTAAAGATAGGACCAAGTAATCTTTACCAATAATATTATATCAAAAAGGGCGACAAAATCATAAATACATAGCTGAATCCACGACTACGATACTTAAGATTGCTCAAATCCCTAATCTCAATAAATCAAAGGTTTGGATAAAGAATAATATAGGGTATGGATAATATTTGGGATATAAATTGGTGTAAAATGAAAAATAAACGAAACAGATAAATTAAAATCCTAAGTGTGGTTAATCACTATCCCAACCATCCCATGAATAAGACTCATATCATAGAATAACTCACGCTTTAACACTTGAAACACACGCTTTAGGTAGACACGAATTATACTCAACAAGATCTCAATCAAAAAATAACCTTTAGTTGGCGTTCCCATAACGTCCAACTCCCATTCAATCCATAGATATAATATACAACAACTAGTGGTGATATCGACCACTTAATACAAAACTTTACATAAGTTGGTTAAAACAAACATCCAACTCTTCTTTTTTTCTTTTTCTTTTCTTTTTTTTTTTCGATTTTTTTTTTTCATTTTTTTTTTTTTTAAACATAAACATAGATGTGTAAAATTTCACAACTTTTCTATCACTTTCTTTCCGGATAATTTTTCCATACTTTTCATACTTTCAGAAATAACGGTAATAGTGAAAGTAGTAAACACACAAAAAATAAACTCAAAGATATACAATATTTACTTTCACTCCAATTGCATTGTGCAATTTCCCGACCTAACCAAAGATAATGAATTACGCACGCGAAGACAGGTAATGTAAGGAAACACACTTTGCCTAAAGCAATTAACCAACCACGGATTTTAATCTACAGGGTAGGCTAAGGTGTAAGGGTGTAACGATACATTATAACAAAGGTGTAAGAAACGAAAGGAATGGCTCTGAGTGTTTTTCTAGGGGTATCTTACTCTAAAAGTGAGAGTAACAAAAGGGTTTATACGGGGGTTAACTAACCAGTGTAGTTAGCTAATAACATATAACATATATAGGCTTTTTGGGTGTAATCCTAGAATTTTACCAATTTAGACAAGTCATTCCAATTATATAAAATAATACTTATTATGGTGGTCTCGAATAGTATACAAGCCAAGTTCTAAAGTTTACAAGTCACCGGCACACTCATAGATTTGTGAATTTTGAAAAATCACAATTTTTGAAAATAACGTCATGTGTGCAGCTATGCAACTTAGACTTTAAACAAAAACATGCTAAAATTTTCAAAATTTTAAATTTTGATATATTAAGCACATTTTAAGCATAATTTTTGAAAAGTTTAGGACAAGTAAGTGTTCTAATTCTCCAATCCCCCCACTTAAGTTAAACAACGTCCTCGTTGTTTGTATCAAAGGTTAAAAACTAGAAAATAAAAGAATTAGAACAGAAAAACTCCCCTAAGGTTTGCTCGGTATGATCCTCCATTAGTATAAGAGCAAAAATCATATTTCTTGTGGATGAGAACGTTTAAGCTTCGTATTGATGTATCCACAGGAAATGCAGGAATCTATAATACCACCAAGGCTTTAAACACACCTAAGTTAAGAAGGTTCAAACTTGCATAATACATTAGTAGTTAGCAAAAATAAAACATAAAAATAAAAATGAAAATCATTAGGTCAGTCGATGCGCCGTATCTTATGGAAGAAGATACGCCGTATCGAGCCTGGAATAAATACGAATCAGAATAAAAGATGAGTCACATCCTTAACCAGGGATGCGCCGCATTAAAATAAACTGATAATAAGTTTTAAAGTTAAAAATAAAAATGCAGAAAAATAAAGTAAGATATGACCAGTGCAGGAGATGCGTCGCATCTAGGAATCGAGATGCGCCGTATCTGCTGCGGGCCTGACTGACTCGACACAGATCAGAATAGTAAAAAATTTCTGGGTTGTCTCCCGGTCAGCACTTGTCTTTATTCCAGAGTCTTCAAGTTAGACTCACGTTCAGCTCTTTAATATCGATCATTGAAGGAGTCGGAAACATCGCGCTCCCTCATCGCCAATTCAGTAATATTGAACACTCCTTGCTCGTCCTTAATTTCCACGCCGTTCTTCTTTAATATCTATATAAATAAAGTTCTGTCCCTTTCGGGCAGAGATGACAAAATGATAGACGGAAAATTCTTATCATCATATAGGCATAAATAAGCAAGGTGGGGTGGTAGTTCAATAAACACATCATTATTCAAATTTGTTTTCTCAACTATTCTCCTATGTTTGTTAATTACTACGCAATCATACCACTCGTCATCAGAATCATTAACAATATCGCGTCTAAGTTCGTTGGGTACATTAAGGTCAATAAATTCCTCAAAGTTCTCATGATTAGGATTAGTTGAGTTGTTTTGAATCAATGTTTCTCCCATGAGCCTAGCTTCAAGATCGAGGTCCATACGCTCTCTTAATCCTAGCACATAGACGCCTCTAATTATGCTTTTAACAGGATCTTGACACTTATAGACTAGTTTATTATTCCCTACCCTTAATGAGATTTTTCTTTTAAACACATCAATCTTAGCATGGGCAGTAGACAAGAAAGGTCTTCCAAGGATTAAAGGAATCTTAACATCCTCGGGCATATCTAATATAACAAAGTCTACAGGGAAAATAAACTTCTCAATCTTAACTAGCACATTATTAGCAATCCCTTCAGGTCGTTTTACCGTTTTATCAGCCAATTCAATAAGTAACTTAGTTGGTGCTAATTTTCCTAGTCCTAGGGTAGTGAATGTCTTAAGGGGCATTACACTAACGCTAGCTCCTAAGTCAGCTAACACATTATTGAAAGATATATCATTAATTGAACAAGGTAAAGTAAAACTTCTTGGGTCTTTTTCTTTATGAGGCAAGGCATTTAAGTCAGTTGCAGAGCTCTCTTCTTTCATTGTAGCCTTGATCTCCTCTTCAATCTTTGTCTTTTCTTTTAGTAGTCTCCTTAAACTGATTGAAGAATTAAAGAAAAATTCGGGTCTTGCACCATCATTACCATTCATCAGTCTTCTAGGAAAAGGAATGTTAGGAGTGACTTCTTCAGTGGTGCTTATGGCCTTGACATGATCTCTTGGGTTTGTTTCAGTTGAGCTAGGTAAACTTCCATATCCCCTTTCTTGAAGAACTTTGCTCATTTGACCAATTTGTTGTTCCAATGCTTTGATCGAAGCTCCTTGATTTCTTGTAATAGTGTCCATTGAAGCTCGGATTTCTTTGATCATAGCAGTATTCTCTTCATGCCTTTTAGCAGCATCGGCCATAATTTGCTTTAGAGTGTCATCTAAAGTCTGCCTCCTTTCTTGATAAGCGGGATTAAAGTTGTTCTTTTGATAGAATCCCGGGGTGGCTTCCCTAAATCTTCCTGAAGGTCGGAATGGTTGTCCAAATTGGGTGTAATATGCTTCTTCAAACGTCTTACTTTCATTCTTATTCGGGCAATCTTTAGTGTAGTGAGGTCCTTCGCATTTTTCACATCCAACTTGGGTAGCATACACTTTTTCATCACGCTTCTTCATCTCTCTACTAATTTTATCCAATTGAGCTTGAATAGCAGCAAACCCGTCAAAATTAGTGCTGCTCTTAGATCTAGTAGAGGTCCCATCGTGCCATTTTTGAGAATGATCAGCAGCTTCTTGGATAGCTTTCCTAGCATTGGCTGCACTCATTTGAGGCACAGCTCCCTTAGCGTCCAAGATTTGTCTAGTAGACACGTCCAATCCTTGATAAAACAATATTATCTCCTGCATAGGGGTTAGATAGTGTTGAGGACATTTTACCAGTAAATCTTTAAATCGTTCCCAAGCTTGATAAAGAGTTTCATCAGGCTCTTGCTTGAAACTGTTGATAGCCTCCATCTTTTTAGCAGTCTTAGCAGGTGGACAATATCTCTTCAGGAATTTGCTCTTCAAATCTTCCCATGTAGTGATTGAACTAGCAGGTTCATTCCTTAGCCACTTGTTAGCAGCTCCTTTTAGCGAGATTGGAAAGATTCTTAGCATGAGTTGATCGTCAGTGACTCCTTCTGAAGTAAACAAATCCGCAATCTCGAGGACCTTTTCAACATGCTCATTAGCATCCTCATGTTCCGATCCACTGAAAGCATTTTCTCTTAGCTCCTTGAGAAACTAACCCTTTAATTCAAACTTTGACTTATCATCAAACTTTGGTCTAGCAACTCCTGAAGTGTAATCAGCACGGGTTTTGTTCATGTATTCCTCCATAGTTGTGTTTTCGCCCATTGTTTATGTTTCTTCTTCCTCTTTCTCTTCAGAAAAATAATCAAGCTCGAATGAACTTGAGATATCAAAGCTTTTTGTGTTGAAAAGCCTTTTAAGCGAATGAAAGGCTCGTTCAGGATCGTCGAAAGGTGTAATCAAGTTTTTCGTAGAACTCCTGGTCATGCACTTCCTGAAACTATCACAAAAGCATCAGTAGGGTATGTTCAAGAAAGTAATATATCAGAAAATCAACAACGAAAACAGAATACAAAAAATTAAAGTTACTGATATCTGCAGACGATGCGCCGTATCCAAAAAGTTGGATACGCCGTATCTTTTAATCGTTAAAATTTAATCAGACTTTTATTCAGAAAATAGATACGCCGCTTATAAAGTAGAATGCGCCGTATCAGTTTTAATTATCAAAAATCGATATTTATTTAAAATTAAATGCGTCGTATTAACAAAAGTTAATGCGTCGTATTTTCGTTACGTTTCAAAATACAAGATTTTTGATTCAAAAGATACGCCGTATCGATAAAAATCGATGCATCGTATCTGTTTAATAATTCGAAACTGTTTTTAATTAAAATAATAGATACGCCGTATCTGCAAAAACAGATGCGTCGTATGGCGTTATCGCTTAGAAAAAAAATTTCTTATTAAAAACAGATACGCCGTATCTTGGGGAAAGATGCGTCGTATCGAATTAATTAAACGCGTTGTATTTTATAAAAATTAAACGCAATACGCCGTATCTATGAAAATAGATGCGCCGTATCGTTTATATTAGCTCAGTACAACGATAGCAGTATGCAGAAAATACGAAAAATAAAAACAAACGAAAATAAACAAAAATTAAACACACAAAAACAGAAAATATGCAAAATAATACAATGAATGCAAATTAACTAATATACAACAGAGTTAGCGGTTAGATTAAAAATTAAAAAGAAAAACCTAATTAAAATACTAATCAAATTAACAGATAATAACAATTCACTCCCCGGCAACGGCGCCAAAAACTTGATGCGTGCGTGCGTATGCTCTAATTTATACCCACGATATGTCGTTGTGGTTTTAGCAGTATTCAAGTTTTAAATTTATATTTAGCCGACTTATCAATAACACACACACTTTAACGAGCAGTGTACCCGGTCAGTATGAATATAATGGTAAGTAGAGTGTCGATCACTAAGAGTGGAACGTATTATCTAGTTATCCTAATCAGTATTTTAATATCGTAAGTTAGCTATACAACCTAATCTAACGCAAGGGGGTTTTAGCCTGAGAGACTGGCACGGTTTGGTTTCAATTAAATAATAAACTAAACTAATAGGCACGAATCAGCGAATAGCACACACGTACACAGATAAATACTCGAGACAATAAGAAGACCTGTCCTGATAGTTAAGTAGCTTGTCACTTGTTTTATTGCTAGTTTTATATGAAGTGTATAGTTCGATGCAACGCACCGAGATTAAGTCCTTTCTCATTGGTTCTAATCTTATCGGCGAGTAAACCCTTAATGATTACTTATGACTATCCTATTTATCTTTCTTCCTACTTTTCTACAGACGATAGAATGCATAGGCGATCTAATAAATAGGCGAGGGCAGAGGCATGGCGACCCGATCAACGCTCAGCTAGACACAGAGGTTATCAATGCACTAATAAAAGTCACCAAAGACATCAACATATAAACTTTAATTAATGGGAAAGCAGTTTTAAGGGAGTGCAACCTTTCCGTTGTCACATTACACAAGCCACCAATCCTGATGAATTAAAGTTTACTAATACAATAAAACAAAACTACTTAATGAATTGAATACATGCATGACCTTCTTACAGCTCTTGTATCTTCGTTCAAGGTGTGTCTTGTGCTGCTACTTCGACTGAATTCGTCCTAGGGTTTCTGTCTTCTCGTACTTTGCTAAAATGTCGAACTCCGAAATTCGTCTGTCTTTGAGGTATTTATAGTTTCTGTCTGAGGGTAAGATGCGGCGCATCTAATAAGTAGATGCGGCGCATTGACTTAACTTCGCGTGGTGTCCAAGATTAATATATTCAGGAATATTCGTACACCGCCAGAAGATGCGGCGTAACTCCATCCTTAGATGCGGCGCATGTCCTTGCTGTCTTGGATAATATCATGTGAAATCTTGATAGTGATGCGCCGTATGTAATAAGCAAGATGCGGCGTATCTGGAGCAGAATGTCTTGATCTTGTACATTTCAGTAGACTCTTATCTTCATGCTTGTTTTGCTCCATAATTAGTCCAAAATCGCCAAGTTTCACATAATACTTGTTTTTACCTGAGAATTACAAAAGTAGACATTAACGTATCAATTCTCACAGATAATATAATAAAACAAGTCAAATAAATAGGATAAATGATGGTGATAAAATGTACTTATTTGAGTTCATCAGCAGTATTAACTACTTCATTAGGACTGCTAGAACTGTTGTTGGAGGAGGACACAAAACCTAAATTTGATGACCCTTTAACTTCAGGTTCATAAACTTTAAGATTGTTGTACAGATCATCCAAACTCAATAGTATCAAGATCATCCTTGTTTCTCCATACCACAATGTGTGTGTTCCACTCTGGTGATAAGCTTCTCAAGAACTTTTGATTGACAACTTCTTGAGAAATTGAGACTTCTACAAGTGCCAATTGACTAATGAGTTTCTGAAGCCTGTCAAAAGTTTGATCAAGATTTTCAGAACTTGAAGCAGCAAAATTTTCTTATTGTTGCTTCAATAGGTTCTTCCTTGTTTTCTTTGTTGCACCATTCCCTCCAAATCTTGTCTCAATTGCTTGTAGCAACTGTTTAGCATCCTTGATGTGATTGAAGGTTAGCTGATGATCATTAGGAATTCCCATCATAAGAGTACTTCTGGTCTTTACTTCAAGCCTTTTTTGTTCCTTGTCTTCAGCAGTCTTGATAGGCATTATAATGGTAACACCCTCAGCAGAAGTTTCAGTCTTAGGTAGTTGATTACCATTCTCTATGACCTCCCACAAAGAGTAATCAACCATCTGGATGTACTGCTCTATCCTCATTCTCTATAGCTCATATTCTCCAGGCTTGAGCATGGGAACCTTTGATGCAGTAATCATGTGAGTAGATTATGAGTCCATGTCTTCCTTCTTAAGTGAGATGAGTTGCAACAGGTTCTTCTTGATTCAGAGTCTCTAGATCACAAGCTCTGATACCACTTGTTGATCCCAGTTGAGCACTTGATCGAATCCCTTAGCTTGTAAAGGTTTAGCTATGCTAGATAAATCTAACACAACTAGGTATAGAAACTGCCTTGTAGTTTATCAAACATGTTGATCCCAGTTGAGCTTCACGATCTTATTAACTACCTTAGATAAATCTAAAGTAATCGGTATAGAAACTGATCTTAGGTTGTATATCAAATATTATGCGGAAACTAATATTTGATCTTAAGAAGAAAACACAAACGAATTATCCAACAACACTTCAATTATATTAATAACGATTGCTCTGAATAGCAATAGGGTTACAAGAAACCTTGAAGTGAAAACAATAATACGTATGCTAAGATAATTAATCAAATCAATCTCTAACTCTAACCCTAGAACCTCCTTTTATAGCATGAGGAGTCCTAGTCGGTTTACAAGACTTCCTATACAAAGTAAAATATTCATACGTATCTTTTCTATACTTATCTTAACATACTTTACATAATTAATAAGCAATAGAGTAATCCTTCTAGCAGCAGAGTCCTCGTGAGCTAGCAGCAGAGTTACAATATGCCTATTATACCAAAACAGCAGAGTTATCAAAACAGCAGAGTTCTTATGCTAATCAGCAGAGTTACATAACTATCCGGCAGAGTTGTAATTCTCCAATCAGCAGCATTTCAGACCCAACAATCCTCCCCTAAACTTGATATTTTTCTCCAAAAATCATCAAGTTTCCTTAATCCCAGATAACCACCAGGAGGATGCTTCCAAACACCTTACTGTTTTGAAACCTGTGATACCAGCAACTGTTTGTATTTCTCAATCAATTCTTTTGCTTGATTATCTGAATCAAATGGTCTTTGAAGTGTCAACTTTCCAGGTTGCAACATTTGATACAGAATAGATGTACTGTTGTTGATGACATAATCCTTCTCCACAAGCATATACACAGTCACACCTATACAAGACAAAACATGAACTCCACAACTTTGATATAAGTACCACTTCTGAACTGTAGAGCTCAGTAACTTCCTCCATTCAATACTTTTCTCATCTGGTTCAAACATGTTCTTCAAGTAGTAATAATTTAGCCTTTCATACACTATCTCTGGTCTAGTATCTCCATACCTCATCTTGTACAAATTCCAGAGTTGAGTAATATCATCTCTATCCATATAGTGCAGCATTTGAGAAAAACTAATATACCCCACACTTGAACCATTTGATCTCTTTACTATCCAGCATACACTACTATCAGCTAAAATATCATGTGAATATGAAATTATTGGATATTTTACTGATAAAGGTACTTCATTAAGTAACTCAGGCTCTTCTTGAGGTTCATGAACTGTGAGATCCATAACCCCTTTCATCTCATCTGCAGTCACTTCTTCATTCCCTGAATCACTATCTTCTTTCTCCTCTTCCTCAGAATCACTCATCACTACTGACTGAATTTTTCTCTTCTTCCTACTCACCTGCTTTACTCTCCTTCTATATCTCTTTGTATCAGCAGAGGATTCAGTCATTTCTTCAGTTTCAACAACAACTTCTTTCTCTTTCTCAGCATCAGATACTACAGACTTTGACACACTTCCACTCCCAGATGCTTTTAGATTGTCAGATCCCATAACTTCTGGATTTCTCTTCTTGTCAGAAACTTTTCTTGGATTAAGCTGAGCATAAGTTTCATAAAATTCCTTTTCAATTAAGTGATCTGGCTTTCCTTTGAAATCCTTCATCTGATAGTTTCTAGCATTCTTCAAATAGTATTTCATGTCAGTAACCAATGCTTTCCTTGAAGCTGACTTTGGTTTATAACCATGCTTCTGTGCTTCTGTTATCCTCTTAATCAGCTCTTCCCACTTAGCTAATCCATTCTTTTTGAGTATAAAAGCAACAAGCTCTTCTGTCTTTTCAGTACCATCCAACTGCTCATCATTTGATATCAGCCTAGCTTCACCTTTGACAATCATATCAGACTCAATGAAATACTGCAATTGTTCATCTAATTCTTCTTGACTAACTTCTTTAAATGCAGTGCTTTCCATAAGTTCAGACTGATCTCTTTCTTCACTAGCTGCAACACTTCTTGCAAATTCTTCATCCTGAGCAATTTGAGCCTTTTCAGCCAATTTCTGCATCCTTTCAAATTCTTCAGCAGAGTCAGCAACAGGTTGTTCTTGTGATGGTGTGGGTGTTTTAGTTTCTTTGTTCATATTCAACAGCACTTGAGCTAAGGTTAACTGTTCATCATCTGATTCATCATCAGCAGAGTTCTTAACTCCAGCACTTTTCTCTGTATTTTCAGCAGAAACATTCAACCTATCAGCAGAGTGTTCTTCTGCACCAGCAACTTCATCAGCAGAGTGTTCTACACCAGCAGAGTCACCCTTTTCACCAACATTTTCAACAACAGAGTCTTTTACAACTTCAACCTCCACTGAATCTTTTACACCATCCTTTTCTACCTCCCCTGAACCTATCACATCCTCTTGATCATTTATAACAGCCTCTTCATCATTCCTCCCCTGTTTGGAAGCATCCTCTTCCAAACTTGGTTTGGACCTCTTCTTGAGCCTCCCCTCAAGATGTGTAACCCTTAATTTAAGCCTCCTAATTTCAGCACCTTGAGTAGATCTGACTGTCTTTAACTCCTTTCTTAGATCAAGCACCTCCTTTGACAATTTGGTACAATTTTCCGTCAATTCTTTCAATTGTTTCATGATATCCTCACAACTTCGGTCTGTGTAACCTGACCCGAGAGGTTGATCATTGGAATTGGCATTTTGTACTGGTGTGTTAGCCGTCAAATCATCAGTTTCAAGTTCAATTCTAGCATCAACACTTCGACCTGTGTGACCTGGTCCGAGAGGTGTATCATTTGCAATGTCAATATGTACATAAGTGTCCATCAATTCAATATGTTCATCTCTGTCCATCACTTCGAGATGTGTTACCTTCTCTGAGAGGTGAATCTTTGGACATAAACTCAGTCTCATCCCTAGGATGAACATCTGAGCCCCCCATAAAAGCCATTTGGCTGGGGTTACCACCAGTTGTATCAGGTTCCTGAGAACCTTCTACAAATGATGTTGCCATGGTTGAGGTCTTAAGTATGTTAGCACTGTCCTGTTCAACTACTAAGTTGGAAACAGTAGTGCCAGCCTCTTCCATCATGGTACCTCCACCACCTGTACCAGCCTCATCTGCTACCATACTAACATTGGCCTGAGGGTGCACAATGTTCTCATTTTGTGAATTCCTAGGTGATTGGGTAGGTTGTGGTTCAGTGGAAGATGATGCATTTAAACTTGTTGATGAGGATGTGTGATGGGAAGCTGTGGGTGTTCCAGCCTCTTCATCCTCATGCACTTCAGCCACTACATTCAAGATATGCTCAGTTAAGGGAGTAATAACACCAGAAAATCCTTTCCCATTCTTCTTCAAAAATGCAAACATCTTGATGGCCATTCTACTACAGGGCTCAATTTGTGAATGCCTCAAAGGTTCCCTTAGCTGTTTGTTTATTATAAGTTGTAAAAACCTAGGGTATAAGTAGAACTTCTTCTTAACAAATTTCTTCATCCCCTCAAATATCATAACAGAAAAATCATAGGGCTTCCCTGTAGCTAAACATACTAAAGCCATTGCCTGAGATGCATTAAACTCACTCCACCCACCTATCTTAGGAAACAAGCAATGTTGTAGAGTATGCAGTAAAAACTTCCAATGGGGACACATACGACCTTTCAAAAATGTTCCACTATTCTCAGGTCTCTCATAACCAAAAGTCTCAAGTTCAGCCATCACAACTTCTGGGGTTATAGTAGGGGGTGTTGGGGTGCCTGACAATCTCAAACTTCTCTTAATTGTGGTTTCACTAACTACAATGTCCTCCCCATCTACACTACCTACCAGTCGTTCCTCACCATCTAAGACATCCAATCTAACAGTTGACCAAAATTGTCTCATATGAGATTTGTAAATTGTAGGGGCAACTATTAATGCATACCTTAACTTAGACGAACCCAAAAAATCCATAACCTCGTAAAATCCATCCGCTGCATTAACCTTACTGAGAAACGCTATCTGATTGTGTTCTTCCGGAAACGTTCTTCGAGCCATTGGATTTGGGGGTTTGGGGTGAAATGATATGAATTGTTGTGTTTGAGTGAGAATTGAGTGTAAGTTTGGAGCAATTAGAGCGTAATGAAATCAATTGGGTAAAAGATACCTTTTTGATTCAATTAGGGTTAAGAACGCGCCAAAAATTTTCAGTTTGACCCTTCAACTTTCAAACTCATCAGCAGAGTTATGAAAGTATTGACCGAAAGTCAACAATCCCAAAATCGTTAAAAATCACCTCCTTAAATATCATACCAACCTCACATTAAACTCCATAAATCCTTAATCACTAAAGCAAATCCCCAATTCCAAACCCTAACTTAACACCAATCCAACATGAGTTCATCAAAAACACCAATCATCGAAATATCTTCAGATTCATCATCGGAGGACTCAAAAGGTTGGGCTAGTTACTTTCCTAAGAATGCATCCACATCGCAAAACAAAGGAAAAGCAATCAAGGAAGATTCATACTCCGATCCACTTCCATCGATACCATCGTCATTTGAAGAATCAAGCGATGACGAAACAGCTGATTGGCCTGGGAAACAGCAAGGTTGGCCAAAACACATGACTCACTACCAAGGAGCTTGGGAGATCATCCCTCCAAAACATCCAATAACAGCTAAACTACAGAAGCAGATGGAGAAAGGCATCCGAATTTGCAAAGAGTGTCCACATTCCTCAGCCAAAGCCAAGTCCGGTTGAGAAGAAACCCTCTGTGCTAAAGAAAAACAACCAGCAGAAGAAAGCAGCTCCCTCCACCAGTCAGCAGCAAACTCCACCTCCTCGTCCAGTAGTGCTTGCACTCCCCTGCCCAAAGGTTTTTGAGGCCATGGGCACTAGGGGACCACGAAGCAAGGTCATGCCTGATTTTGCTAAGATGTAGGTTGTGAATCTTTGTAGCTTGATGTCTTTTGAACTTTTCTTTTGAGTGATGTTTGTAAGAAAACTGTCTCTGTACTTTGCTTATGGAATGAATGAACCTTTTAATTTTCCTTGCTTTACTTGAGTATTTGTATATGTATCTGCAAAGGGTTAGTTGCAAACAACAAACACAAACAAGAATATTCCATAATAGCAGCAGAGTAGCATAGCAACAAACCAACTAAACAGCAGACTTTAACTAAACACAAGATAATGACAAATCAACAGCACAAATCCTTACAAAATTTTACAAAATCATACAGAGATAAGATAATTAAAATAGTTAAAGATTGATCATGCCAATACTAGCAACTAGAAACTGAAATCTACTGATGTCAAAACATTTTGTAAGTAAATCAGCAACATTGTTGTCAGTATGAATTTTAACCACTTGAATTAACTTTTTCTCATAACAATCTCTAATAAAATGATGTCTTATCTCTATGTGTTTTGTTTTAGAATGAAAAACAGGATTTTTTATAATACACATTGTGCTGTTGTTGTCAATAAAAATTTTTGTGTTCATGAAATTGTACCCATAATCCAGCAGCTGGTTCTGAATCCAGAGCACCTGTCCACAGCAGCTAGAAGCAGCAACATATTCTGCTTCAGTTGATGAATTGGCTACCACTGTTTGTTTCTTACATTGCCAAGAGATAAGCCTATGACCAAGATACTGACAGCCTCCTGTAGTTGATTTTCTATCCATAGTAGCTCCAGCATAGTCACTATCTGAGTATGCTATCAAGTCAAATGGTGAATTATTAGGATACCAAAGACCAAGTTTTGGTTGACCCTTTAGGTACCTAAAAATTCTTTTGACTACTTCCAAGTGTGAAACCTTTGGGGACACTTGGAATCTAGCACAGGCACACACAGAAAACATGATATCTGGCCTTGAAGCAGTCAGATACATCAATGAGCCAATCATGGATCTATACAGATGTACATCAACCTCTACTCCATCTTCATCCTTGAGCAAAGGTTTATTCTTATCCATAGGTGTCTTGGCTGCCTTCACATCCTGGAATCCAAATTTCTTCAACATATCAGCCACATACTTGTCTTGGCTAATAAAAATTCCATCTTTCATCTGCTTGACTTGAAGCCCCAAAAAGAAAGTCAACTCTCCCATAGAACTCATCTCAAACCTACTGTGCATTAGCTTCTCAAATCCTTCACATAACACCTTATTTGTAGACCCAAAAATGATATCATCTACATAAACTTGAACAAGTAGGATATCCTTTTTGTCTTTCTTAATGAACAATGTTTTATCAATGGTTCCTCTGCTAAAACCATTATTCAACAAATATTGGGATAAGGTGTCATACCAAGCTCTAGGAGCTTGATGTAATCCATACAGTGCTTTCTTCACCTTGTAGACCCTGTCAGGATACTTAGGATCTTCAAACCCAGGTGGTTGCATCACATAAACCTCTTCAGGTATCTTTCCATACAAGAAAGCACTTTTCACATCCATTTGATACACAGGAAAATTCTTGTATGAGGCATATGCCAAGAAAAGTCTGATAGCCTCCAATCTTGCAACTGGAGCAAATACCTCATCATAGTCTATACCTTCTTCCTGAGTGTATCCCTGAGCCACCAATCTAGCCTTGTTTCTGACAACAATCCCTCTTTCATCTCTCTTGCATCTGAACACCCATTTTGTACCAATTGCCCTTTTTCCATTTGGCAAAGCCACCAATGTCCAGACCTCCTGAAGCTTGAACTGCAGCAACTCCTCTTGCATAGCTTCAACCCAACTTTCATCCTTCATAGCCTTGTGAATGGTCTTGGGTTCTTCCTGAGATAAGAAACAGGCAAACATACAGTTTTGTAGATCCTTGTGGCTATTCCTCTTCTTAAGTGTCTGAGCAAATAATCCCTGATCAAGTAAATCACTCAACCCCTTTGATTTACTTCTTGTCTGTACAGCAGAGTGAACATCACCAATAATCTGCTCCTTTGGGTGAATCTTGTGGATTCTTGTTGTTGGTGTAGGACTAACAGGTATATCAGTCTCCAAGTTTGATAAATCACCTTCAGTACCAAAAACATCAACAACTTCATCATCAGTATCCACATACACTTCCTCCAATTCGGGCATATCATCAGAAGAATCATCATAAGAATCACCATCTTTATCAGTAGAGTCTTTGAGTTCAGCAGCAGAGTTACCAAGTTGAACAGCAGAGTGTTTTGCCTTAACAGCAGAGTGCTTTGGCTTAACAGCAGAGTGTTTAGAGTTGGCAGCAGAGTTAAGAGAACTGCTGCTCGGTTTATTCCCTTGAATTCCATCAACTTGTGACTCTACACTTCTTTCCTTATCATCATGAGCAGGTTCATCATCACCTTCTGCATTAACCTTTGGTATTTCCTTATGTACAGCATCACCACCTGAACTTTTTCCTTCTTTAGCTGTTGGAGAGAAATACTGATCAAACTTCCACTTTTCAATCAACACAAACTCCTCTGCAGATCCATCCTTCTGTGCTTGTGTACCTGCATTAGGGTTAGTTTGTGTACCTGCAGACATGTTAGTAGTACCTGCAACAACTGGTTGATAATTCATACTTTCGGTTAAAGAATCAATATCAAACATCCAGTAAGGTCCTTTTCCATCAACATTAGGTGTGGTTTCTCTAATAGTCACATGTAAATTTTCAACTACATGCCCAGTCCTTTGATTAAAAACTCTAAAAGCCTTACTTTCAGTAGAGTAACCAACAAAGAAACCTATGTCTGCTTTCTCACTAAACTTTCCTAAGTGGTCAATGGTGTTCAAAATAGTAACAGGACACCCAAATGGTCTTAAGAAACCTATCATAGGTTTTCTACCATGCAATAACTCATAGGGGGTCTTGTTATGAGGCTTAACTATCTTAGTCCTATTCTGCACATAACAAGCAGTGTTGACTGCTTCAGCCCAAAAGATAGTGGGTAACTTAGACTCTGACAACATAGTTCTGGCAGCTTCAATTAATGTCCTATTCCTTCTCTCAGCCACACCATTTTGCTGAGGAGTTCTAGCTACACTAAATTGTCTAGTTATACCCTTTTCCTCACAGAACTGATTCATCACCTTGTTCTTAAATTCAGTTCCATTATCACATCTGATGACTTTGACCTTTTGATTAAATAGGTTTTCTATCCTGGTAATAAAAGCCTTAAGAATGCCTGCAGTCTCATCCTTAGAAGCTAAAAAGAATACCCAAGTGAACCTACTATAGTCATCAGTGACCACTAAACCATACATCTTTTTATTTAAACTATTCACATATGTAGGTCCAAATAAGTCCATGTGTAACATAAACAAAGGTTCAGTTATAGAATTCACCAATTTGGACTTACAGGAAGCTCTATGTTGCTTTCCCATCTGACAAGCAACACAAACTTCAGGATTCTCAAAGACCTTTGAAGGCAATCCTCTGACCAAGTTCCCTTTCACCAACTTGTTCATAGCCTTGTAGTTCAGATGCCCAAGCCTTCTGTGCCATAGTTTGGATTCATCAACAGTGGCTTTGGCAAACAGACAAGTCAAATCTCTTTTAGGAATAATATTCTTTATATCCACACTGTATATATTGTCATGTCTAGGGACTTTAAGAAGAACCAATTTATCATCAGGTATCTTATAGTCAGGAGACAAAACAAGACACTCAGTGTCGGTAAAAAGAACAAAATTCTTCCTGTCACACATTTGTGAGACACTAAAAAGATTAAACTTGAGACCATTCACCAAATACACTTTCTCAAAATCCAACTTTCCAGTTCTGATGATGCCTTGACCAACTATTTTACCTCCTTTAGGATCATTTCCAAAGGCCACATAACCACCATCCAAAGCTTCAAAATTCTCCAAGTTGCTTTGGTCTCCAGTCATATGTGAAGAGCATCCACTATCAAAAATACATTTGTCCTTTAGCTCCTTTTGTAGATTGCCCTACACAAAAAGTAAGAGAATTAGTTTCTCTTGGGGACCCAAGCCATTACTGACTTGGATCTACCTTGTGCATCAAAGTAGTCAAATTTCTTCAACTGCATTGGTGCACTGCTGTGTCTGAGAACATGATCTAAAACTTTAACTTTTGGTTTCCAGACCCAGCAAGCTGAGGCTTTAACAGCATAAAAATGGTTGCCCACAACAGTATCAGTCACAACTTTAGGCAAAACAGCAGAGTCTGCCTGAACAGCAGAGTTTGCTGGAACAGCAGGGTTTGACTGAACAGCAGAGTTATCTATATTCTTCTTTATGGGCACATTTGGGGCAATAGGAGAGATAACTCTAGAAGTACCATCTCTCATCAGAACTTCCCTAGGAACCATGTTTCTTTTGGGATGTGGGTGAGTCTTTCTACCAAAGTTTCTATGGTTCACCCTTGTATATTGGTTCCACACTGGTTTTTGATAGTAATAACACTCATCTTGCAAATGTTCAAAACTACCACAACTATAACATGCCTTTTTAAATAGTTGAAAATCAGTCCCTAATTTTTGTGAAACTAGGTTGTTCCAATTTCTCTGGTTTCCCCTAGGCAAGTTATTAGTTCTCTTAGGATATACTCTAGGTGTATTGTCAAACTCAGCCATCTTCCTAGAGATACCTTTACCTAGCTTAGGCTTAACAAACTCAACCTTTTTAGCTCTAGGTACTTGTGATTCAACAACAGCAAGAATTTCTTTCTTTTTGTTCTTAGAGGTTGAATCAGATTCTACAATCCCATCATCACTGTCAGACTCCCAATCTTCAATCAGGGGTGGTTGCTCATACTTCTTTAACTCAACCTTAGGTGACTCTTTGTTAGTTTCACTAGTTTCTTCTACAGGTTTACTAGTTTCACCTACAGGTTTATCCCCAGACTCAGATATGAAAGTCAATGTCCTAGTAGGAGGGGCATGAGCACTAAGTTTCTTAGGGTGAGCAACAGCATTGTACCCTAGTCCACTACCTGAATCAGCAAAGTGCCTTCCTATTGGTTTACTAAGAATGTCAGTAGCAAATTGTTGTTTTTCTATCCTAACAACATGTTTTTCAGTCTCATTCTTAGCTAAATCTCTAGCCTGTTCAGCCTCCTCTACTTTTCCCATAAGTACCTTAATCTCATCTTCTTTCTTAATAAGCTCATTTTTAAGAATAGTGATTTGATTAAGATATTCAATTTCAGCCTTTTTATAGAATTCCAATTTCTCTTCTAAATTCTTTAAACCATATTCATAACTGAGATTGTCTAACTTAAGTATTTCATTTTCCTTTTTAAGATTTCCATTGCTAGACTTAAGTTCATCAATTTTATCTGAACATGATTTAAAAGAACATGATGATTCATTGGATACCTCAGAGTCTGATCCAGAAGAAGAAGAAGAATAGGCCATAAGAGCAAAGTGTTGAACTTGAGATTCCTCTTCAGCTGCCAAAGCATAGTTAGGACCATCTTCAGCATGCTCACTCCAATCAAACTCTCCAAACCCATCACATGACACCATAGCAGCAGCAGCAGCATCAGGACTTGACTCTTCAACAGTAATCTTCTTGGTATCTGCAATGTTTCTTTTGGGTGCTTTGCATTCCCTTGCAAAGTGTCCCTTCTTTCGACAATTGAAACATTCAGCCTTTGACTTGTCAAATCCCACATTCCTGTTTCTTCTGAACTTCATCTCTTTACCAGTTCTCTTAAGAAACCTCCTTGCTCTCATAGTTAGCATTGCATACTGCCAATGCATATCCATTTCTTCAACATCATCAGGATCAAGTTCATCCAGATCTTGAGGCATGACTGAAGTACTAGTAGTAAGTTCAGCCAAATAAGCACAAATAGCAGCATCACTGATGGTGTTGGGGTTAGCAGAGTCAGCAGCAGAGACATGTGAACCAACAGCAGGAGCAAAAGTACCAGCAGCAGAGTGCTCTTGATGACTACCAGAAGTCTTGTTGCTTGAGGAGACAAAGGCAAGATTATTAGTGGTAGAGGATGAGCTTGAAAATCCTTTAACTTCTGATTCATACACCTTTAAGTTGTTGTATAGATCATCCAATGTCATAGTATCAAAATCTTCCTTGTGCCTCCAAACCACTGTATGAGTGTTCCACTCAGAAGATAGACTTCTTAAAAACTTTAGATTGACATCTTCTTGAGATGGTTCAATCTTCAACAGAGCCATCTGACTGGTTAACTTATGAAGTCGATCATAAGTTCCCTCAATGTTCTCAGAACTCATAGCAGAAAAAGTCTCAAACTGGTGCTTAAGGAGATTCTTTCTAGATTTCTTGGTAGCTTCATTCCCACCAAATCGAAGTTCAATAGCTTCCCACAACTCCTTAGCAGACTCAATATGATTAAAACTCAATTGATAATCATTAGGTATTCCCATCATGAGAATACTGTGAGCCTTAACCTCCAATCTTCTCTGAGCTTTCTCCTCACTAGTCTTGAGAGTCAAGACTGATCCAGTAGCAGTCTTGGTTTGCACCTTATCACCATCAAGAACAACTTCCCAGAGAGAGTAATCAACCATTCGCATGTATTGTTGCATCCTCATCTTCCAGATCTCATACTCTCCAGTCTTGAGCATGGGAACTCTTGAAGCAGTAACCATGTGAGTCGAATCGGAATCCATTGCTTGCTTTGATGATTAAACAGATCTTTGTTTTGAATAATTCTTCTTGGTACCAGTTTCTATATCACAAGCTCTGATACCACTTGTTGATCCCAGTTGAGCTTCACGATCTTATTAACTACCTTAGATAAATCTAAAGTAATCGGTATAGAAACTGATCTTAGGTTGTATATCAAATATTATGCGGAAACTAATATTTGATCTTAAGAAGAAAACACAAACGAATTATCCAACAACACTTCAATTATATTAATAACGATTGCTCTGAATAGCAATAGGGTTACAAGAAACCTTGAAGTGAAAACAATAATACGTATGCTAAGATAATTAATCAAATCAATCTCTAACTCTAACCCTAGAACCTCCTTTTATAGCATGAGGAGTCCTAGTCGGTTTACAAGACTTCCTATACAAAGTAAAATATTCATACGTATCTTTTCTATACTTATCTTAACATACTTTACATAATTAATAAGCAATAGAGTAATCCTTCTAGCAGCAGAGTCCTCGTGAGCTAGCAGCAGAGTTACAATATGCCTATTATACCAAAACAGCAGAGTTATCAAAACAGCAGAGTTCTTATGCTAATCAGCAGAGTTACATAACTATCCGGCAGAGTTGTAATTCTCCAATCAGCAGCATTTCAGACCCAACAAAACACAATGCGGAATCTTGTATTTGATCTTAAGAAGAACTTTATAACGAATGAAACAATGAACAATGAATATAAAACTAAACACTTCAATATTATTAATAATACGAATACTCTTTGAGTATTAGGGTTTACAACCTTGAAGTAAATCGTAAAATCATATGTTCATCTATGCCCTAGGTCCTCCTTTTATAGACTAAGGAGTCCTAGTCGGCTTACAATAACTTTCTACACAAGATAAATCTTTATAGAATCTTTTCTATACTTATCTAAACATACTATACATAATAACCGACTCTAATACTCTAGCAACATTAATAATGTATTTGCAGCACTTAACTATTTGTTCTAGCAGTATTAATCTTCTAGCAGCATTAACTTCCATAAGCAACATTAGACTTCATAACTAGCAGCAGTAATGACTTGTTGTATATCCTTTGTAATACCTGAGCAGTCTTAATAATGTAAGCTGCAGTAACTTCAAGAAACCTTTAAAACCCAATAGTCTGGTGTTGATAAACACACTACACCACCTCAGGCCGATTCGGTTAATCAACCCGATAGGTCTGAGTCTCATACTGAAGTCATCCTACCTCCGCCAAGTCCGGTTAATCAACCCGGCAATGACGAGGAAAAGAAAGAAGAAGAGAAGATGAAATATGTCGAGATGGAAGAAGGGGAAGAAAGTGAAAAGGTGCAATCAGATGAAGAAAACTTTGATGATTTCTGGGAAGATACAGATGAAGATAAGACGTTGACTGATGAGGAGGAAATTACTAAGGCTGCTAACAAACTAGAAGCAGAAAAGCAGGAGGAAGAAGAAAAGAAGATGGAAGAAGAACAAAAGAAGAAGGAGGAACAACAAAAGATGGCCGAAAAGGAAGCGGACAGATACATTCAAACGCCACCTATCACTCCTCCACATTCAACACTTACTCCTCCAGAGCCTCAGCATGCTTCACTACCAAAGGCTCAAACACCTCCAGAGTCTCAGTATGCTTCACCACCAAAGGCTCAAACACCTCCAAAATCATCAACACACCCCCCATCATCACCACCACCATCACCATCTAAAGAAGCAGCAACAAAAGAATCAAAAGGAAAAACAGTCATGAAAAGCAAGGAAATAATGCAGATTCCTAGGCTGAATCAGGTTGAAAAGGTAAAAAAGGCAGCAAAGCTGGCGCGTGCAAAGAAAGTGACTACCAGCACAGTGACCAAGTAAAAGACTTAACAAATATGGTCAAAAGCCTTGCCACACAAGTCAAAGAGATGCAAGAAACCAAAGAATGTACGGACGAATTCCTTGAAGCTGATCTTCAAAATCAATTGCTTCAAGAAGTCAAGGGCAGTACAAAGGTGTATGTCAAGATGTTAGGATTTATAAAAGTGATGGTCATATGTCGTTTGTAATATTTTTATTAAGTGTGTCGTTGTGTAATTAAGTAAAATAGTCACTGGGCTTGGTGACTTAATCTAAGAGGTTAAATGTGTATTAATAGAAAAAGCCCAAGCCCAAGCCCACTCTCTTTGTGAAAAAGTATAAATACCTCCACACCCCTCACTTGTAAGGGTTGGTGGTTAGTGCTCTAAGGTTTGTTTTAAGGATTGAAGTGTGTGATTAATATATTCTCATTTCAAGTTCCACTATTCTCTCTTTAATCTTATCTATTGATTAGTTGTATGTTAGGATAGATTTATTAGGATAACACAAGAAGTACTTGCCAAAGGTTGTGACACAACAGATAGAAGAGCATATCGATTCCAACCTTGAAGACAAAGTCAGAAACATCGTCGCTTCAGTTCCTCTTGTATTCTCAACCCAACCAGAAAAGCCAAAGGAACCAACTCTTGAAGAAATCTAGCTTCAACATCTCAATGCTCTAGTGAACCTCTCATCTCCAACTGAAGAAGAAATAGCCATCATAGAGGCTATAAAAGCAAACATGGCAAAGGAGTCGTGTAAAGTTGAGGCTGATAAGGGTAAACGTCCAAGAGAGGATGAAGACCAAGATCCAAACACCCTAGCAAAGAAACAAAAAGGTGTTGAAGGATCTGGCTCACAACTCAAAGAACCCGTCGAACCGTCAACAACTACAGCAACTCCAACACCAAAGGCTTCGGGATCTGGTCCTACAGAAATGGAGCATCAGTTCGAGTAGACTGAAGAAAGAGAATTTCAACAGTACGATGATCCACCACCTTCACCTCCCAATACCAAGGCGACATCATCTAGCAAAAGGACTTCCAGAAGGTTGAATGTTGTCTCATGGCTAGATGAAGACACCACACAGGGAAATGAGTGGTTTGATCAACTAGTAACTGCTCAAACACAGATGGACGAAGACTCAGTAATTGAAGATAGCACGTTTGAGTTCACTCAACGACTCAAACATGACCAACGAGTCAAGAAGATGACCAAAGGGGAACTTCGTCGCATCAAGAACGATGCATTCAACCTACTCAAGGAAAGATCATCAAGTGCAGCTGAGCTCGAGTATCATCTTAAGAACATCGCCAGAGTAATGTCTAGCGAGTTAAGCTGGACTAATCCGGATGTGATAATGGTTGGAAGCACTTCTAGAACTAATCAACCATATATCACTGATTGGACGAAGCCATTGCCAGTGATTCGCGTCTCCGATCAACCCACCATCCCTTACCAATTTTTCTTCAACAACGACCTGGAATTACTCGTGCATGGAATTAACTGTCAACCAAAATATGCAACCTCGATAACTTTGACACCAGTAGCAAGTTACACACAACCTGCCATCGAGGAAACTGCTACTCACCTCTTCATTCCACAGAAAGTGCAGTATGACCAAGATGCGCGCCTGGGTATCTATCATTGGTTCGAGAAAAGGAAGACTTGGTACAAGAGTAAACTCACCAAGAAATCTCCTACTACAGTGAAAAGTAACCTAAGGATTCTTGTTGTGGTGAGTCTAACGGGTGAGAAGAAATATGACTATACCTTCTTGTCCGAAATCAAAGTTAGAAGGCACGACCAGCAGCTTTACACGTTCTCTGAAGCAGATTTCCCAGATTTAAGTCTTAATGACCTTGAAGATATGTACCTCATCAAAATTCAAGGGAAGCTGCAATATTTCACAACAGATCTTCAGTATGCGTTCAGCGCTTCTATACTCCACTTCAATAGAAGAAAGATCATACAAGAACGTGTAGAAGATCTGCAGCTTGGGGTCGAGAGCTATCAGAGGAAGTTGAATCTTACAGCACCACTGTTATCACTTCCTTAGATAAACAATGAAGCTCAATACACCATGAAAAAGGAACCAACCTTTGGGTTCGTTTACAAAAGCGATCTGACGATTAACTGCTTCATGGCGTATAAGGACATTCATAAGTTCTGCGACCACACGCTAAAGAAGGTTCGTGATGGGTTGGTAATCCGAGTCAGAGATCAGGAGTTGCAAAAGACAAAAAGATGGATGGGTACTCAGCTAAGAGAAATCCGACAGTATGTGCTGAAGATCGAGAGAACTTTGTTTCATAGAGATCAAATGAGAAGGCTAGATAGCTACGTTGGAGGACGACCATCATTCCCAATCAGGAACTTCCAAAGACCTGATCCAGTCTTCACTACATTCAGAAGTTCAGGATGATGTAAGAGTTTGTGATTGATTTGTCGTTTTTGTAGTATTTTTTTTTTTTTTTTCCAAGGGTAAAACTCAACGTATGCGTTTTCCCCGGGTCGTTCTCCCAACGAAGGTCGAATATCGAGTTGTCGTAACGTGTCGAATACGTGTGGTGAATGTGTGTGAAAAAGAGTGGTGATTTGTGATTTTACACTACGAACAATGAAATATGAAATAAAAACTACTAATTATGCTAATGTAACAATTAAACTAAGCATGCAAACTTAAAAATGAAAATTTGAATTTAAAAATGTTACGCGACGAATTATAAAACGTAAATAAAAATGATTTTGTGGAATTTAAATCCTAAAAATATAAAAATAATTTTCCTATATTAACTTTGATAAAAGAAAAATTTGGAAAAAGAAAAATATTTTTTTTTGACTTTTAAATAATTTTTTATGAATTAAAACTATTTAAAACTAATTAGGTGATTTAACTAAAATGCAAAAGTAGAAAAAACTAATGGACTGAAAATGTAGTTTAGAAAAACTAAATTATAAAAGAAAATTTGAAAAAATAAAAGTTTTATAAAAGCTAAGGGACTAAAGTTGCTAAAACTGAAACTAATTTAGACTAAATAAAGAACAGGGACTAAAATTGCAAAGAAACAAACTACTTTAACTCTAAAACTGCTTAGTAACGATTTAAACCAACACAGAAAATACAGGGACCAGATTTGACAATACCAGAAACTTATGAACACTAGATTAGAAATCAAGCTAACTAGCTCTTTTCAACAGCTCATAACAAACTCAAAGCTTAACCGATTTTTAAAATAAAAGCTGTTTTGAAAAGCCCAGTAAGCATAGATTACTATTATCCCAAAAACCCTATAACAAAAACTTGTTTGCTAGGTTGATTTTGGCCTAGATCAGCAGTCTAAATTCACAAGACATTGCACTATTTTTTTGATAGCAGAAAAATGAAAAGTGGCGCAAATGTTGTAATTCGACTCTAAAACTAAAGCAATCCTTTTAAACCTCTTTATAACTACTTAGATTAACCTCAAAAATTGCCGCGATGTAATCTTAATAAGCTCAGCTGCTATTCAACCAAAAACAATCCCTTATAAAGCTTATCAACTTATGCAATTTACTTTAACTGATGCTCTAATCTCTCCTATGCTTAAAATACTTAAACCAAAGCTAATCTAAAAATTAAAAGCAAAGGAAAAATAACAAGACGTATTAAACTGATACAACTAATCAACAAGCTAAAGAAATGAATCTGCACTCACTAGTTAATCCTGCTGACTTTTAGGCGATCTCAGAACATTAAAACTACCCAGGCTATTAAGCCACTAAAATAACCCCATATTCAGCTCTATCAGCACTCCATAGCTTATCACCAACATATCATCAGCTTATCAGCTAATTAGAGAATGTATATATATATATATATATATATATATATATATATATATATATATATATATATATATATATATATATATATATTTTTTTTTTCACTGAAACTCAGATATAACAACAATACTAAGAAAACTTTAAATTCAAGAACAATAAACTACTAAAAACAAAATTGATTTAAACTTTAATTCGGATAAAAATTGATTTAAACTAGAACATTAAACTTTAATTCGGATACAAATAAAATTGATTTAAAACTAAGAATTACAATAAAATATTTAATCTAAAACATTAATAAAAAAAAATTACAACCTCCTCGTTACAAAATTAAATTCGACTGAAAAATTTAAAGTAATAACAATTAAAATTAAATCCTATCTATCTAAAAAAAAACTAGCCTTCGATCTGAGGAGTTATCCCGCTATTTATAGGCCTCGATCGATTCTTCTGGAGAGTCCACGTTGGCGATCCGCGTGTGTCCACAGCTATCTATCACCCTTGGATCTTCCCTTCATCTCCAAGCTTCAACTCTGGCCGTACGATCAAAAGTGGTGCGTGTTCGGTCCAATCGATGGTTGCCATGTGTCATTCTCCTTGTCAGGAGCTTCTAGATGAACCAATCATTGTCTATTCTACCCTTAATTGCTGTTAAACTTAGTACGGTAATATTAGGGTTGCGTGAATAGTAAATAAGGTGAAAGGGGGAAGAACTTGGGAGGCGGGTTTATTCGGGTAAGAGATAAGAGGGTGAGTTTGTTTTATTTCTTTCTTTTTGACCGAGTGGGATTTAATCTTTTGACCCGGGTTATAGGTTGGTGTTGGATCCGGGTTAGGTGATTAGTTGTGTGGACCGGGTTTGAAGTTGGGTCGGTTTTAGGATTTAGTTGTTGGGCTGGATTAAGTGACGGGCTAGGATGGTTTTGTTGGGAAGGTTGGGTTCGGGTTTAAAGGTTGTGTTTAGTTAAGATTTGGTATTTTAAAATCATAAGGACCAAATGTATTTAACTTGAAATCTTAGGGACTAATCTTGCCATATTTTCCAAAGTAGATCCAAGGGATGAAATTGACAATCTCTGAAAATATGAGGACCTCGGTTGACTTGTTGACCATAATTTCTTCCCGGCATCGGCTAAAAATAATACTTCCATATCTCGTGCTCGGTTTCCCGGTTCTTTGCTCGATTTTGTCCTTTTCTTCGATATCCGTGCCTGCATATGTAAAAACACAAAAACACAATATATTTGGCATTTTGGTCGGGTTTTTGGTCATTTTGGGTCCGGTTTTGGTCAAGAAATGGGATGTGTTTAAGCACATACCAAAATTCCCCCAGACTAAGATATTGCAATGTCCTCATGCAATGTTATAAGAACTCCCCATTTTTCCTTTTATTCTATTTTTGTATTTTCTTATAATCTTGTGACGGTTTTGTTGACAATCATTATCTTTCGATAATTTTTAGGATCTTCGAGTAGGAAACACGACTCATGAAGAAGTGACCATACGGATAAAATTCGTCGTCCTCGATTTTTCACGAGTCCCCAAACTAAGCTTAAAACGAAATCATTGTCATTTACAAGTTAGATTGCTAACACTACTCAGAAAGCTAATTGTGGACTCCTTGTTCCCAAATTCCTATTTTCCTCTATTTATTTTATTTTTGGTGAGAAATGAATTTCTTCGAATTCTCGTTTCGATAATTTCTTAGTCCGATAAAGATACCTAATTTAGACGCTAAGTAGTTTCCAAGCCTTCCCTCGAAAACCGTTGCATACAAAAATGAGGTCCACATCAAGGTCTCTGATTTAACACGATTTTGAGAATATCCCTTTTATTTGCGACCGAAACAACTCATCTACGAGTCCAGAGACGGAAGCCTTTATTAGGACACCCCCGGAGTCGAAATTTGGCATTTTTGACATTATAAAGCACATATTATTATTGATCCTTGGCCCTTTATAACAATCACAACATCGGCTGCGAACCGGCAAGATGTGATAGTCTATTATGACCTTGGAATTTTTCCTCTGCCTTTATTAGAAGTCTACAACATCGGCTGCGAACCGGCAAGATGCAGAAAACTTTTTATGGCTTTGGATTATTATTATTATTCATTATTCATTATATATTTTGCCAAATCCCAAGTCCTACGGCTTTTATAACAATCCCAACATCGGTTGTGAGCCGGCAAGATGGAATAGTCTATTACACCGTAACACTGGCAGTACCTTGATGTGTACCCAACTTTCATAAGCAAGAATTCTCTAAGGAAGAAATAAAAACTAAATTTCGCCAAAACCAAAATATCTTTAATTATTCCTATTTATCTATTTTTGAGTGAAACAAGCTTATGGGAACAAAAAGCCACAAGTAACTTCGATGAGCTCTAAAGAGATCCAACTACTCCACGTTTAGCAATTTGACTTATAAACAACTCTATCATTTCTCGTTCTTCGCAAATTTAAAATCTTAAATAATAAGATCCGCGAATGCTTAGCCTAATAATCAAGCCATGCATATATAAAGTCGAATACGGGAACTTGCAAACTCTTTAAAAAGAATTCGCGTTTTCTAGCTCCTTGTATAAAAGACTAGCATGAGCTTATAGATTATAAACGGTTAAGGGAACAAGCTAGGGCTCAACACGCCCGGTCAAGTCAGAATTTTATTCCTACTCTCTCCAGCGGAAAATCAACAAAAATGTCAAAATTTATTATATTTTTGCAAAAAAAAAAATTTCTCATTTTTTTGGATTTTTTTTTTTTTTTTTTTTTTTTTTTTTTTTTGAGGAAAAACGGAGTTGCATGAGTAAACGGCAAAAATGCAAGGTAAAAATCAAATCGACAGATTACCCCCCCCAGACTAGAACGAGACATTGTCCTCAATGTCTTAAAGGTAAGGGTTCTCTACATAAATCTAAGGCCGTTTATTAATTATGCCAAAAGATAAATGTAAACGATAAGATGTTAGGATATCGATAAGCTGCGACTGATGAAACTCGAGTAGCGTGAAGGAAACTACGAGCACGAGAGGCTTCATCATCGGGCATTCCTGGACATACCACAGAAAACACGAAACACAAGATACGGAAAAGGGGATCCCTCCTCATGTTTTATTAGAAATAAGATAAGAGGATAGATAGATAAGCATGGGGTGCCTCCCACGAAGCGCTTGTTTTTGGTAACCGAGTCACATGAGCTTGACTCGACCCCGAATTTATTTGTCCATGGGGAAGCATGTGGAAAAGATAATCTCCATCGGACTTTCGTTCAAAATGTTTGGATAAACACTTAAGCAAAAGAAAGTTCCACTCCGATGAGATACCCGCGGTATTTTTTAGAAGGACGAACCAGAAGTGGTAATACCGGGGTCAAAGATGATATCCTCACTCCCGAAGGAGTGAAGGATGGGAGAAGGCACAACATATGTGATGAAGAGCATAAAGATATTGAGGATGATCATAATAAGCTCTTCATCATCAACAGAAATTATGTCAAAAGTCTCGGGCGGGAGGGTTGGGATGAAATCTTCATGAGAAGGGACACCTCCCCCCAGACTAGAATCTTCCTCCGGATCAAAATAGAATTGATCGTAATCCGGAGGAGATATGCAATAAGTGAGTTCACCGGAGAACTCCTCATGAAGAGAATCAATCGTATGATCATTTGTGAGCTCAGGTCCCGTCACAGACTCATCACTCTCCTCCATCTGAATATCAAAGATTGGGTTATCAGAAATCTCATATTCGAACTCAAACAGAGGGTTGGTGATAGTTGTATTGAAGGTTTCGGGAACAAGGTCATCAAATCTCTTTGGTGGATTGATTTCAACTTCCTTCGGAGGGAGAGAAAGAGATGGCTTTTGGTCTAATAATTTTTCAAAAAGAATATCTCCCTCCGGATTAAGACAAGAATCATCAATTTCCGGAGAAATTGGAGATTTATCAAAACACACCTCGACCTCTTCCCTAGAGATCACACTTCCCTCAATCGGGGGAGAAGGATGGGAAGAGTCGGAATTAAGAATCTCGATGTGATAAACTTGTTCTGGAGGTTGGACAAGTGGTGTGCTCTTAGAGCTAGCAATTTCCACCGCTTCCGTTGTAGTCTCCGATTCGTCTTCATCATCGTCGTCAAGAATACTCTTAGAATTTGCAGCACAACACTCAAACCATTTGCTTGATCCAGGATTGATTTTCATAGCCTTGAGCTCAGCACGTTTTTCTGACATGCTCTTGACCGTGAATCTTGAGAGGTTTGGATCAATTCTTTTAGGAGCAATTACGGGATCGGACTTTTGATCAACCGTAGCGACATTGCATTTGTCGGTTTGAGGATTCGAGTTCGGATTAATATTGAACGTGACTTTTTCCTTATCGACCCGCAAAGTAATTTCTTCACCATAGACATCGATCAAAGCCCGCCCGGTCCTCAAGAATGACCTTCCTAGAATGAGAGGAACCCGGGGGTCGGCTTCGAAATCAACTACCACAAAGTCTGCAGGAAAATGGAACTGCCCCACTTTTACAAAGACATCCTCGGCTACACCTTTGGGAAGGGTTATGGACCGATCCGCAAGCTCGAGGGTCATGCAAGTGGGGGTGAGTTCGGGCAAAGAAAGTTTCTTCCAGATGGACAACGGCATTAGGTTGATGCTCGCACCAAGATCGGCCAAGGCGTGGCATTCAACCTTTCCCGGAAATTCACATGGGATGAGAAATTTTCCGGGATCTCCAAGCTTTTCCGGAAGCTTTTTGAGAATTGCCGCGGAGCAGTTTTCGTTCACTGGAGTTTTTGTCATTTCAAATAATTTTTCTTTATTGCTCAACAAACTTTTGAGTGTGGAAGTGAATTTAGGCATCAAGAGCAAAGCGTCCGCGAAGCTTATATCAAAATGTAATTCTTGGAATATTTGAAAGAATTTTTCCATTTGACTCGAAGCTTTGTCACGGAGCTTTTGATCACTCAATCTCGAAGGATACGGAAGATTTGCTTTGACGGGAATTTCTTCAGGAGCTTTTTCTTTTGGTTCAACATTTTTCGGTTCAGATGGATGGATGACCGGAGGTTGGACGTCTTTGGTTCCTCCGTTGTTAGTAGGAGGTTCCATGTCCTTGGTCACCTCGGTCTCACGGACGACTACCTTGGGAGGTAGAGAAGAAGGGGTAGCCGGAGCCGTGGGTCCATCATATGAAACACCGCTCCTAGTAGTGATCGCCTTAGCATCGCCCCTCGGGTTAGCGATCGTGTTACTTGGAAGAGTAGTAGTACCCGAACCCGAGGGTCGATCATTTAAACGTTTGTTCAATTCGGTTATCTGATTAATCATCATTCTATTCATTTCCTCTTGTTTCTTTTGTTGATGTTGGCTTTGAAGAATGAATTGCTTTAATAACTCATCCGAGGGCGATGGGTTTGACACAAATCCTTGATTTTGATTATTTGGAAGATTTGGCCCTCGGTTGTTTTGAACAAAACCTTGGTTGTTTTGAAAATTTCCTTGATTCGGGGCTTGGTTAAAATTCCCTTGGTTTTGATAAACTTGATTGCCCCGATTTTGATTTTGATTATTTGAAACATTACGGTTTTGCACTTGCTGATTTTGATTTGGTGGGAAACCGGGTGGTCCGAGAAAATTGTTAGAACGGTAGCTGAGCAAATTACGGTCTCCTTGAGGTTGGTAACCGTTACCACCTTGATTGAAATTTCCAGAAGCAGCATACACATTCTCTTGAGTGTAGCCACCGGAGGCTGGGCACTCGAAATATTGGTGAGGACCACCACAAGTTTCACAACTATGGTTAACAACATTCACTTGATTGTTGTTGTTTTGATTCATAGTCTGATTTTGATGAATTCTCAAGATAGCCGTAGACAAATCATTCATTTGTTTAGAAAGAGCGGCTATCTCGGAAGTAGAAGAATCAGTGCTAGATCTTGTTGACTCATTCCTCTCGGCAGAGGAATCCCAGAAATTATGGTGGGTAGTCATATTTTCAATGAGATCATAGCACTCTTCGGGTCGACGTTTCATAAACGTACCACCGGCAGCAGCATTAATCGTATCACGGTGTCGTAATGTCAAACCGTTATAGAAGGTATCTATAATAGTGACCAATAACATATTGTGGTTCGGACACCGATCAATCGATAACTTGTAGCGTTCCCATGCCTCAAACAATGATTCATCGGGAAGCTGACGGAAATTGCTAATCTCATTCCTTAATTTCGTCACCATCGACGGTGGGAAATATTTCGCCAAGAACTTCGTAACCATTTCGTCGAAACTACGAATGGAGTTCTTGGGAAGACGATCAAACCATGCGGTGGCATGATGCGTCAATGAATAAGGAAAGAGATATAGACGGAGGGCGTCATCGGAGACCCCATGTTGTTTCATACTTTGGGTGACGGTTATGAATTTGTCAAGATGCTTGTTCGCATCATCACCCGGCAAGCCATGGAATTGGCACGAATTTTGGACTTGTTGAATCATATGATGCTTAAGTCCAAAATCGGCGGCTTGAATATTGACGGGGGCAATCGGGCCACCACGTCCGTGCATTGTGGGTTGGCACAGCTCCTCCATCGTTCGGAGATCGGGAGCTGGCATGTGATTATCACCTCCCACCGGCGGGGGTTGATTGTGTGGTTCATCGGCCATTTCTTCAACGGTTGAGAAATGAACACGGTGATTGTGACGAATAATCCTCTCGGGATTTGATAGCGGTGAAAGAAGAGGGTGAGAAGAAGAAGATCGGGTGTGCATACACCAAAAAGAAAACAAAAATGAAAATAAAAAATCTTTTTGTATTTTTGGTTGGGAATTATTTTTGGCTTTTTTAATATATTGAAAAACAAAAGACTTTATTTTCTTCTTTTTTTTTTGGTAACCGTTACGTTAACCGTAACCGTTTCCTTTAAAACTACGCGCAGCGTGGCGGGAAGGCAAAGGTAGCTCCAAAGATGCTTAAAAACCCGCCTTCTTCAGCTCGACAATTTAATGTCAAGCTTCCTTAAACCCCGTAATTAGGTTGTAGTAATAAAGTAATCCGATAACGATCAATTTCACGATTTGTTTTGTTGTAATTCGGAATGGTTTACAACCGCCCTCCTTCAACGGAAGACCGAGGATTTATTTTTAATGGTGAAAACACTTTAGGAAAAGTGTTTTTTAATTATTATATTTTTTGTATTTTTTTATTTTTCAAAAACAATTAACTTCCGAGGAAGGGTCTTCAAAACACAATTCTTATGGCGAAACTCCAACTCTTTTCAAGCCTTCCCCGGCAGCGGCGCCATTTTTTTTGATTCGTCGTTTTTAGTATATTATTCCAAGGGTAAAACTCAACGTATGCGTTTTCCCCGGGTCGTTCTCCCAACGAAGGTCGAATATCGAGTTGTCGTAACGTGTCGAATACGTGTGGTGAATGTGTGTGAAAAAGAGTGGTGATTTGTGATTTTACACTACGAACAATGAAATATGAAATAAAAACTACTAATTATGCTAATGTAACAATTAAACTAAGCATGCAAACTTAAAAATGAAAATTTGAATTTAAAAATGTTACGCGACGAATTATAAAACGTAAATAAAAATGATTTTGTGGAATTTAAATCCTAAAAATATAAAAATAATTTTCCTATATTAACTTTGATAAAAGAAAAATTTGGAAAAAGAAAAATATTTTTTTTTGACTTTTAAATAATTTTTTATGAATTAAAACTATTTAAAACTAATTAGGTGATTTAACTAAAATGCAAAAGTAGAAAAAACTAATGGACTGAAAATGTAGTTTAGAAAAACTAAATTATAAAAGAAAATTTGGAAAAATAAAAGTTTTATAAAAGCTAAGGGACTAAAGTTGCTAAAACTGAAACTAATTTAGACTAAATAAAGAACAGGGACTAAAATTGCAAAGAAACAAACTACTTTAACTCTAAAACTGCTTAGTAACGATTTAAACCAACACAGAAAATACAGGGACCAGATTTGACAATACCAGAAACTTATGAACACTAGATTAGAAATCAAGCTAACTAGCTCTTTTCAACAGCTCATAACAAACTCAAAGCTTAACCGATTTTTAAAATAAAAGCTGTTTTGAAAAGCCCAGTAAGCATAGATTACTATTATCCCAAAAACCCTATAACAAAAACTTGTTTGCTAGGTTGATTTTGGCCTAGATCAGCAGTCTAAATTCACAAGACATTGCACTATTTTTTTGATAGCAGAAAAATGAAAAGTGGCGCAAATGTTGTAATTCGACTCTAAAACTAAAGCAATCCTTTTAAACCTCTTTTTAACTACTTAGATTAACCTCAAAAATTGCCGCGATGTAATCTTAATAAGCTCAGCTGCTATTCAACCAAAAACAATCCCTTATAAAGCTTATCAACTTATGCAATTTACTTTAACTGATGCTCTAATCTCTCCTATGCTTAAAATACTTAAACCAAAGCTAATCTAAAAATTAAAAGCAAAGGAAAAATAACAAGACGTATTAAACTGATACAACTAATCAACAAGCTAAAGAAATGAATCTGCACTCACTAGTTAATCCTGCTGACTTTTAGGCGATCTCAGAACATTAAAACTACCCAGGCTATTAAGCCACTAAAATAACCCCATATTCAGCTCTATCAGCACTCCATAGCTTATCACCAACATATCATCAGCTTATCAGCTAATTAGAGAATGTATATATATATATATATATATATATATATATATATATATTTTTTTTTTTTTTTCACTGAAACTCAGATATAACAACAATACTAAGAAAACTTTAAATTCAAGAACAATAAACTACTAAAAACAAAATTGATTTAAACTTTAATTCGGATAAAAATTGATTTAAACTAGAACATTAAACTTTAATTCGGATACAAATAAAATTGATTTAAAACTAAGAATTACAATAAAATATTTAATCTAAAACATTAATAAAAAAAAAATTACAACCTCCTCGTTACAAAATTAAATTCGACTGAAAAATTTAAAGTAATAACAATTAAAATTAAATCCTATCTATCTAAAAAAAAACTAGCCTTCGATCTGAGGAGTTATCCCGCTATTTATAGGCCTCGATCGATTCTTCTGGAGAGTCCACGTTGGCGATCCGCGTGTGTCCACAGCTATCTATCACCCTTGGATCTTCCCTTCATCTCCAAGCTTCAACTCTGGCCGTACGATCAAAAGTGGTGCGTGTTCGGTCCAATCGATGGTTGCCATGTGTCATTCTCCTTGTCAGGAGCTTCTAGATGAACCAATCATTGTCTATTCTACCCTTAATTGCTGTTAAACTTAGTACGGTAATATTAGGGTTGCGTGAATAGTAAATAAGGTGAAAGGGGGAAGAACTTGGGAGGCGGGTTTATTCGGGTAAGAGATAAGAGGGTGAGTTTGTTTTATTTCTTTCTTTTTGACCGAGTGGGATTTAATCTTTTGACCCGGGTTATAGGTTGGTGTTGGATCCGGGTTAGGTGATTAGTTGTGTGGACCGGGTTTGAAGTTGGGTCGGTTTTAGGATTTAGTTGTTGGGCTGGATTAAGTGACGGGCTAGGATGGTTTTGTTGGGAAGGTTGGGTTCGGGTTTAAAGGTTGTGTTTAGTTAAGATTTGGTATTTTAAAATCATAAGGACCAAATGTATTTAACTTGAAATCTTAGGGACTAATCTTGCCATATTTTCCAAAGTAGATCCAAGGGATGAAATTGACAATCTCTGAAAATATGAGGACCTCGGTTGACTTGTTGACCATAATTTCTTCCCGGCATCGGCTAAAAATAATACTTCCATATCTCGTGCTCGGTTTCCCGGTTCTTTGCTCGATTTTGTCCTTTTCTTCGATATCCGTGCCTGCATATGTAAAAACACAAAAACACAATATATTTGGCATTTTGGTCGGGTTTTTGGTCATTTTGGGTCCGGTTTTGGTCAAGAAATGGGATGTGTTTAAGCACATACCAGTGATATTCTTTGATTGATAATTCTTGCTTATATGATTGTTGATTATGGCTTGTGCACACATCACAGTGTACAACCCGTTCTTGTAAAGAAAGGACCCTGAGGTACGCTTCAGTGCCTCAATCCTAAAATAAGGAGCGAAAGCTTCTTACTTTTGAGTAGAATTAACCAGAATTTTTCAAAGTTTTTCAAAATTCTGCTCAAAAGAACAAGTATTCCTTTGTTAAGGGGGAGTACTTGAAAAACATAATCTTTGTTCTAAAACCTACAAAAAGTTCTTGAAATTCTTCCCGTAAACCTCAAAAAGCATATTTTAATCAAAAGTTTAACAAAAACAACATGAATATGCTATTTTTGAGGGGGAGAATAAATATGTGATTAAAATATGGTAATAAAAAGTTGAAATCTCGTATGAGCTCGACTCAGAATTGAACCCTCAAATTGACGATATCAAAAGTCAGTAATCGAAATGACATGTCCTGGACGGGTAATAATTTCAAGCCTGTTTATCTGGTGATGTAAACGTGTCTCGCAAAGGACTTGTCTGAGTAGAATGTACCGATTTCGAGAGATTTTCTTTGAATATGATCTGGACGGGTAATAATTTCAAGCTAGTTTTACTAGTGATGTAAACGTGTCTCGCAACAATCATGTTCATTGAAAATCAATCACTTCAAAAAGTACTAACTCTACCCGACATGTTCAAATTTACCTTAAATACTTATGAGCACATGTTAAGGGGGAGTATTTCTTAAAATCACAAAACTCTCAAAGTGTTAACAAAATATGCTTTTACAATCATAAGCACTTTGAGAGATTTTCAAAAAGCTTGGTTTATGAAAACAATAGGATAGTCATGGAGATATAAGGTGACTAAGGTTAGGGAAAACCGTCCTATGATCCGCCAGACCCGAAGGGATCTACCCAAGGACAATACCAATAGTTTAGAACTAAAAAGTCCTAGGTATGATGAAAAAAGGAGAAAAGAAATGAAAGGAGAAAGAAGGGGTTGAAGAATGAAAAAGAAAAGTAAAGAAAAGGGTGAAAAGAAATAGCCATCCATTTGTTCAACCTTAGGGCAGACACCGGGTTCAATGCATATGCTACTGGTTGTTACTACAGTAACACCGGTATTGTAGATTAAGCCGTCATGGACCTAGTGACGCACTGCACTAAACCTTCTAGCCACTCAGGTGCTCTCAAAAGACACTTGTTTCATTTCACACGGAGAACCCTTCATTATCTATCGACCTCTCCACTCCGAGATGTGTTGATATTGAAAAGGAGGCAATCTGCTCCATGCCTCCGATGACTAAAAACCAATAAGCACTTTATCGAGTCTAGAGCCACGAGATACATCAAAGATCTCATAGGTACACTTAGTATTTCTACATTGGTTGTTTAACAAAAGGAACACCAGTTGTAAATTATAAGAGTGTCCTTCGCAGATCTTAGCAATCTGCTGTAACACCCCCTAATTTATGAGATAATAGCGGAAGACTAATTAGAGTGTTACGGTGAGGATTGAAGTCATAATTATAGAAAACGGATCGAAAGAGACGTTTTGAAAGTTATTTGTCATTAAAATAATATTCTTATTCAAAAGTGAAATATATATGGAATAAAATCCCATGAAAGGGTTTAATAATTTGAAAGAATGACATATTTGATTTTTACACCATATAATTTATCAGAGTTTAGAATGCCCTCTCCGTGTCTTGTCCTGCTCCGTTAATTACCTGAGATAACATGCTTAAAAGTGTCAACACAAAGGTTGGTGAGTTCATAGAGTTTAATGGAAAACCATTTATTTCAATGAATTCAGAGGTGAAGTGACATAATAACCATAATAAATGCTATCAGTGATGAAACAAGTAATAAGTGATGTTGAGTATAACCATAAGTAAATCATATATGTATTCAGTTAAGTTCAAATATCGGATCATAATCCTAACATGAGGTGGAACCCATGATATTAAACCTGAGATCTATAATGTGGTGAGGTGAAATACTAATACAGCTATATCTAGGTATATGTGAAGACACATAATCTCTTTTGGATATTGCCCCAAGCCTCATGACACGCAAAGGTTAACAATGAACCGTAAAACGGAGGTGATCAACATCAAATCAATGATGGATAATAATGCCCTCGAGTAATAGGTGATTGCCATTCCTATTTTTCTCAAATATAGTGCATCGCGACTAATACGACTAGCCACAAGGGTATTCCGTCAAGTAATTAGTGGGATAAGATGTCAAGCCTTTAACAGGTTTCGAAGCTGTCCACTATATTCGCATTCACAACAAGTGATTAATGGCTCATGATAAAGGGACTTTCTGGCAGTAGGGGTACTTAGGCAACATCAAGGTAATGATGTAACTTAAAGTACTTATGCTCTTTCCTAGCAAGTATTCCCATTGAAGTTTTGAAATGATATATAACAATGATCTGTACATTCACGATGTTACTTGAATGTGTATCTTAAAAACCAATATCATGCTACAACTAGCATATAATTTTCCCAAGGAGTAATTCAAAACATATAAGCAGTAGTTATATTTCCAAGTAAATCCTGATAGTTTTCAATGTACTTATACAAATAAAAGTATGTAATTTAGCATGTATCTCCCCCAAAGAGTATTTATAATACAAATATGAAAATGGGGCTATGACTCACCTTGAGCGTATTTGACAAGGTGGAATTACGAAATCGAGTAAGAATATGGAAAAGATTATGGAAATGTCTTCAACACTTGACCTGAATATAAAGGAAGTCTAAGAATCTGACCAAATACGAACGGTGGAATTGATAACGAGAACGAATAACGATTTGATCGTTATAGTGAGAATGTGATATGCTTAAAATGCCTAAAGTTTAAAAATAATATTACATATAATATTATCTTGTTTTTATGTCAAATATTCCAAAATATCATTTCCTCGAAACGTATAATTAAATCGTTTAAAATCTCGTTATATATATAATTAACGTAAAGTTAAATTATAAATAAATGAAATATACAAAAATGCAAATGCCGTGAAGGGAAATCGTAAAATGAAAAATAGAAATAAGAATGTCAAATATAATATGTTGGTCCTTATCCTTTTCCAGTTTTTACACTTTTTACTCTAACGGCGTTAGCGTTGCACCGTTAGTCCTTTATTAAATATAATTTACATTTATAGTCCACTACTTGTCCAATATAGCGTTCTAAGCTTGGAATATGATAATATATCAATTTATACCCTAAGGATTCTGTTTTTACATTTTCAGTCCATGTTTTACACGTTTGACAGTTTTAGTCCCTCTAGGTAAATTCGAATTACATTTTTAGTCCAAATGTACAAAAATTATGGGGAAAATTTATATTAAATTTTTCGAGGCTTATTTAAGTTTAGTTAAGCTTATTTCAACAGCTTATATGGCCTATAGCTTATTTTTTTTCGTCTAATGGGTTTTAACGAGCCACTTAATAGGCCCAATAACGTTTTAAAAACCGTACACCTTGAGACGAGTTGAGATCATCAAAAATCTCATTTTTCCTGTTCTATTTTCATATCAAAAGACCTAGATAAGCTAGCTTATCTCAAGTGCTTAAAAACTGCTTAATGGGCTAACAGCCCACATCGCCATTTTAGTTAATAGTTTTAGTATATGGTTTTAGCGATTACTTTGGACGATTTAGAGGATCTAGACGTGAGTATTTTTACTAGTTATATATATGAAAGTGGTAGCTAGCTAGGTGGTCTACTAGTTCATGTAAAAATATTGTATGTTCGTTAAGTCCATTTTTAAGATACGAGGCTGTTTTTAGGATGACATGGAACGTATGTTATAGAGAAAAGACTTAGCAAATATTTCCAAGTGTTTAACAGTTTAACGATTTGGAATATGGTTTAGAATGGATTCGTGTGATGCATGAAACATAAAAATAATGGTGAACGAGGTGTGCATGGTAACTCCCAGGCCTTCCAAGATAGAGGCTCGTCACTTTTTGTGTGCTACGTGATTACGCATACGTAAATAAATACATGAAATAATATATACGTTCGAGTAGTAATAAAAACGATGCATGGTTAATAAGTAACATACGAGATGAACCAACGAGAGGTTTAGGAGTACTTACAACACTTCTAAGAGTGGTAGAGACTCACGTGAGACGAATGGAACTCAAAGATTAACCCACATTCGATTTATAACCCCCGTACACGATATAAATATGTAACTCGTTTTCCTCAATAGCTTCCAAATGAAAGAATGAAGTATTTATGGTCTTTCAGTGATTGTTTTGTGAGTGTTTGAGAGTTATTATGAGTGTATTTAATGAGTGAAGAAAGGTGGTGAAGCTAGGATAGATATATAAGTTGTTTTGAGCACACGTATGCTCCAATAATTCAAGAGACATACTCTACTAGTTACTACAGTGTAATGGCAGAGAATGAAGGGTTTCTAAGCTAGATATCTGACATGTAATGACTTTGAGAATACATGAGAGTGAGTAGGAAAGTTGGATTTTGTTTGTGTAAACCTATATATGTCGACTAATATTTTATTAGGTGCACAAATCGATTTAACGTGTGAGACTTGATATATTGTTGTTAAAACTGGTCTAACAACATGCCAATAAGCTAGAAATATTATTAGGATTGCATAGAAACAAGTTGGGTTCGAAATGGTTACGTATTGAATTTTTAGTGTTTATCGAGTTGGGTGGAATTTTGGCCGAAAGCTTTGCCTTTCAAAAGCACATCAAAACTTGATATCCCAAGCTGAGATTCGACATACATATAGTTGGGTAAGAGGGGAATGAGATGATATAAAAATATTCATATGTCATGTTTAGAAATGGAGCGAACGAGAAGCTTTTTGGAGATGGTTTCTAGTCGAAATACCACATAAATCATAAAAATGAAGTTGGGCTTAGTTGGGCTGATGAATAGTAACGCATAGGATTAGATTGGGTTGAGTGAATTTCTGGCCCGTTTAAGTGTTAATTAGGATTAATTAACTTTCGTAATATTCGTTGAACTCGTTCCGTCATTTGGTGAATTTTGTGATATCGTAATCACAACCAAATAAGATAATAAGAAAATTTTCAAATTTCCCCGCAAAAATGGAAATCAGAAATAATGACAGAGATTAATATATAATTAACCGTTGTTAATTATAGGAAATTTTGCAGTTTGCTACATCTGCCGAGAACATTCATGAGAGAATTCATAAATTATGATTCTCAGTGATTGAATGGAAATCCTGCCAGGGCCAACATCAAACAGCCCTGACAGCAGGTCACTTCGATAATCCCTTGTGGATTACGCTTAGTGTTTCCAAAACGGTCTACAGTCGTGGAGTGATACTTTGTTATACTTCAGCGGCTCACTGAATCGTTGATGCACTTCGGTGTATCTGTGTAAGCCCTTTCGGGGGTATCCGATTCAAAACGGCATGGGCTACGATTAGAGAAAGTCTTCACACTATGTTGTTGACGATCTCAAAGTCCGAATTTGTAAATGCCGGATGATTTATTGCTAACTGTTTACACTGCAGGAAATCATGGAGACCAGGAGTTCCACCACCACCATTTCCATCATGCTCATATCCTGAAGATAAAGTTCTCACCAAGACTAAGAGATAACAAAAGTTCAAAGAAGTTAAAGAAAAGTCAAAAATCAAGCATGTCAAACTTTCACTAGTCAAACATTGAAGCTTATGAAGTGAGAACTACTTGAGATATGAAGAACAAAAGTCAAAAGACGTATGAGCATGGTGGAAAAGACGTAAAGACATCAAGATAAAAAAACGTCGGTGGAAGGCATATCGAGACAATACCATATCATATCACAACAAGAACGAAGAACAAAGATTCTAAAGACGTCAAAAGCCAAAGAAGCAAAGATGAGGTCGAGCAACCAAGATGACCAAGACATAGGGGGAGATTGTTGGGAACACGTTTGAATACATTTCAAGTCTTGGCCATTTATAGAAATTAGGTTGCTAAATATGAGCTCTATGTTTAGTTTATGGCTCACGGCTCATAAGGAGCCCATGGGCCGTGGGATCCAATGATTTAGCTTCTAGAAACATTAGGCAATATGTTGCCCTAGCTTAGCTCTATAAATAGGACGCTTAGGTCTCATTTATCCTTGTTGGTTTATTTCACTATTATACCGAAACTCTTGTCCATTGTTTACGTGAATGAATCATCCGTCTCTTATTCTCTTCTACTCATTTCTCTCTCATTATTTATTGAATATAAGATCTAAGGTTATTGTTTATTAGTTGTTACGTGAGTTTATTACTTTATACGTTGAGTAGATCTTGTGTTAGAGCTTAAATGGGACCTATTACTTATCATCCACCAACTTTTGAAGAGACGATATTACTGATTCAATAAACATAAAAACATGATAATATTATATATAATATTATTTTTAAACTTTAAGCATTTTAAGCATATCATTCATTCACGTCACAAATCCAATTCGTTATCCGATATTCTTTCACGATCATTATTCACATCCTGTCAATCTTAAACCATTGAAATCTCAGACTTCCCTATTATTCAGGTCGTGTGTTGGAGCCGTTCCTGTGATACTTTTGACATAACATTACTTTGACCTTACAGCTAAGGTGAGTCATAGCCCCACTCTTACTCTTGTATATTCATTTTAAACTATTTGGGGGAGATACATGCTTAGAAATACTTTACTCGTTTATCAACTATATGATTTGCATTGTGATGCAAGAACTCAAACATTTATACTTTTATGATACGATACGTTTTTATAGTCGTCTTTGGGAAGTAGGCTCTCAGTAGTCTTTGGGAAATAGGCTCCCAGTAATTCTTTAGGAAGTAACTCCCAGTAATCTTTGGGAAGTAGGCTCCCAGTATGTGCAGTTTAGTGATTAGTAGTAATTCTTTGGGAAGTAACTCCTAGTAATCTTTGGGAAGTAGGCTCCCAGTATGTGCAGTTTAGTGATTAGTAGTAATTCTTTGGGAAGTAACTCCCAGTAATCTTTGGGAAGTAGGCTCCCAATATGTGCAGTTTAGTGATTAGTAGTAATTCTTTGGGAAGTAACTCCCAGTAATCTTTGGGAAGTAGGCTCCTAGTATATATAGTTTATGCATGGGACTCTTTCGTGTGATTTTATTTAAGTAATCGTATACACATCTATTCTATTCATACTATGTTAGCAGTGGGTTGTAAACACACAGGTTGTAAGTCTTGTATGGGCGGGGCTTGGGACTGAGTGGATTTACAATGCCTTTGCAGTGAAATCTTTATTCAAATGCTTTATACTTTATAACTAAACTCTATGAACTCACCAACCGTTGGTTGACACTTTTTAGCATGTTTATCTCAGGTTATTAAGGCGATAGTGGATGCATGGATCTTAGAGTCATTGCATACTTCGGGGACACATATCTTATCTTTATCATTCGATATACTTTGAAAACATCTTTGTAACGTTATACCTTGAATCACTTGTTTAACTCTGATTTCAATAATTCGAATGATAATATTTCAAAACGTCTCATTTAGAGGTCGTTTTGTATACCTTGATCTATATTATGAAGTAATACCCCCTTGACACTACTGTTCCGCTACGGTAATTTGGGGGTGTTACAGATTGGTATCAGAGACTTGGTTATAGAGAACTAGGTTGCATTTAGGTGCCTAGACAATAACTACTATATACATTGAGACTCTCATCCCTATCGCCTTGCATACGTAGCACTTTTTCCGTTATTATCCACGCTATTGGATGTTATAGTATTTGTATTGATAGGGAAAATCTCAGAATTTAGTCGAGTCATCAAAAGTGTGGAGCTCAGTGATAACTGGCTATTTAACTTAATCTTGTGACAGTTCTTGTTTGATGAGACATGAGATTAAGTTTAATAAAGGTTATCACTTAGCCGCAGAAATTTGATGAATTTGCTCGAGGATTTTCTGAGAGATAATCCCCCTACTCTTTCACCATTTAAGTAACGTCGAGATATGTGTGCTTGGTGATATGTACATGTGTGAAAGGAGGCAATTATAATTATGGTGGCCAACATAATTATAAGTGCATCACGACTCACGTGGACATATGTAATCATGCGTACGTTAATCGGCATTGGCACCCCTTTAGGATAACAACTAGTGACGGGGTTTTGTGAGAATGTTAAGTACAATCAAGTTATTACTTAAACCAGTTTAGCCTAATCCCCTGACAGTTCTTGTTTGATGAGTTGTGAGATTAAGTAAAAATCGGTTGCCTAAAGGTCTTTTGAGGGTTATGCTCGAGAATAGGAAAGTTTACCTCACCAAAACCTAGCCATAAGGGAATATGTCTTTAGTCGTGATAGTCACCAGAACGTACCTAACTAGATAAGAACCCTATATACGTATAGTTTTTGCCTAATTTCTTTAAACTTTACACATCGACTATTCGTTAGCATCTTTCAACAAATAACACGGACTGAATCTCGGGATGAGATTCAAGATAAGGGGTAGGTACTGTAGCAACCCGTAGAATTCCCTAGTCATTAGTGAAAGTTAATCTAGTATTGACACATCGTTACTGTTCACTTAACCATTTTACGAGCAAAATTAAAAAATTTTGTTTATTACAATTCTATTCAAACACGTTGTTACATGATACACGATACTTTGGAACGAGCTCACATGCGCACCACGACAATCTAAAACACGATTAAACACCAAACAGACTCTTAATTCTATTTTTGGCCTGTTACTATTCACAAGCCCAACCCAAGTTTTTATTTTTCCTTTTATTCCACTCGACACAACTCATTTACTTAGCCACTTTATTTCTAAAATTCGACATACAATCTACACATTACTTTACATGGTTCGATTCCCCTTACACCCAGGAATCAAGACTGACAAATACCATGTTTTGGTTCGAACGTTTGAATCAGAAAAGAGACCTCAAGCTAACCTCGTTCGACCAGCTATACAACCCAACTAAATTCTCACCAATTCAATCTAACCTATATTTTGCCTATGCGATTTATATTGTTCATGGTTTAAATGACTTCTTAAATCTTTACACACCCTTCTATTTCTTTTTGACACATTCAAATGTTGTTTGGACACTTTAATATGTGTCGAATGTATTTTGTATCAACCACTTGATCTATAAACCGAAATATACACCACTTGAGCTAGCCACTTGATGAACCTAGCTACTCTTAATCTCTAAAAATCCTTATTCTCACTGCTACAAATCGAATAATATCACAACTTGTTGAATTTTATACTATATACTCAAGTTTACATACATGCATATACGTATACAATATATACATACTCACTCTCTCATTCTTTCATACTCACACCACTTGGACACAATCACTCAAGTTGCTAGCTACTAATATTCCTTGTCCCCTTATCTAACCAATCGATCATCAACTTGTACCATTTAAAACAATATATCGACATATACATGCATGCATATTCAAACCAACACACACATATTTCATATACTCATTAACTCCCATTCACACTCAAAATAATTCTAAGTTTCCTCGCCTATTCAACCTACTCGGAGAGAGAAAAAAACCAGTTCTAGTCATTCGAAGTATTTTTCCAAACGAACAAGTGTTGATCTCGATTCTTTTAGATGGGTTTTGTCAAGTTCATGCAATAAACATCAATCTCTAGTCCATTTAAACGAATTCTCACCACCAATTCTTGGTGTGGTAAGGCTTTTCGAAACATATATCTATTCGTACTTATATTTATAAAGTCCATTCATTTTTATTTATTTCGTTCGAATCGCTCTAGCTTTTCTCCATTTATTTCGTGTTTTTGTATTACATTTTGTTCATAATATTGACCACCTAATATTTTGGATGGCTAGAAATTAGTTACAACATTCATACGTAACTTAATTCATCATATAATAGCTTTTCGAGGTTCATTTTAAACATATACTACATATCGACACATATATAAGTCATTTATTTATTTCAGACCCTTGTTTATTAGACTAAGAACACCCCCATTTAAATCCATTTCTCACGTATAACCTATTAATTAAAATGCACCTCTTGATTGTCTATAAGCCCAAAAAATAAGCTACATTAATAAGCTCCCTTTATAAGCTCATTTAACCTCTTTTTGAACCCCAAAGTAAACTCTATTTGAAACAGTTTTTAAAATTATTAATATATGTCGATTGGGCTTTCTAAAAGCCCAATAAGCACTTGCGAATAAGCTGAGATATAAGCATTTTGGATATACTTTTAGGACCATAAAAATAGCCCAAAACCAGGCCCAAACTCACTTGAAACCCAACGGATCGAAATCTCTTAATGGGCCTTGTTTAAATCGATTAAAATCCCATTAAGCCAAAAATAAGCTATTTCGTGTAATAAGCAGTTTTTATAAATTTCAATAAGCTATTTGAGGCTGTTAAAAATTTCGGAAAAATTATTATATAAGTTTTGTACAATTTGGACTAAAAATGCAAAACGTATTTACTATTAGGGTTAAAATAGTAACTTTTGGATAATTAGGTGTTAAACTGCCAAATTTGTAACTTGAGGGTAAGAATTGAATATACAGTAACTATAAGTCATAAAATGTCATATTGAAACACTTTTGGACTTAAAATGTAAATATTTACTAACCAGGGACTAACGGTGCAAATATTTCACCGTTAGGGTTAAAAGTGTAAATTTTGTATAAATTCAAGGATCAACCAGTAACTTAATTCTATAAACATTTACATAAATTATGTTATGCATTTCTATTGTATAAATGTCCTTTTTACAATTCGTACGATTTATATAACAAAACGTTACGTTTATATTTACGTAACGTAACTTTTAAACGAATAAGCATAACTTATCATCCACCAAATTTTGAAGAAACGATATTACTGATTCAATAAACATAAAAACATGATAATATTATATATAATATTATTTTTGAACTTTAAGCATTTCAAGCATATCATTCATTCACGTCACAAATCCAATTCGTTATCCGATATTCTTTCACGATCATTATTCACATCCTGTCAATCTTAAACCATCGAAATCTCAGACTTCCCTATTATTCAGGTCGTGTATTGGAGACGTTCCTGTGATACTTTTGACATAACATTACTTTGACCTTACAGCTAAGGTGAGTCATAGCCCCACTTTTACTCTTGTATATTCATTTTAAACTATTTGGGGGAGATACATGCTTAGAAATACTTTACTCATTTATCAACTATATGATTTGCATTGTGATGCAAGTACTCAAACATTTATACTTTTATGATACGATACGTTTTTATAGTCATCTTTGGGAAGTAGGCTCCCAGTAGTCTTTGGGAAATAGGCTCCCAGTAATTCTTTGGGAAGTAACTCCCAGAAATCTTTGGAAAGTAGGCTCCCAGTATGTGCAGTTTAGTGATTAGTAGTAATTCTTTGGGAAGTAACTCCCAGTAATCTTTGGGAAGTAGGCTCCCAGTATGTATAGTTTATGCATGGGACTCTTTCGTGTGATTTTATTTAAGTAATCGTATACACATCTATTCTATTCATACTATGTTAGCAGTGGGTTGTAAACACACAGGTTGCAAGTCTTGTATGGGCGGGGCTTGGGACTGAGTGGATTTATAATGCCTTTGCAGTGAAATCTTTATTCAAATGCTTTATACTTTACAACTAAACTCTGTGAACTCACCAACCGTTGGTTGACACTTTTTAGCATGTTTATCTCAGGTTATTAAGGCGATAGTGGATGCATGGATCTTAAAGTCATTGCATACTTCGGGGACTCATATCTTATCTTTATCATTCGATATACTTTGAAAACATCTATGTCACGTTATACCTTGAATCACTTGTTTAACTTTGATTTTAACAATTCGAATGATAATATTTCAAAATGTCTCATTTAGAGGTCGTTTTCTATACCTTGATCTATATTATTAATTAATACCCCCTTGACACTACTGTTCCGCTACGGTAATTTGGGGGTGTTGTAGAATCGGCATAACCTAATGAATATAAGCTTGTCTCAAAATATGACACGCGAAAAGTACTCAATGCGTATGAGTTTTCAAAAGATAATACGTTTTAGTTTTCGTGGAAGTTTCGTATCAATGTTTGTTAAAAAGTTTTGTATCATAGTTCGTCTGGTGGTATGAAATCATAGACTCAAAAATACACACCAAAGTATAAAACATATTACACATGTTCAATAGGAAATAAACAAGTAAGAAACAATTAGCAACTAAGTGAAAAATAAATAGATAGTTGAGTTTTAGGCATTTACCCGATATCCGCAAATAATGTACGTTAAGAAAGGGTATGTTTTATAATAAAACACAAAGTTAGATAATAAGGTTTAATGAAACTATACTTTTTGTTTTTATTATCGGTGTTACTTAAAATAAGTTTTTAGCGATAATAAGTACAAGTTTGATATGATTCGTTATTCAAAACACGTTTTGATTATAATTAATTCGATAAGCTTAAATAATATAGAAGACTAAAAATATTAAATAATTATCGGGGTTTATATTCTAATAATAGTCCATTAAAGAATAGTCCAACATAATAAGTCCTTTATGAATTTGTCAAGTCCAATATTTTAAGTTCGATAATCCAATGTACGTCAACTTGTCCAAAGTTTGTCCAATACGTAGTCCAAATAATATTAGTCCGATATATGTAATTCAATGTCCAAAGTATGTAATCAGGTCAAAGTCTCAGTCCGATTTTTATAATTCATTAAGTATTTGTATTATCCAATAGTCTAAACGAGTCGGGCGACGGTCGGCCGCGTTGCGGCCTCGCGGGTTTTTTGACTATGAATTATTCTGATATGAAATGCAAAATGAAATTTTAATAACACATAGTACTATAGTAGCAACAATCAATATAAATTACAAAACTATTCCAGGTTAAATCAACTTAATGAGACGTATACCATGATCGGTGTATGTGTGTGTCTGCTAGCACTCTTTTTCCTATAACCTCTTTTGATTCTATGTTGGAAGACACTTCATTCCACAACGCTACTCACAGAAATCGATCGGTCTTTTAAGCCACCGATGCCATTAACCTCTGTTGCAGCAGTAGCATGAAAAGATGATAATAAATTGGTTAGCAACAATAGATATTCACAAACAGTAAAACAGAAGCCAGCATTTTAAACATTCGACAAATTAAACCTGTTCCATTTGTAGAGGTTCGTGTTTGATGAGACGTTGATGCAGGTTCACTGAAACTATACTCTTCATGTGCAAAAGAATTCCCGGCTGCACACAACAGAGAACACAACATTTAATCTACATCAAACAGCGAAAAAAAACCTACATTAAATTTTATGAAGCCAAAAAAAAGGCGAGGCTCACTTCTCGTAGATGCTGTGTTGGTAGAATACATAGGATCTGCTCCTCTAATATTAGTTACTGCAGGAGAGGGTGAGAAGACGGTAAGAAATTCGTTACTGACAACACATATCGACCAAAAAAAAATACCATGATTTTATGTGGTAGAAAAACTAAACCTGTTGCATTCGCAGTTAACCATCTTGCATGAGGTACGGATGCAGGTTCATTAAGACTATCCAATTCTCACTTGGTGTGGGCGCTACGTTTGTAGAATTCACAGAAGCTCGTTCGTCAGTAGTAAATGATCCGCCCACATAAACAATACGATATTTACCAACAACACCAACCAGATGTAAATATAAATAATATAAAATGTATACAGTATATATAAAGTACCTTCAACACACCGCGAGGCGGCATTTAACTGGAAGTCCAGTGTTACCGGTCCTTCAATTGGCCGCAGTACATCTAATGAAACGTTTATTGAACGTGTCACGATCGATTTTTTTTTCCTTTGAAAAGCACATGTAATACTAAATTTGATCTTCCAGTATTAAGTAAGCATCATATGCAAAAAGTAACAACTACAATAAGAATACCAAACGCAGGCAATAGAACCAAAAATACCTCCACACTTCCTAGACACTAAAATAGCAACATGTCCACCGAAACTATCAAATGCAACGACTACAATGTACCTTCAAAAGTAGGCGACTCGACTTGCGATCGGAAGTCTACCATCGTCGGACCACGATCTGACTCTGCAACATCCTTTGAAAAGTTTATCAGAGGCGTAACAATGTAAGACTGTGCTATCTTTTAACAATTAAAAAAAATCCAGGCAATAATAAGGTGTCAAAGCAACCAAAAAAGCCATACGTTGATCACCAACACCAACAGGCATTCTCATCTGATTGCCAAAGGCATTCTCATCTGATTGACAACTTTTTCAGATACATCCACTGACGCAACGTAACTGAAACAAACCACCAAATGTTAAGCAACTATAATAAAAATTGTCTTTGTAACTCATTTACAAACAAAAAACAAAAACTAACAGCTACCTTCATCAGAAGTATTAGTCTCATGAAGAGTATAAAAGTATGTCGGGCCGAACCCAACAGGAATATCAGTTTCATGACCATGTAGCACCACATCTTCACCAGAAGCTGATCTTTTTTTTGCCGTCACAAAAAAAATTGTGTACGACAATTGCTTTCCTTTTTAACACATTAGCAACTGGACTCCCATCTTGCAAAGTAGATATTGTAATTTACCCTGAAAAAAATGACAAAAACAAATAAATAAACAGCATATAAAAAAAAAAGACCAAGATTGTGTAAGAGTAACCACCAATAATACATCTCCCCAATCAAAAAAGCCTACCTTTATTAAAAGATACAATTGAAATGAATAATTTTTCATATTAGGCTAATTGGGTCAAAATTAGGACAGTCGCTTACCAAAGTCGGTACAACCCGACGTCGCCACGAAGATTGTTGTTGCCTATTAGCTTATGTCACAAAAGAACTATTTTCACCACTACTTTATGCAAAAATATACTAAATTACCTTGAACATGATGACGCCACTCAAAGACCTGACGGAAAGACAATAATCGATCAAACAATAACATAAATTTACACAAATTATAATGAAAACATACCAACATACAAACCAACTCTCCTAATAAGGGCTGGTCTTTGTTGTCACTGAATAGGTCATCGCCTCCGACGTTTCGAACAAAGATTATATTAGCTAATCTGAAAATGGTATGACAAAATTGAATCAGATGCTACAAAAACCTGAAAAAAGCTTAACGAAACCAAGCAACAAACAATCCTTACACCAAAAAAAAAATACCCACCACATAAAACATAAGAAATTACCATATATTAAAGCAATACTCATATGAAATTAGAGAGACACAGCTGCGGATCTGGATGAAGTTAGCCGACCAAGAGTCGGTGAAGGTTATCCACAATACACGCTTGAGTAGCAAAAGATATCATCATTTTGGACAACATACCAATTCACCAAATGTCAGAACAATAAATGGGCATGCTTTTGATATAACATTTCTGAGGTTATCTTTTTCGAGAAAACATGCCTGCATAAAGACAAAGAGAATGCTTCAGATTCAGTATGGCGAAGTCACACCTAAACTACTATATATACATTTTCACACAACCACAACAATCTCACTTTTGTCCCTGGCGGGACTTAGTGACTGGTCATTGTCGTCTCTACCCTTATTTTCAATGGCTATCAATTGTTTTTCTGATGCAAAACAGTAGGCATACCATGGATAGCTGCATGATAAACTCTCTTCAAGTATACATAAAGCTATGACCGTATACTTACCTGTTCAGTCTTTTGGTGTCGATATCTTTTCAAGGATCAATGGCACTATCATGGACAGGATCAGCAAGAGCATCTCCAAGATGGCAATTGAGCTTATGTAACTGGTTATTGCATTATGAACATGAAACAAAGTGGGTGTTAAAATTCCTTGTCTAAGACATCATAAGCATCTCAGATTACGTAAAACAGGAACATACGACGGTCATACCTGGCCACAAAAAAAAGTACGTTCAAAATTAGTGATATGTATAAATATCACACGAATACCCAAAATAATAACTTGAAATGGTAGAAAACTGCCAAATAATCTAATATTTCTTAAAATCATTCAATGACCAAGTTTTAGCAATATGTTACAATCGTGTAGTAAGGTTGATCCATTTAATCAAGAACGGGCCAGTTTGGGTAACTTACTACTACTAACATTAAAAAAAATGAACAAAAAAAGAAAAAAATTTAACTACTCACCCAAGCTTCAGGGTCTCCTACAATTTTGCTCATAACATCGACACAGTTCCTAAATCCCCACAAAAATCAGATGAGTCTACCATAACAACAACTAACCGCAACGAAAACCATACATTTCAAAACCCGCAAAAATTAACACAATAAAACCCAAAGACACTGAACATAACCAAAATCTTAAAAAACTAAAAACAATCACAATTCAATATCCGAAATATTAAAAATTGAAACTAAAATTAACAGCAGTCTTACATGAACCCTACACAACCTGAAAAAGCGGACGCCTTTTTTTTTTTAGAGGAAGAAGGTAAATTAACAAAATTAATTGCATCTATTATTCCTTACCACATGTACCCCTAAATCTAAGCAGTAAGGAAAAGTTACTGCAAACGCAATCTTCTCAAAAAAGTCAATCGCAAAATCATAAGTAAACCCTTAGTTTCATATTTTTTTTCACAAATCATCTGAAACCCACAAATCATATGAATAAACACGTACTAACATATAATGCAATAAACGATCATACCATGATAAGCAGCATGTTTCTGATTATGTGGAACCTTTCCAGCTTCTAGAATCTTCGCCAACTCATTCCCAGACTCTGAAGCACGATCAAACTAAACTTAAAAAATCAACAATTAAAACACACGAAGAATCTCAGCAACCCACACCTATCTCTCATTTTGTTTTTTTATAACGAAATAAACATTAAAAAAAATCACAAATCAATAAACTATTTTGATAACCTGGGAGCCGCTGCCGTTTGATTATTATCCTTCGAATCTGTAATAAAACATAAGACCATGAATACAATTACAGACTCTTGATAAAAAATTAACTGTAATTCTTATGAAGTACATATAACAAAAAACCCCAAATTTTATTTAAAAAAAAAAAAAAAAAAAAAAAAAAAAAAAAAAAACCCTAATTTTACCTTGCTTATACCCGATCTGTGGATCTGACTTTAGTTAATTAATTTTTTCTGTGGATCTGTGAATCTTGTGTTGGATGTTTTTTTTGAGGCATGAGTCGTTAATTTTGTGTGTGTCTGTGTTTGTGTTTTATGATTTGTGGGAAGATAGAAGATAGTTATCGATTTATCCAGAAGATGCAAGGTCTGAATTGGGCGGGAGAACGCAACTGGGCTGCGGGAAAAACGGCCCAAAATCAAAACGATGGAACTGTTCATAGAGCGACGTCGTATTATTTGGCATATAATATATATAGTAATATCAATCCCAAAATATAATATTAATAACCTTAATAATCTAAATGGGCTCTAGCCCATTAATAAACTAAATGCACACTTAATAGTTTTTGTTAATCCAAAACAAGTCAAACGCACCCTATGTAACTCTCGATGGGGCTGAGACTAACAAAACAAACGCACCCTTTTTGGTAAAACAAAATAACCAACACCCCTGTGGTGTTTTCCTGTTAAACCGAACCAACAAGCACACCCCGTGGGTGGTTTGAGCCAAGAACAAACAAACACCCTATGTGGGTTCTGTGTGCACCGAAACAATAGCAACAAGACCAACACCTCTCAGGTGCGGTTGTGACCCGCAATCAAAACCAAATAAGCCATAAGTCATAATAAGCTTAAAAAAGCAATTTTAACCCCAAGTAAGCTTTGAGCTTATTCAAATAAGCAAAAGAGCAAAAGATACAAAAAGGATAAAATTAAATAAGCCCAAACAAGCAACCTCCTTGGGTGACTCGCCTGATCCTCACACAAACAAACACACTCTCATTTGACTGGAACATAAACAAAACGCACCCTTACTTAAATGAACAATCAACCACCCCTGTACCTATTTACAGGAAACCAAAGCAACACCCTTACAGGTTGTTTTCCTTTGAACCAGAAATTAAAACTAAACCATTATTGTGGTTTTCTTTTGTTACCGAGAGCAGACCAAACATATCCTAAATGGGTGACGGTTTGGTGACCTAAACCTACAAGCCTAGCACCTCAATATGGTGCGGCTAATACAAACAAAAACCAAAACCAAACCCACACCCTCTTGGGTGGGCTGTTAGCGACCAAGTACTAAACTATACCTAGCACACCCTTAGCTGGGCTGTTGGGGCTGTGGTATGAGTCTCTACAACAGAACAACAACAACAACAACGAACACCCCTTGCGATGTGACTGTGAACGGGCAAACCAAACGCACCCCTTGGGGCTGAGATACGCAAAAACCAACACCCCTTTGGGGTGGGCTGCAATAGCAGACCAACAAACACCTCTTTGGTGTTTCTCTGGTTCGAACAAAAGAAAACATTCACCATTTTTGCTTCTCTATTAAAACGATTACAAACAAATACCACCCTTGTGGTTTTGTTTTAGAACCGTCAACAAAACAACCCCAACGACAACCCTTTTGGGGCTGCCGTGGCTAGGACCAAGCACAACCGAAACCCAAGTGGTCTCGGCTCAAACCCAACGGGTTCACCTTGAACCCGAGACCAAAACCAGCACAAACACCACTTCTTATAACCCTTTACCACACGAGATCTGATTATTAAAACATGTTTAATCCAGTTTTTACATCCACGAAAATTAATAAACTGATTTGTATACGAATTTATAAGTAACGAAATAATAAGATGGATTTGGGTTTAGATATACCACAAGGATCGAGAGAGATGGAGAGCACAAGATGATGGAGGTGGCGGCACTCAGTGGTGATGGCGGTGGTATAACTGTGGTGGTGATATCACGACCACATCACAAAACAAAGAAACCTACCATGGCCATCATTCGAACCCAAAGCACCCTATCCTCTTGAACATGATGATGATGACAGTTGTTGTGCTCGATGGTGGTGGTTTGGGTCGTTGGTAATAAAAGGGAGGAGAGAAAAAATGGACTTGGTGATGTAAATGAGGTAGAAGTATGTAGATTTTTGTTTTGTGTATCTACAACATGCAAGATAGATACGACACTTGTCTAAAACAAGGTATATGTGTTACTTTGTTGTGTAAATGTGGCATTTGGGGAAAGGTAGAAGAGTGTAGTTTATCTTGTGTTATAAGGATAATATTAGTGATTTGGGGGGGTAGTTTGATCCTGGTAATTGCTAGCGTTAAGTCATTAAATCACGAAACTTAAAAGCGGGCAACGTAAAAATGAAAATTTATAAAAACGTCAAAACTCGTCAATGTACTTTATCTTAGTATTTTGATTGACGGATAAGTTTAGCGAAACGTGTAAATGTTGTTAAGACTTAAAAATGTAGATTTAAATCGCGTAAAACGTAAAATGTGCAAGGTTTACTTAAAATTGAAAAAAGTAAATTATGACTTTTAAAATAGGATTGTAAGGAACCAAAAATGCATAAAAAGTGTAGACTGGACATAGTTTAGTGTTGGTTTAAATTAATTGTACGTGTTACGACGTACGCGGGTAACTCTCTCGGTAAATGTAATTTACTTAAAATAGTATAATAAGTAGATGATAATAGTAAAATAATGACTCAAAATTTCACGGTTGTTACATCACCCATCCGTTAAAAAGGAATCACGTCCTCGTGATTCACTTTGTGTTATTGCCGAAGCGATGTCAGTGAGGAGATGTGGTTACTCGAAAGGAATGAAGTATAGAATAATTAGCGATGTAGTTCGATTCTCGTTGACTCGGAATACGGTATAGAGTAAGGTTGACTACACAGGGTAAGGATAGAGTAAGAATCTTCTTAGTTGTTGTGCTCGATCGTATGAATACCGCTGAATTGTTTATACTTACACAAGAATTTTGTGATTCTCGAAAATCAAGTAGAAAATCAATTAGACATAACCCATATATAACTATTCCCAGTATTTTGAAATTTTAAGTTGAACATAGGTAGTCAGACTATGTTCCACTGTCCCTAGGTTAAATATAAGTGACTAGACTATATTTAACCGAGGTTCGATAAAATTTTCAAATAATTAACTTAGTTATACTCGCGATATGTCTGTTGTTGGACAAGTATGGAGTTTGTATAAATATCTTATATACAAAGAGTGATATAAGTTTGTAAATACGTAAGAATCAATTATAAGTATGTAGTATGAGTGTGTAACACAAACGAATAAGGAAAATACGTGTAGAAAGGAAGTTTTAAGCAGTTCTAAAACAGTCCACACCGACCCAGAATCAAGGACCTTAACAATGAAGGTTTTGGAAGAGAACTTGAAGAATGCAAAGAAAGTTGTTGAGCTTCAGTTTTTGTAGATGATGAATCAGTTTATAAGATTTACAAGAAAATGACGAACAATAAAATAATAACAGAACAGTCCACGAGCTAATAGTAAATCAGCGTTTTTAGTTAATAAGACAGGGGTAGAGTAATTTGTAAGAAAGTAACAAAATGGTTTATAAGATGGTGAAAATTTTGGTATAAGGTAATTGACAGAACTATTTGCAAGGTGATAACAAAGTAGTTTATTTGGAACTTGTCCAAGACAGTTTATGTAGTAGTAGTATATCAGTGATTTAGTTTATAAGATTGTGGTAGATTAATTTGCAATAGGGTGGCAAACAATTTATTAAAATTTTTGCAAAAATGGATTATAAAACGATAGTAAAATGGTTAAGTTAATGGCAAAACTGTTTGTAAAGTGTTTGCAAAATGGTTTATATGAGACTAACAAAACAGTTCATAAGTTGATAGTAAGTATGGTTATTTGTTTACAAGGTATTAGTAAGGTAATTCTTTGGAGAGTAGTAAATCCATTTGTAATATTGTGAAAGAAAGTTTATATGGTAATAACGGAGTTGTTTATAAAATGGTAGTGAAATTGCCAAGGTAAATAGATTGACTATGACGGGTTTCATGTAAAATACTGTTGTGTAAGATCATGAAAAGTTTTAAAAGATCATGGCATCACTGACGATTTTTGAGAAAATAAATGAGACCATTGTGTCAACCATAGCGTATGAGAAAGTTTTAGGGGAATCATCAAAATGAATAAATGTGTATTTAATAGTTTAGTAATCTCGGTGAAATAGATACATAATTGGGATAAGTATAGTTTGACATGATGTTATGGAGACCGAGTATATAAAGGGTAAGAATCGGTAAAATATTTATAGAATTAATCTTTATGTAAATAAGGAGTAACACTCTGGTAAATAGATATAAGTATTCGAGAGCAAATCAAGTGTATATAAATAGTCTTTATATATATGGTATCAATAGTGGTGCTTCAGAAAATAAGCAAAAATGCTCAGAAAAATATAAGTGCACGGGGAGTGAGGCAATCAAGAGAAATTGATAAACTGTAACGAGTTTCATCATCGTATGAAACGATATTATATAAGGTTATGAAATAGTTTAGAGACCATTGTAATGAGTTACAATGTCCGAGAAATAAGAGAGACCATTGTGCAATTCACAATGTCAAAGAAGCAAACGAGACCATTGCGCAGCTCACAATGTCAAAGAAGTACACGAGACCATTGTGCAGCTCACAATGCCAAAGAAGTACACGAGACCATTGTGCAGCTCACAATGTCAAAGAAGCAAACGAGACCATTGTGCAGCTTACAATGCCAAAGAAGTACATGAGACCATTGTAATCACCACAATGTCTTGAAAAGGTTTCATAGATCACAAGAATGTAAGAGTAGGTACATGATCGGGGAAAACAAGGTTCGACATGAAGTTAAAGAAACAAACGTAAGAGGTCAAGATTAGTCAAACATTTATATAAATAGTCTATATTTAAATAAATAAGTGATATGTTAAAGAGTAAGCATGACGCACGGAATATGAAGACAATAATGAGTGAAGCGAGTCTTAATGTAAGAAGTAGTTACAGTCTAGGTTTAAAATGCAACCTAGTTCTCTATAACTGTAGCTCTGATACCATTCTGTAACACCCCCAAAATTATCACAGCGGAAGATTGTGTCACTGGGGTATTACTTCATAGCTCATAGTACAAGTTACAGAAAACGACTCTAAATGAGACGTTTTGAAATAATTTATCATTCGATTAAATAAAACAGCAGAGTTTAAGAGGTCCCAACAAATTTATAAGTAATAGATAAAAGAGTTTAAAAGTTTTATCGAATGATAATGCATTGTCTTCAAAAATTATCCGTGCGCCTTCACATGCCAGCTAATAGAAACCTGAGATAAACATGCTAGAAAAAGTCAACACAAAGGTTGAGTGAAATTCATAGGTTTATAAATAAATAATGGACCACAAGATTTCAAGTTTAAGAGACAATTGATAAAGCAGTTATTATTGCACTAAGCTCATGACACTCAAAGCGTTAACATGAGGTATCACATAAATGATAATAAAGCCCTAGAAGTAGGTAATTTGTCATTATACCTAGATACTCAAATATAGTGCGCTTGGTTGAATCGACACAACACAAACGGGATTCGTCAATCCCAATAGGCCTATTCACAATATTCGCGCTCACATGGAAATGATTAATGGTTCATGATGCTAGTGTTGGACCATTAATGTTATAGAAGCAAAGATAGGGGTAGTATATGTATTATGTATTTTATAAAGTCTGTAAACCCAAAACTAATGGGTTGGGTTATTGGTATAAACCGTTAGTTAGGTTATAATGGTTAGAATAGTTGTGTCGATTACTTTATTGTCAATCGGTATGCCTCTTCTCATGGCACCAATTCATCTACTATATAGGTCAAGTTCTGTAATCAAATATTATCAATCCAATACATTTTCGATCTCTTGTTTATCAGATCTTCCTTGGTTCCTTTTATTCTTGAATGATGATTACATGATGCTTATTTGATTATTGAAGATCCTGGAAATCAGACCTGTGCAACGATTATACAGTGGTATCAGAGCAAAGGAATCAAACAACATACCAATTCATGTTCAATCATCACTCAACATACCAAAAGCAAGAAGGCAGCCATGGAATTGAAGAAAAAGAAAGAAAAGAAAACGGTTACACCAGCCAATCTGGCGGTTAACCACAGAAGAAGGAACATAGCAGTTCTTCAAGAAAAGAGAAAGAGAATAAGTGGAAAGAAGTTGTTGTGATACATGGATTAACCAAAGCATATGAGGAAGACTTGGAAAATTGTTACAAACAAAACATTGATATGGAAGAGTGTTACTATATACAACTTTTAGGCTGGGGTTCAATGAAGAACCTGTAATAAACCAAGATGGTTGAAGATGGCTGTGATCATGCCAAGAAAAGGATCCCACAAGAGTGTGGTGGGTCGAGTAACGGGCTAGGAGTTGTAAGAGAAAACACATGTGAAGGCTGTGAGAGTCTTCAATTGACAAAGGACAAGAATAAGCACTTCGGGATAATCTTGGAAGACAGCATAGATGAAGAACAGGTTTTTCGTAAAGAACAAACCAAAAAAAGATGACAACTTGGGTGGATGGATTGGTGAGCAAGCAAGAGGTCAAGAAGACTATGAAGACGATGTGAGTACATCAAGAAGTGATGATTTTCTCATCATCGCTTAAAGCCAAACAAGAACCGGATGGAAGATTTTGGCTACTCGACATTAGGGGGGAACTGTTGGACCCGAGTAATGTCTCTGTATGCCAAATAAAATATATGTACATATTTAGTTATGGGTCAAATTAAAGCCTGTTAGTTTTTTCTGGTTTGAGGTGATTCACTCACATATGGTTCATGTTAATTTACTAAGTCTTGAAAAACTTGCCAAACAAGGATTCAAGACCAGGTTTGTAAATGATAATTGTGTAATTGAGAAACCAGAAAATAAGGTATTGTGGGAAGGAAGATTGGTGACCATTGATGTTGAATCATTTAATGGTTTCGTGATCTTCATGAAGATGTTAAGGCACAACCCTACTGCAAGTGAGAACAAAGAGTTGTTCAAGAAGAAAATCAGAGAAATTGGTAATCTGGTTTAATGAAGGATACTTAGGGTATAAGTTTGATGCACCAATTCCACCCTCCATAAGGGATTTGGTTGTAGACTTGTATGATCTATACAGGCTAATTCAAAGTATGGGAGGGAATGATGTTGTTGATACAGAAACAGGATGGACAGAAGTGGCTTGCAGGTTTGGATTTAAAGAAATTTACTAGGTAAGAATAAGAAATATTTATGTGGAATATTTGGGAATTCTTGACAATGTGTACGACGAGGAGAAGAGAATCATGTCAGAGAAACAGCTACAAGAGAACGAGAAGGCTGAAGATGGCAACATGCAGGGTGAGTCGGTCGGGGAACAGGACACTGCAGGTGATTCAAGAGGGCGTGCAAGTCAAGAATATAATGAAACTAGTGAAGATGGATGTATATCTGATGCTGCAAGTGGAGTGTATGGAAATGAAAAATTAATCATTGTGATCAGTGAGAGTGAAGAGGAAGAGTGTGGAGGAAGAGTGTGGAAGGCTTATATCGAAAGTATTTGTTGAAATAACAAGTAAAGAATACTCGATTTCCGTCTATAACATTAGGGGGTGAATGTTGGACCATTAATGTTTTAGAAGCAAAGATAGGGGTAGTATATGTATTATGTATTTTATGAAGTCTGTAAACCCAAAACTAATGGTCTGGGTTATTGGTATAAACCGTTAGTTAGGTTATAACGGTTAGAATAGTTGTGTCGATTACTTTATTGTGAATCGGTATGCCTCTTCTCCATGGCACCGATTCATCTACTATATATAGGTCGAGTTCTGTAATCAAATATTATCAATCCAATACATATTCGATCTCTTGTTTATCAGATCTTCCTTGGTTCCTTTTATTCTTGAATGATGATTACATGATGCTTGTTTGATTATTGAAGATCCTGGAAATCAGACCTGTGCAACGATTATACAGCTAGGGACTTATCTTTGGCAATAACGGTACTTAGGCAATAATACATTCAGGTAAGCATACAGTTCAAAGTACTTGTGTCCAAATTGTAAAATAGCATGTAACTCCCCCAATGGGTTTATAAACAATTTAAAGAGTTTAAGTGGGGATATGAACTCACCTTAGAGTGTATTGACGTAAGTAACACAACGGTGAAAAAAAGTATGGCAGAACAGTACAAAGAAGTACAGCACAACGATACGGAATCGGCATAACCTAATGAATATAAGGTTGTCTCAAAATATGACACGTGAAAAGTACTCAATGCGTATGAGTTTTCAAAAGATAATACGTTTTAGTTTTCGTGGAAGTTTCGTATCAATGTTTGTTAAAAAGTTTTGTATCAAAGTTCGTGTGGTGGTATGAAATCATAGACTCAAAAATAAACACCAAAGTATAAAACATATTACACATGTACAATAGGAAATAAACAAGTAAGCAACAATTAGCAACTAAGTGAAAGATAAATAGATAGTTGAGTTTTGGGCATTTACCGGGTATCCCCAAATAATGTACGTTAAGAAAGGGTATGTTTTATAATAAAACACAAAGTTAGATAATAAGGTTTAATGAAACTATACTTTTCGTTTTTATTATCGGTGTTACTTAAAATAAGTTTTTAGCGATAATAAGTACAAGTTTGATATGATTCGTTATTCAAACACGTTTTGATTATAATTAATTCGATAAGCTTAAATAATATAGAAGATTAAAAATATTAAATAATTATCGGGGTTTATATTCTAATAATAGTCCGTTAAGGAATAGTCCAACATAATAAGTCCTTTATGAATTTGTCAAGTCCAATATTTTAAGTTCGATAATCCAATATATGTCAACTTGTCCAAAGTTTGTCCAATACGTAGTCCAAATAATATTAGTCCGATATATGTAATTCAATGTCCAAAGTATGTAATCAGATCAAAGACTCAGTCCAATTTTTATAATTCATTATGTATCTGTATTATCCAATAGTCTAAATATCAATCCCAAAATATAATATTAATAACCTTAATAATCTGAATGGGCTCTAGCCCATTAATAAACTAAATGCACACTTAATAGTTTTTGTTAATCCAAAACAAGTCAAACGCACCCTATGTAACTCTCGATGGGGCTGAGACTAACAAAACAAACGCACCCTTTTTGGTAAAACAAAATAACCAACACCCCTGTGGTGTTTTCCTGTTAAACCAAACCAACAAGCATACCCCCGTGGGTGGTTTGAGCCGAGAACAAACAAACACCCTACGTGGGTTCTGTGTGCACCGAAACAATAACAACAAGACCAACACCTCTCAGGTGCGGTTGTGACTCGCAATCAAAAACTAATAAGCCATAAGTTGTAATAAGCAATCTTAACCCCAAGTAAGCTTTAAGCTTATTTAAATAAACAAAAGAGCAAAAGATACAAAAAGGATAAAATTAAATAAGCCCAAACAAGCAACCTCCTTGGGTGACTCGCCTGATCCTCACACAAACAAACACACTCTCATTTGACTGGAACATAAACAAAACGCACCCTTACTTAGCTGAAACATCAACCACCCCTGTACCTGTTTACAGGAAACCAAAGCAACACCCTTACAGGTTATTGTCCTTTGAACCAAAAATAAAAATAAACCATCCTTGTGGTTTTCTTTTGTTACCGAGAGCAAACCAAACATATCCTAAATGGGTGACGGTTTGGTGGCCTAAACCTACGAGCCTAGCACCTCAATATTGTGCGGCTAATGCAAACAAAAACCAAAACCAAACCCACACCCTCTTGGGGTGGGCTGTTAGCGACCGAGTACTAAACTAAACCAAGCGCACCCTTAGCTGGGTTGTTGGGGCCGTGGTGTGAGTCACTACAACAGAACAACAACAACAACAACAACAACGACATCCCTTGCGATGTGACTGTGAAAGGGCAAACCAAACGCACCCCTTGGGGCTGAGATACGCAAAAACCAACACCCCTTTGGGGTGGGCTACAATAGCAGACCAACAAACACCTCTTTGGTTTTTCTCTGGTTCGAACAAAATAAAACATTCACCATTTTTGTTTCTCTATTAAACCGATTACAAACAAATACCACCCTTGTGGTTTTGTTTTAGAACCGTCAACAAAACAACCCCAACGACAACCCTTTTGGGGCTGCCGTGGCTAGGACCAAGCACAACCGAAACCCAAGTTGTCTCGGCTCAAACCCAACGGGTTCACCTTGAACCCGAGACCAAAACAAGCATAAACACCACTTCTTATAACCCTTTACCACACGAGATCTGATTATTAAAACATGTTTAATCTAGTTTTTACATCCACAAAAATTAATAAACCGATTTGTATACGAATTTATAATTAACGAAATAATAAGATGGATTTGGGTTTAGATATACCACAAGGATCGAGAAAGATGGAGAGCACAAGATGATGGAGGTGGCGGCGCTCAGTGGTGATGGCGGTGGTATAACTGTGGTGGTGATATCACGACCACATCACAAAACAAAGAAACCTACCATGGCCATCATTCGAACCCAAAGCACCCTATCCTCTTGAACATGATGATGATGACGGTTGTTGTGCTCGATGGTGGTGGTTTGGGTCATTGGTAATAAAAGGGAGGAGAGAAAAATGGACTTGATGATGTAAATGAGGTAGGAGTATGTATATTTTTGTTTTTGATATCTACAACATGAAAGATAGATACGACACTTGTCTAAAACAAGGTATATGTGTTACTTTGTTGTGTAAATGTGGCATAAGAAAGGGAAAGGTAGAAGAGTGTAGTTTATCTTGTGTTATAAGGATAATATTAGTGATTTGGGGGGGGGGTAGTTTGATCCCGGTAATTGCTAGCGTTAAGTCGTTAAATCACGCAACTTAAAAGCGGGCAACGTAAAAATACAAAATTTATAAAAACGTCAAAACTCGTCAATATACTTTATCTTAGTATTTTGATTGACGGATAAGTTTAGCGTAACGTGTAAATGTTGTTAAGACTTAAAAATGTAGATTTAAATCGCGTAAAACGTAAAAGGTGCAAGGTTTACTTAAAATTGGAAAATTTAAATTATGAATTTTAAAATAGGATTGTAAGGAACCAAAAATGCATAAAAAGTGTAGACTGGACATAGTTTAGTGTTGGTTTGAATTAATTGTACGTGTTACGACGTACGCGGGTAACTCTCTCAGTAAACGTAATTTACTTAAAATAGGATAATAAGTAGATGATAATAGTAAAATAATGACTCGAAATTTCATGGTTGTTACAAAACTGATGCATTGCAACTGATCCATTACCAATCCAAACACAATATCATCATTACAAAAGATAAAGAGATCATGGTTATACTATCATCATGAACTACCATAATTAGCAGTTACAAGTTTCCTTTTCATTGACTGGGTTCAAGGCATTTTTGCAGGAGTGGAGCTTGAACTTTTTTGAGCTTGAAGCTTTAAATACTGGCCATAATCAGAATCAGTAGAACGAATGATATACTGAGAGCTTGTAGGAGTGGAGCTTGAAACTTTTTGAGCTTGAAGCTTTAAATACTGGGCATAATCAGGATCAGTAGCACCAATGATATAATGAGAGCTTGTAGGAGTGGTGATTGAACCTTTTTCACCTTGAAGCTTTAAATACTGGGAATAATCAGGATCAACAGGACCAATGATATACTCAGAGCTTGTAGGAGTGGTGCTTGAACCTTTTTGAGTTTGAAGCTTTAAATATTGGGCATGATCAGGATCAATAGCACCAATGATATACTCAGAGCTTGTAGATTTGATTTCTGCAAATAAGAAAAAGAGAGCATCAAAAACAGAAAAAGAGAGCTTCACAAACAGTCAAATATTAACACAAAACAACCCTATTTTTTTACCTTTTTAATTAAATACACCCAATGTAGATCTGAACAGAAATAACAATACATTTTTTGTTTGTGGGCTTCATTGTGTGTGAAGTAAGGTTATAGGAATTTGAGGGTTTAAGAGAAATTTAGGTTACAAGGTTGATTATGTGTGTTTGTGTGTGTGTTTGAGCAGTTGGGTGGGTATTTAATGGGGTGGGATTAAATGAGGTGGAAATGTGTTATATTTTATGTGTTCAAGTATAAGCAACCTGATGGAATCCAAACATATAAAAACCCCTACATCAGTTTAAAGGACTAGTATGACTACCAAGTCAAACAACTCACAAACACCTAAAGTGTAATTGTAATAGCTTAGTGTAGTATAGCAGTTTGTCTTTTGGTAGATTAGACTGTATTTGACTTTTCTAGTTTGACTTGTAAAGTATATAAATAGACTTTTCCCGCCTTAATGTCATTCTTTCATTCTCTTTATGGCTTGTTGTTGTTAGTAAGATTGTTTGTTTGTTGAATGCTAATTGTATTTTACCTATAGTAGTTTGACTTAGAAAGTCTTCTAACAATGCTATCTACATACTTGCAGGCAAACAAAGTATTCTAACAATGCTATCTACAGACCATAGTAGGAGAAAGTATGTGGCTGTTATATGGACGTTAAAAATATGGCTGGTTTAACTTTTGAAGCAAGGCTACCTAAAGGAGAAAGTATGTGGTATTCCTGTTGGAGGCATGCTTACAGAGGCAGAGGTGTTGTTGCAGCTGGTGGAGCTGGTGGTGTAGTACCTATAAGTGGTGGTGTTATAGGCTTAGGTGTCAAAAGTGGAAACATATCTAGCGGGGGTGGTGCAGTGGGTACTGGAGATGGAAGTGGGACAAGAACACCACCTAAGTAGAGTAGTGAAGAAGAAGAAAGTGCAGGAGCAAGTCAACCAAGAACAAAAAGTGAATGAGTATGCTCTATTACATGTGTGTCATGTTCAGAGTTGTTATAGTATAGTTGTATCATGGTTTTGGGCATGTCCAAGCCAAGAAACTCTGTTTTTCCATATTCCCATTTTCATGTGTTGGTTTGTGTTTTATGGTTTCATTAATGTGATTTTCATGTTTATGTTTGTGATACTAATCAAAGACACTAAAACAGTAGCAACAATATTTGAACTTCATTATACAATGAAAATCTGAATCAAAAGATCCATTTCATTCATTAAGCATAACCATAATTTTACAAAAGAAACCCACCTGTCACACCCCCAAAAATGGTTTGCAGCGGAAAGTAATGTCTTTGGGGTGCAACTCAATTGGTATCATAACACAAGTGTAAAGAACGGTTTTCACATCAATCATTTAGAATATATTTGATAAGTCAAAAGTGTTAAATTTACATTATGAAAAGTGGTGCGGAAGTTTGCCCATAAAATAAGTTAAGCGGTCCCAAATGTTTTATCAGAGTCTTCTATGACCATGCCATGCCCTGCCAAAAGCCTCCAGTAGCGTGCTATTGCTTGGTTCCTGAAAATACATGCTAAAGTGTCAACACGAGGTTGGTGAGTTCATAGAGTTTGTTATAAATAAGTTGAAAAGCGTTTAGAGAAAGTTTCCACGGCATAGGCATTGTAAATCCACTCAGTTCCAAGCCCTGCCCATTCAAGACTTGCAACCTGTGTGTTTACAACCCAATGCTAACATAAAATGATTAGGATAGATGACTTGCATACCAATGCACAATGTAATAGATGTCTTGCATACCAATGCACAATAGAATAGATGACTTGCATACCAATGCACAATGTAATAGATGTCTTGCATACCAATGCACAATAGAATAGATGACTTGCATACCAATGCAAAACGTATTAGATGACTTGCATACCAATGCAAAGCGTATTAGATGTCTTGCATACCAATGCAAAGCGTATTAGATGTCTTGCATACCAATGCAAAGCGTATTAGATGTCTTGCATACCAATGCAAAGCGTATTAGATGTCTTGCATACCAATGCAAAGCGTATTTGATAAACGAGAAAAGTAATTTAAGCATGTATCTCCCCCAAAAGTTCAAAACGTATAAAAGTAGGGGCTATGAAACTCACCTGATGCGATAGCAACAATACTAGTAGTGAATATGCTGGAATGAGGCTCGGTCTCTAACCGCGACCTAATGTGAATGATATGATCTAAGGTAAGCAAATGAAATGATTCTACTCATGCAATTACGTATGTTAACGATACCACTCGTTAGTTTTGAAAATAACGTTTATCGTCGAAAACTACATTTTTGACGTCTCGGCAAGTTATGAACTACTTTTCGTGTAAATATGTTGAAACGGCACTCCACGATCCTTGTTTGATGTTTTATTGTCAAATAAAATAGTTTCGTCGCAAAATATTACTTTTACAACTGGTGAAAATATGACTGAACGGCCTCGCAAAGCTAGTCGCAAAATATTGTACGTTAAGAGTTAGTAATAGAACTTGATGCTTTTGAAATCTTTGTGACATAATCTCTCAGCCGTCTCCTTTGACCTTTGATCATACGCGTCTCGATCATGTAGATAATCGGTCACCAACTTGGCGACTTGCTAGTTTTACACTTTTTATTTTTATATAATGGTTGTTTTTGGCGATACTAGGAAATTCATAACTTACTCATTATAAGTTCAATCAACAAGCGGTCGATTGATTTGTAAAATAGGCCGGGAATACTTCGTTTCACCTCAAGGAGTTTATGGCCCAAACCGCCTCGCTCAACGGGAAAATAGCTCGTAAGATGGTGCCTCGCAAAAACTGTTTACACTTAGAAAATATTGGAATTATAGTGAGGCTGTCAAAATAAGTTTTGTTAGTCGGATTTTCAGAAATTCATATCTTGGTCGTTACAAGTCGGTTTTCAATGTTCTTTATATCCACGCGATCGTCATAACATGAACTAACATATTCTCAGTGGCTCGGCTCAGCTAGACTACGGCTAACGCCTCGTTCTGTCCCCTGAAGTTCGGCCAACAGCCCGCATTTTCTGAAAATAATAGTTTTTCGTTGCTAACTTTAAAACATCGTATCTCCTTCGTTATAAATCGGTTTTTAGTGATTCAAGCGACCACGTTTTCGTGTTTGAGAGTACTTTCTATATATGAAAGCTAAAATAACGCCATGTTTACTGATTTTTCCAAAGTTTACATTTCTGGACAGCGGGTATATATATATGTTAAAAACTCGTTTTCTTGGTTCGCGGCTTGATCAAACAACTACCACACAACTCCACAAGTACACACATCCTACCATACACCTTCTTAGGGTGTCATGGGTCCTAAACATCACTAAAAATAGTGGGCTTCGCGGGGATGTTAATAAAACATACAGATCTAGGGATTGAGATAGTTTTAATGAAAAATAAAACAAGTGGTATACATAACATAGGTTTTGCATGGATAGCTCTCGAAATAAATAGGAAATACATCAATATAAGAACAATGGAAGTATGAAAAGATCAAAATTAGTGTTCTTGAGCTTACTTGATGATTGGTGAGCTAGGATGAAAAACGACCACAACCTTGGAGTTTTTATTGCAAAACTCTAACAAGGAAGGTATTTGAGACATGATTAATACTTGAACTTTGAAAAACTATGGATTCTCCTTGGTCTTGTTCTTGAGGTCGTGGGTTTGAGGAGAGAAAAAGAGAGGATGAACTTTGATTTTTAGCTAGTTGAATTGATAAAATGAATGTTAATGAAATAAACTAGTTTATGTATAAATTTTTCCCATTAATGCTTCTTGGTTTATTAGGCCAACTAGGGGGGGGGGGGGGGGGGGGCAAGCTTCTCCAAGAAGCTTTAGCATGTGCAATTTTTCACTTAAAACATTTTTAGGATAAGCCTTAGTTAGTTTAGTGTGTAATTTCGGCGTTATCGGGTACCGGGTTAACTGAAAATAAAACGTGACGAATAAAAATAAAATTCGACAAAGTTGTAAAAACTCATAAAATCATGTTACTGATAAGAATCGGGTGTTAAAATAGTGTTCGTGATAAAATATCACAAACCGATGGGGTTATAAGCCCTAACCGGGAAAATATAGCAAAAGGTTTTAAAACACCGGGTAAGTTAATAATATAATTTCTATATCATTATAATGAGCATGAAAATATGTTAGGATCATAGTCGGGAGTATTTGAGTATAATATTAGTAGCAATGACTGAGTGGTAACGTTTAATGAACATACGTAAATTGAAATGATGCAATCCCGTGCATAGTAAAGACTCGAAAATGCGAATTGTGACACCACCCTAGCCTACATCAACCAACCCCATTCATGTATACCTCTCCCTCACAGCAAACTCTATCTTCTTAAGAATCTTGTCGCGTATTTGCCTGGCTATCCTCATCAACGCCCTTACCCTACGCAAATCAATAGTCTCGAGTCGCCTAAGCTTTTTCGTATTATCCCTTGCATTTCATACTGCAGTGTGTGATCACTTGCAACCTCTCTTTCAGCTTTAGCTTTCGCTCTGAATGCTTTGCTCATTGATACCTGAAGCTCTAAATCATGTTGGAGCTGGTCTTGAACTGCCTTTGCTGGGATCTGTGGATTAACCTTAACTTGGTCAAATATCTTATCTGCCAAATATTTGTAAGTGCAGTGTTTTACATCCCTTGATTGAAGGCAAGTGTGTGTGTTTGTGTGTGTCTTCACAATCCAATTTTTTGTTACTATGTCTTTTCTAGCATACATAACCCATGGGCATTGATTGCTTTCAATTTCATCACCCGTTCCTACATTCTTCCTCTTCCTTTTAGTACCTCTATCAACTGGGCCACTTGATCCACTATGCCCAACAACTCTTGCTTCACTTTGGGCCACTTGATCCACTAGGCCCAACACCTCTTGCTTCACTTGGTCCAGTTGATATACTACACTCTGACTCTGTAAAGACTGGTAATTGGTTATCACATTTAACTCTTATCCTAACAGCATCATTCTTTATCAACTTCAAGTTTCTCCTGGTCTCAATGGCATGCAAATGTACTCTTTCCTTCACCTCTTTTGGAGTAGAAAATTTTTGGCCACTAAAAAAAAAAGTACTTCTCCCCACAAGGCTTCTTTGATAAACTATTTTCCATACCTCTTCTTATTGCCCTTAACTCCTTGTTTCTACTATAACCTGCTTCATCCTCAGAACCTGTTGGACTATCAAAACCTTCTACACTTACATGTGCTACTCCTTCTACATCATCTCCAATTTGACTGCAGTTGCCAATACTGTCAAAAGCTTTATTCCTAGTTAGACAAAACAGATTTACTTGAACCTCAGGTTCGGCTGCACGGTGTCCTTCATCATCCATAACAGCCTCTTCTTCATTATCTGCACCTGCATTGTCACTGGAGTCTCCTTCATATTCACTATCATGAACACTATCAATGTCATCTTGCACATCATTTTGTGCCTATTCACGATTACCCTGCACACCAACTTCCTTACCTCTACGCTCTACGAATGCAGCTTGTACACGAACATGTTCCTCAGTTCTACCAGCTTCTTGCAATTCATTTTGGGGAACATTTAGATCAACATCCAAGCCTACATTTAAGTCCAAGTCATCAACTCCAAAATGTTCGTCATGACTTAAACCAGAAGTAGTGTCAACATTCATAGCATCCAAATAACTAAACTCTAGACCCCTATCCAATTCATTCTCCTTAAACTTCATTAACCTAACGACTTCAGCTATTCTTTCACCTACCACATCATTAACAGTTGGTTCCACTGGGGTGAAACTCAGGTTTAAACTGCCAAACTATGAATCTATGTGTGGAAGGTCATTGTTTTAGTTTTCACCACATTCATTGTCAGTCAATTGTGTAAAAGTCAAACCTTGAGGTGACTTAGCTGAAGGTGCACAATTATCAGTATTCTCATGCCATGTCAAGTACAACATTTTACCAGGTTTTTTCCCTTACAGGCACTAGTACAAGGTTCATTAGACACATCTTCCTCTATTCTTGCCCTAGTTTGTCCAGTAACCCTAGTAGAACCATGCTCTATTTACACCTCAATCAACTTGAAACTAACTAGTAGGGAACTCAAACATCGAACATCCTCATCACATGACAGTGGAAACAACCCATCATCTAGACTACTCATTAGACTTAAATAGTGATAAAACAGAGGTTCATTCTTACGTGTGTAGCCTAGTTGAATAACCATCTGGTCTAGGTCAAACACTGAGAAAACATTAGCATCAACCTTATCGAAGATGTCTTCATCACCACCAATGTATTTTCTATCAGGAAAACACATGAATGACCCACCATGGTGTACTCGTATGCTGAATAAATGCCATGCATATTCTGCAATAAAAAGTCAGTTACTTAGTAAATCAACATATATTAACACAAGTTCATATCAAAATATATTTCAAAGAAACATGATTTCAAGTCATTACCATATTCCTTTTCGCACTCCATTTCCAACTGTTCAGTTGTAACCCTTACTCATTTTTTTCGCATCTTCCATGTTGGTAACGACATTGTTGACACAGATTTGTTTGACCTTTTACTCAGATTGCAAATTTAGGGACGATACTCGAGAGTTTTGAGATGTGATGGGTGATGTGATTGGGCGGGAAAGTGGGAAGGAAGTATTGGAACTAGAAATGTCAGGTACAATGGAAAGGGGTTTTGTGGTACTTATGGAAAGGCAACAAAGTGGTGAAATAACCCAAAAAACCAGCCATGCCACATCAGTAACGAGGGGAGATAACGAGCGTTATCCATAACGGGGCTCGAGGGACCAAATACGCACCGTTTTGCAACTTGGAGTACCCCGTTCGCCAGTAAACCCAAACGGGGGACTAAACGGCAAAACGGGGTTAACTTTAGGGACCAACGGTGTAATTTTCCCTTTTTTATTTCTGTTTTTCTTTAATGCAAATGTTTTGTTTTTTTCTTTTTATGAATATTTATTTATTGGTTATGCTATGTGTATACGGTTTTAAAGTAGTTATTAACTGTGTTTTTAACTTGAGTTCGGTACTTCATTCATTAAAATAAAACTAGCATTGTATCCACGCGTCATGAAATAAAATTTTCCGATGATGTATCTTAATTTATTATGATCTTTTTGACAATAAATTTACGGATATTAAAAATTCCATGTGACGTATTTCAACTATTTAACTAATGACAATGTTTTTCATTATACAATTGTGATAATAAATATTTTAGTGAGCAATGCTTTTTAGTCATTTAAAATATCTATTTAATTTATATAAAACTAAGTTCTATGGATACGAGTGTTAAAAAACAAATCAGTGAAACTGACAAGCCAAGCTGACCCGCTTAATCCGAAAACGCAAAAAATGATAACTAAGAAATCGAATCCGAAAAAACCAGAAATCGGATAAACCCTCTGATTGCGGTTTGATTCGGTTTTTGTTTTTAAATATCAGCGATTACCCGAATCGAAACGTGTTCTACATACATGTAGTTTTAAATAAATTTCGGCTGGATTAGAAATATGTGCAGTAGAATAAAATATAGAGAAAAATATTTTGTAATTTTAGCTTTATTATTTTTATTTCTTAAATTGTTGTTTTTGTATTTGAATAGTTTGTATAATATGCTTTATTATTTGTAGTAGTAACATTTGATGCAGAAATTGTGTTTAAGTTGGTTGTATTAGTGACATTTTATGTAAGGGTGTTTTAATAATTACATTAATTGTATTTATTGACCAGTTAATTTATGTATGTAATTGTACAAAAGTTAATTGTACATAATGCTTTAAAACATTTATTTCTTAAAATTAAGTTTATGAGTGGAGTAAATATTTGTACAATAAGCTTTATAATATTTAATGCTTAAAATTAAGTTTTGGAGGAGGGAAGTGTCTTCCTCCTTTATATGTAGTATAGATTTATATGTAGTATAGATATGTCACTCTATAAAGACCAAGTTTTATTACTATCTAATTATGTCATTCCAACTTTATATTAACCGTTAAAACTATTAGGCCAATTCAGTGTCCAATGACATCTAACGATTCATACATAAATTAATCTAAGGGTGTGTTTGTTTCATTAAAATGTTTTAGGTCTGAATTTGACTACCAAATCTTACCAATAAGAGGTGGCTAGAAAGTCTAAATCTGAACGAAATAATGTTGTTTGTTTTTTATAATTTTCCGAATGATTTTAAGTGCTCGTTTCTGCAATTTATTTAAGTAACTTATGTAGATATGAAACAAGACTTTTTATCATAAATATAACATAGTTAATAAACCATCAAATATGTTATATTAACACGAGTCTTCAATCTCTTATCGAGTAAGAGGCAGTAAGACAAGTCCCCCACCTCTTACTGAGTAAGATGTTATATGTCTAATTGGGTCTGACTCAAAAGAAAAAAAACAAACAAGCAAAACGTCTGACCACCTCTTACTGGTAAGAGTAAGATGGCTAGTAAGACTTTTTTTTTAAACAAACACACCCTAAGTAAGAAGTAAGAACAATATCCCATTTAACCCAAGCCATTTTATAAACTCCGAAATCCCAACCCAAAAGAAATCTCGCCTCATTTTCTCAAGACTATTTAGAACACATGCTGGAACACAAAAGATCGAGAAGTAATACAATGGTAGACTTCTGAGCACATATTTAACCAAGGTTAGCCTCCCTCTGAATGACACTGTTTTAGCTTTCCTATATGTTAATCTCTTTTTGAACTTCTCGATCACCAGTCTCCATGCCGACTCCCTTCTCATACTTACCCCATAAGAAGACCTAAATAAGTTAAGGGGATTTCCCTTTTGCTCAAATTGACTTTCAAGCTTGAGACATTCTTAAAGACCACACACATAAGGTTCTTTGCATTTTGTTCACTCCAATCTCCAAAAAGTATACCATCATCAGCATACACTGGAGATGCTTAATATTAATACCCTCATTACCAACCTCAGCACCTTTGACGATACCCTTATCAAGTGCGTATTGCATAATTACATTTAACCCTTCCACCACAAGAATAAACAAAAATGGTGACAATGGATCACTTTGTCTCACCCCTTCACCATGTTAAATTCTTTAGTGGGTGAACCATTTACCAACACTAAAATAGTTGTTGAAGATAAGCACACTTCAATCCATCTACACCATTTATTTATGAACCTCATACTTCTAAGCACATGTAATAGAAAGTCCCGTTTTATGCAGTTATATGCCTTTTTCAAAATCTACCTTAAATAACAAACTTTTCTTCTTCGCTTTCTTAATATACCCCACTGTCTCGTTTGCAATCAGCACGTCATCCAAAATATATCTTCCTTTTATAAACGCGTTTTGAACCTCACCTTCTAGTTTATCCACAACCACTTTAATTCTTTTGGCTAACATCTTTGCAATAATTTTATAGTAGAATCCAATCAGACTAATTAGGCTATAGTCACCCAACTCAGTGGGATCACTTACCTTAGGAACTAAAGTAAGAAAGGAAGCATTACACCCCCTTGAAATCTCTCCCATGGTCAAGAACCATCGGATCGCGTTAACAAGGTCCCCTTTCACTATATCCCATAATTTCTTAATGAATATGAAATTAAAGTCATCAGGACCGGGGCCTTATCGCTCCCACACCCACATATTGCACTCCAGATTTCTTTTTCACTAAACTATGCCTCTACCCGACTTACATCATTTTCCGAGAGTTTTGCAACCCTGTTATTACGAAAACAGGGCCATTCTCCCTCTTTCCTTGAAAATATTACCTTATAGTAATTATACATTTGATCTTAAATTGCTTCTGGATCCTCGCACCATAACCCGTGTACCATTTGACCTCGAATGTTATTCTTGTTATTTCTTCCCTCAACATCCCATTTAACTATTGACTTCTTCTTTAAGATACCAACCTTTTCTATATAGTTGTGTTGTTTTATTCTTTGTGGTATTTTATTTCAATATATGCCTAGCTACTTAAAAAAAAAAAAAAAAAAAAAAAAAAAAAAAAAAAAAAAAAACCAACTAGATACCTCTGCAAAGTTCACATTAGACGCATCGTCAAGGAATCAAAGATAACTTGAAGATGTACTTCTCCAATAAATGCTTGACACTTACCAACTTGTACGTGACATCCTCGTTTGTCTCTTATATAACAGGAATGTTGATCGGAGTTACTACAACTTCTTCCACATTTAATATCATATTTAAGAAGAGCATTTACTCTCATTCAACTCGTTATTATCCCTGGTCCAGTCAGAGACTAATAGTTCACTTGCAAATTATAACTCTTGTTTGAGTTTGCTTGATCAAAGAGCAAAACCTTATTGTCACAATTAAGTGTTTATCCGCAAAACACTCTGTAATTCACTGATTTATTCCAATAAGAATTATAAATTTAAATGTTTTCTATGCGTTATTGCCTTAAACCTTTTTATATATTGTTTCTTTTTCATAAAGTGTCATGGATTAGGAACCACAAAAACCATCAAAGTTATAAAATCGTTTTATTTTTGCATATATACATTATCATGTTGTACCTTAACAATAAACAATCTCCTCCAGGATTGTAAACAAAAAGATTAATCACTAATAATAATTAAGTTTGAGAACTATCTCGTTTAGGTATGTCAAACACACAAGTTTCACAACAATAGAGTATTATTGAAACTTTGAGTGAGTTTTATAATCATATAGAGTTAAAGTAGCTAAATTGAAACAAATAGCAAACTTTGATACTATTTGATGATTTTCACACTTAACTAAAATTAGGTCGCAATTTTTTTACACCGTACTAAAATCAACATGAATTCGATAAATTTGGTACAAAAATAAACAGGGTTAAAGATAATGGGTCAGAGACAAAGACAAATCAACTTATATGACCTATTTAATAAGTTTAATAAACCAGTCGTGTTCAAATTAAGCAACTGTTAAAAGATCAATAAAACACATAACTTGGAGTTTATGTTGGGTTTTGACTAAAATAAGTTTGTTACATACTCAATCTGAAGAAATAAACCGAAAATTCTTGTGTGGTTATTTATGCGTTGTTTTCATGGTTTTTAAGGTTGTTATATCATTTTGAGATTTAAAGAGTTAAAGAGTTGAATCAACAACCCGTTACTTATACAGGTTAAACGGGTTACGCATGTTAACCAAGTCCATTTAAAGGAATTTCTTGACACACTCAATATGCGATTGGTGTTCGACTTGGGGTATAACCAACCGACAAACCCTAATTGAACAATCCAAACCCGACAAAATTGTCACCCATGAATAAAACTACTTTAAGCCTATTCATGTTGAAGGCAAACCCAAAAAATTATACCAATAAAAGCAATATCAAATTAGAAGCGTAATTCTTTTTGTTGTTAAACGTTTTGCTAAACAAATTTTACATGGCATTAGTTCATCACCATATAAATGCAACATCTTTTATACGTATCTTAAAATCGCTACTCGTTTTTCCTTCTGTAATTCCAAAATAAATACAAAAGCCACTAAGAAGAAATGTTCCAAAGAGTTATGTCAGTTAATAATTCGTCTAGTACCGAAGATTCTTGCATGTTGTCGGCATTTTTATGCTCCAAATTTAAGATTTAAAGTTGATGCAATTTATTGTTGACAACCATTATAATTAATGTATTTAAGGGACCGTAACTATCATGAACAACCAACTAGTTACTTACACGACAGTTAAAAAAGAAAATTACTCTGTTTCACTACTACAGATTGTGAAATAGAGCCCCTTAATAGAGCCCGGTTTTAGTGAAAAACGGGCTCTAAAAGGATCCCATGTTTTGGAAAAAGGTATAAAGCCATGTTTTTTATTAGAAAACCGGGCTTTATTGTGAAAAACGTTAGAGCCATGTTTCTTTCCACAAAACCGGGCTCTATTCCTCGTATAGAGCCATGTTTTCTTTTTATAAAACCGGGCTTTATCCTTTAAGTGTTAAAGCCATGTTTTTCCTCCACAAACCGGGTTCTATTCCTAAAAAAACTAAATCCTTTTGAGCGGCTTATTTCCCCCCTTTACTTTCATTTTCAATTTTTACTTTCAATTCCAATTTTCATTACCTTCCCACAACACTAAACTTTCCCCCCTTTCAATTTCACAAACCCTAACCCTCTAACCTTCGCTGCCGCTTACTACCCCACCGTCACACAACACCACCATCACTACCGTCAAACACCATTACTGTCACAGGCAACCTTAACCAAGCTCGGGATTGTTTATATGTTTTTTGTGTTAGGTAATAAAGTATTGATTTTGGAATGAAATTGTTGAAATTCATTGTTTTTAAGCTCGGGATTTAAAATTATATAACACTAAAACAAATCTTTATTTTTAATACTAAGACAATTAATCAATTGTAAATGGGTGTTTTGATAATTGGGTGTTTTGGCCACAACTTTAGCTTCAGTTCTTTGTTTATTAATGGATGGGGTAAAAGTGGTTGATTAATGTTTGATATATGTTATATGTTGTAGGTTGACCATATTCTATGAGTACTTATAATTTTATTGTGTGCGTGTTATTGAAAACAAAATTAGAAGTTGAATCGTATTCTATGTTTACTTATAATTTTATTCGTATTTAGGTGTCTCATACTCAATTATTTATGTGTGCAGTTTAACTTGAGGATTTTTTATTCATGGAATATAAACATTTTTTGATGGATAGCGGTCTGTGATGGACAACCTGAACCGAACCTGCACCATCTCAAGGCTCCCTTGGTCAATTTCACTTATGTTAGTGTAAATGGTAAAGGTTGAACACATCATCTTAATGAATATTCTACATTACTAAATTATGGTGATGCATATAAGTTTGTGTTTACATGTACTGACAGTTAGTGCTGCTACCTGATCTTTTACATTGGCAATTTTATTTATACTTCTTAGGGGTTGAAAAAAAATATATTTAGAGATGATGAAGCAGAAAATAATGAACCGGTTTCATAAACGCAATTCATCAACTTCATCTTCTGTTGAGTTTAAATCATGTGAAAAACTTGAATTTAAATTTTCAAGTCTTCAAGCTCTTCAGGTAATGCATGTTATCATTGATATCGATATCAATATGTGTAATGCGCACTGACTTTTACTAAATCATTCTGTATTCGTGTTTGTTAGTTTGTTAGGGATGATGTTATTACACTACGTTTTTCTATTGGATGAATGTTAATACTATTATACAACTGTTTTTATAATGTTTATGGGTTATAAACTCTTCTACATTGCATTTGTGCCTGTTATGTTATGATAAAGATAGCTTTAGAAACTGTTTTGGTACAAGTGTATACCCTTAGACTGGTCTGATTGTTCGTAGGATGCATTACCAGTACCTTTGGTCCAGCTAGGATCCACATTATAGTAGGTTGGAGCAAAGTGGGTGCGATGGGTAATGGGTTAAAATGGTAAATGACAGTATCGATAAAAAACATGTCTGGTTGGTTTGACTTGCGAACACAAATTGCCCAAAAGTTACTAACATATGATTATATAGACTATATAGACTATTACAATAATAATCTACTTCTCTTGTATGTGTTGATTTAGGAGGTTTTACATATCTACATTTTCTTTTGGAAAACTCATTTTCATTTCTGCTAAATTATTCAGTTTGACCTATTAGAAAAGTTTACTGTGAATTACATGAATGATCCTATGTCAAATTATGGATTTGGTTCTTAGGTCCTAAGAGTTATATAGATAGTGTGGAATCGAGAATCTTCAGAATGTTGCACACGAGTGGTCGTGTTTTGAATGGCAGTTAAAATCTGTCAAATGTCCTGCACATGACGGTAATTGGTCATTTACACCATCGTCTCCCATACACGTATTCTCACCATCATAATCATCAGTTCATCACCACCATACAACCCATAGTCTTGGGTTATTGCATTTGTTTCCATGTTGGTACTCAGTACCTCGAGTGTGCCTTAGATTAAAGCTTGCGTATTAGTACTTCTTGCGTCGTGGTGAATATGAATGTGGTAAAATTTATTAGTTAGGATTGAAGATTAAGTGTGTTGGATTGTTTTCTTTGAAGACGAGTTGGATTGATTTATGTTATCTTTTTAATCTTGCAATATATATCACATCGGTTGCAGGTTAAGATTGGAGACACACTTCGGCGCTTCAATGCACATAATGGTCAAGAGGTATTTCTCACTTTCGGCCAAATTGTCAAGTAAGACTTCTCACATTTAGAGCTGTACAATGGAAGCTTTAAGTGAATGACTTGTATAAACAAAATAAAATCATGTAGCCTTTTCAAATAGTATTTTGATATATATGTTTTATTTATATTTCGGTTAATCAATTAATGGAAATTACATCTATTGATTTCCATACACTATGTTGGTCTGTTGCAGACTCTATCTGCTTCATTCTTATTTAATTAGTTTTCAGCATAATTATTAAATGCGTAACATGTGACAATTTCTCCAGAATATAACTTTGATAACAATTGATGATTGACTCTTACAGGTTTCTATTAGTGGACATCTGTTTGGCCAGTTTAGGAAGAAGCTTTGGATACTATTGAAGCTGCAGGTGGCTCCTTTCATCTGGTCAAGTGTCAAGTGGGTCAAGGCAAAGACTCGACGTCTTACTGAGAACTTGAAATGTGTTGTTTGCAAGAGTAGTCACAAGGTTAATCTCAATGTATGAATAGAAAGTAGTTGTAATATAAGTAAATCTTTTCTTATCTCTAATCAATATAATGTTCATTTGGCCAAAAGTTATTGGATTTCATGGCTGTATTTTTTTTTAAAATTTTTTTTGTTCACATAGAGCCATGTTCTTTGATAGAAAACCGGGCTCTATAACAGTTAATAGAGCCCGTTTTCAAAACCGGGCTCTATTTGCTTTTCACATAAAGTCCTTCCCCCTTTGTGCCCTCATGAAAAACCGGGCTCTATCAACCTTTTCAACCGGGCTCTATGTCCATTTTTGTAGTAGTGTTTTGTTGTCTTTGTACATTATTTAAGTTTTAGATTGCGTGATTTTATTATGTTCTACACCATTTTACTGCAATGACTATGGATTTCACAATATCATCTCAGGGTTTGTTATAAACTACTAGCAGGGTACCCGCGCGTTGCCGCGGCGGGTACCCTGAAATAATATTTTTCGGTGAATCATGTATTTTACTTTATTATGTTCTTTTTAATATTAAATTTACAGATATCAAGAATTTCATGTGACGTATTTCAACTCCTTAACTAAGGAATTTATGTCGTCTTTTTTGGTCTTTTTTAAAGTCATTCGTATAACATGAGCCCGTTTGGCCAGTGCCCGTTTAGCCCGTGCCCGTTTGGCTCGTGCCCGTTTAGCCCGTGTCCGTTTGACCCGTGTCCGTTCGGGTTCTAGCCCGTTTGGCCCGTGCCCGTTTGGCCGTTGTCCGTTCGTGCTTGAATATTTGTATAATGTGCTTTATTATTTGTATTAGTAACATTTAATGTAGGAATTGTGTTTAAGTTGGTTGTACAATATGCTTGATAATTTGTATTTCTTATGTAAGGGGTGTTTTAATAACTAAATTAATTGTATTTATTGACCAATTAATTAATTGACTACATTAAATATCTTGACCAAATTAATAGTGCTTTGTATTTTGTACATTAAGCTTTAAGACTTGTAAGTCTTAAAATTAAGATTGATGAGAAAGATCATTAATAGTGCTTTATGTATTGTACAATAAGCATTATAGCTTGTAAGTCTTAATTTTAAGACCAAGAGGAGAGAGAGTCATTCATGCTTTATATGTAGTATAGATAGACCAACTTTTTTCGAAATGCAACATACTTATAAATTCCTTTAGAAACAAAATTTTGTCATCAAAGTTGTCAGCAAACAATAATAACTTATAATATTACATGTTACCAAAGCTAATGTAACTAAACATGAATTAGGTATTGATAGAATTAGGTAACATCAAAAGAAAAGCAAACTTTCAAGTAGGTAAGTACCATATTAAGGTAACCTATGTTATCATAGAAAAGCAACGTCACCAAGTGCCCTCAAGGTATTAATATAAATGATTAAATAAAGAAATTTATGTCTTTTAAATTAAAATTTTCAATTTATTAAGGTATTTAAAAGCTTAATAAATGCGTATTAAATGCATTTTTTATTTTAAAATGAAAGTTTGAAATGAATTAATGCAGACTCCCTGGGTACGTGTTAGACAACCCTTTTTATTCAAAGAAGCTTAATGTAACTTTATCGAAACTATTAAGCCAACCTCGGATTGTGCTAGGTTAGATATTATTTAATACATCCGTTATATTAATTATTCATAATCTTAATGTTAAACAAGTTATGTTGTAAGTTTGATCCCCTTTGTGGTTAAAAGTAAGCCTGATAAAAAAGGACAAAGGCCAGGGTTGCAATGGTAATCGGAGACAAAGATTTTCTAAAAAAGTACTTAATATGGGACGGAGGGAGTAATTTATATTACATGTAATGCATGAATAACATTTTCTTAATAAATTTGTAAGACACTTATTAATGCATTTTTAAGCAATACTAGTGTTAATGCATCATGTACACATAAATTATCTTCCACAACATTATTTTTAATCCGTATACTTTTTTATGCAAATAATAATAATAATAATAATAATAATAATAATAATAATAAATAAAATAAAATAAAAATCGATAGAATCGCAAATTGTTAGAACGAGTTACAAAGTTCGAAATATATGATTTAATCGTAAGAGTGCTATCAAGAGCCAATCAAGACACTTTTTGAAATTTTGGAAAAAAACAACAAAAACAAAATAAATCTTCTCTATAAAATTGGGACGAATTTATTAAAGTTTAAATGATGCAAAGATGTAAAGTGTTAAGTTTATGATATAATATATTACTTATATATATACTTGTTTTATTATATATCTCTTTTCATAGTTAAATTAACATGATTTTTATAACATATGAGTTTTATTGGCATTTGTAAGCACTCTTTTACTTATATTTCATGCCTATGTGTGACAAATATAATAAAATAAACTTTAAACAATGTATATTCTTAGAACAAATTGTTTTTAACATGATGCAAATATACTTTTTTAAATATATGGTGCAAAAAAATCTAAAATAAAATGTCATTTTTATTCATTGTTGTATTTTATACCGCATAAATGTAATTAATTGACATTGTCTCATATTCACTTACGATTATATGCTACTGTAAACCAATTTGACCTCTTACTTCCATAATATTACCACCTACTGCCCCTGTATTGCCGCAAATCACAAGGGTAATCTACATTTTTTATATGAGTTAGTTTGATAACAATTATTTATATTCAAACCTAAAATTGTCATCATTCGTAAAGTTATTGTGTCAGAAAACATAAAACTGAAAAACATTTCTTACCGAATATTTTAATTGCAGTGTACTCGTCATGCACGAGTATCATGCTAGTTTTACTAATATATTGTGCACAAGAATTAAGAACTTTGTACTTTGTTGTTTACTAAGAGCATAAGGTGTGGTGATGGAGTCCCTCTCGTCGTTCCTACGTGGAAGACAAATGGCGCTCGCCGTTGCCTCGCTACCACACCATGCTGCCTTGTTGTTCCCTCTCGCCATCCCTGTCGCCGTTGCAGTGAAGTACAAACGACATTTTTTTTTTTCTTTTTTGATTTTTAAGGCTATGTAGAATCAGGTTTGAGTTTTAGTTTATATTGTGTGTGTGTTTTGAATATGAAGAAGACGAACTTGTTTTCATTTTTTTTAAACCTTTTAAATATATACAAGTTTTAATTCATACCTTAGACATTAAAAGGTTTTAGTTTATATCCTTAAACATTATATATATATATATATATATATATATATATATATATATATATATATATATATATATATATATATATATATATATATATATATATATATATATATATACACTAGACTTCGAAGCCTGCCCGATGGGCGGGCATGACTTGTAATTATAATTTTGATGGTGTTAGTTAACGTAAAATTATTTTTAACGACGCCGATTTTTATTTGGAACTTCTCCAACTAGGGAATATTGAAACCAAATACTTATTCTAAGCTTATAAAAAGTTTATAAAATTAAATGGATGAATGCATTTAACTGCAATGCATATGACTTCAACGACTAAGGAATATTGAAACCAAATACATATTCTAAACAAAATACAGTGAAAATTTCAAAAAGAAACACATGCAAGTGTATATTAACATATGATTGATGTTTGGCTTAATATGTATATAAGTGTAGAAATTTACTATTATTAATATAGTACACTGTACCAATTTGGTGCATCGAACCCGAACGATCCGTAATGAGCCTCCCCCTCCTCCCGTACCAATTTTAGAAAACGTAATGATCTGAGATCCCGTTCCCTTTTGATATCCATTGATTTTGTTTTCCTTTTAATATCCAAAGCTTGTATTTTCCTTTTGATATCCAAAGTTTGTGTTGTACAAAAAAAATATCCAAAGTTTGTGTTTCCTTTTTGATTTTCAAAACGCATCAAATTTATGACCATAATCATTCAAATTCTCTAGGCTTACAAAGAATGCGAGTTTCTGTAAGATTTACTCAGTACACATTTCTCCCCATAGTTACTCTTTTACCTGCCAAAGGACAATCTTACTTAGCCTTACCTTTCTAACAGGTTCATATATTTTGTTTATATTTTCATTACTTTTTGTAGGCACCCTAAAATTTTAACAATGTGACTATAAAGCTAATTAAATATTATTTAAAAAGGCTTCCAAACAATGATTAAAACAATTTCTCAATGAATAAAATAGAGCAATCCTCAATAAGTAAAACATTTACATTCAGATACCTAAATTTTAGGTAACGAAGATGTATTATCTGAATTAGAGGCATTAATACCTTCGACAATGTCTTCAACAAAATATGACATGGAATTTTGCAATGAACTAATCTTTGTCCGCAGAAGATGAGCTTCATTTTCAAGGTACTCTTTCTCTGCCAATAATGTCCCTAGTTTACCTTTTCCTTCCTCGTCAATTTTCTTCTGAAAATCCAAACACAATTTGCTAAATGTTTCCCTGAGTGAAGAATAGAAGACAAGGTTCAAACAGACTATTCCCTTGGCATAAAAGAGAAGGTATAGAGTTCTATAATACCTCTTGGTGTTCATTCTTTCAAGTATCTCGTCTCGTTTCATTTTAATAGATGACAGGTCGTTCTCCAGGTGTTCACTTGATGTTCTTGATTCAGCTAATTTAGAAAACATCTAAGGCCTCAAACAGATTAACATATCATGAAAAAATGAATCATATCTATCATCATCAATTACTTTGATTGCTTCTTTCCCTTCAAAAGATATTACCTAAAGCTTTTGAATGGTGAATTAAAAACTTAATTTATCTACTGACATTGCTTCAATGAACTACTAAGCACCAAATTCTTAATGTGTAATCCATTCCCATGCATTTTGGCCGTATGGATTAATTTTTGATGTTTAATCGATTGGTTTTAATTTCATAGTAAGCATTGGTAATTAATTTATAGGTAGCAAACATGAATATCACTGATCAAACAATATTATTTCTTATGATAGAAAAGTCCAGGAAGTAAGGTATTTGCAGAACCTGCAGATCCTTCTGTATGATCTGATGACGTGCCTTTTTCATCAAATGATCATTGACTAATGCGATAGTGTCAGCAGGGGTGTGTTCTCCTTTCATCTTAGATGATATCTGGAACGATTTTGTAAAGTTGGATATTTTTCCATCAATATCTTTAATCTCCTCCCTCATTGAAGTTACTTTGTCATTTTCCACTTGACACTGTACAAATCAATGAAATATGAAACCAATTAAACGTTTTTTACAATTAGTTATTCAAAAAAGACTTGTATGTTGGCTTTGAGAGATTTATATGTGAGCAATTGGAGGGAACTTTGTGCACAAACAAAAAAGATTAATCAGTAAATTTATAATTACAGTCACACACAATGTAATAAGACAAATTATGTTTGGAGGTAATGAAGGGAGTAAATCTTGTATTCAGTACCTCTTGAACTCTCTTGTTAGTGTATTAATGAATAAGTGGAACAGCTAATGACTTTTAGAGGGGAAGAGTTGTAAAACCCTAAATTTTTCATTCAATTGAAATTTCCATTTTGCCCCTCTAATATTTTTTTTTTTTATTTACGAGAACAAGCAAATAATAACACAAGAACATTATATATTTTAACCTAAGTTTAACCATATGTCATTTACACATTATTATTACTATATAAATACAAGTATCCTACACTTTATATTAAGAAGATATATACAATATGGAATTTATTTAAAATACGTATACACATTTTATATTGGTGAGTTATAAACCGAAATTCCAATTACTTGATCTATACACTTTTGCCTTTATGTCCTTATACACGATTTGGCTACATAACACCCACACGTTTTCTTTATCATAGTAAAAATCCGATCTCATTATTTTATATGTTCCTACATTTTTCTGATATACTTTAAGTCATTAGTGATCTTCTGTGCTAAATTGTCTAATTACTAGTTAAGAGATTTTACGTGGGCCATTAAAAGTTTAATCGAAATCTAAACTAATAAGAAAATGCATTTGACAAAAACATTTACTCACCTTTGCTTAAATTGTTAGTTTGCTAATTATTGCCTAGTTGGCTGCCTTAGGGAAATTAAGCATGGATATATAGAACAGTGTATGTTAATAGTTGTGACAACTTAAAAACCATGATGTCAATTCCACATTCTTTCGGTCAGCGTTTTAAGGCAAGCAAATAATCATGATATTCACACGTTTTACAACTTAAAAACCATGATCCGATCCTTGAATCAAGGCATTCACACGTTTTACAAATTAAGAAAATACCATAAAGTTCGCTAATACTTTCTCCTCATTAAAGGTAATTGAAATCTACCAAAAATAGGGACACGCTTATCCCTTTTATCTCCAATAATACGCTCCATCTTATACCCTGGTTATTCCCTCTCTTTAACGAGCAAGAAAACCTAAAACTACTCAGTTGTTGTTCTGAAATCAAGAAGAAGACAACAAGTGGGGGTGATCGATTGTGTGTGCAACCTTGGTATTCATCGAAGCAGATTTAGCGTCATGGTTAGGGTGTGGGCGACTATACAAATTGAAGAAGGTGATCCAGCCTTGGTGTTATTCTCGTATTTAGGATGATTCTGGTTCTATTGGTCATCTCTTATTCCAGCCTAAGGTACTCACGTTTATAACCTTATCACGCTTCTAATACTCGACTTGTTAATATGTATTAAACTTAACAAATCACGTGAATGCTGTCCATATAAAACATGTATATTAAAAGCTGACTAACGCCGGGTGTGGTGCGATGTTAATGTCGTATGTGTGCACCATTTTTGTGTCGAATCTGCTCTTCATCTAGGTCACCGTAAATACTAACTAAAACAAACAATGACAAAATTTATGAGGCTCTAAAATGGAAACCTGGGCATACGAATTTTAACAAGGGGTTTGGGCTAGTGTTGGGATGTGTTTGTATGTGCGACTTGCTGCGTTTCGTGGGTGTCAAAACTGATGCTCGCGGGCTGTTCTTGTTGTCAATTGCTGCCTGTTTGTTTCCCTCGCACCACTTTTGAAAACGCCTCACCACATGTCCTTTTGCCTAGTTTTTGCCTCGCTAAAAACCTGAATTAGTTGGAGTCGTTTGGCGAGAGTAACATTGGCTTCGTCCTTGTGTTTTTGCTCGCTGGAAATTCTACCAAGAGTGTGTTTGTTTGTGGCTTATGTCTCGATGTGAGTAAGTCTCACCAGAGTATGTTTACATAGCTCGCGATCAAATAGAATCGGGATAAAATCATGAAATATAAATACGAAATGAGCGTGTGTATAAGCGTGGTTTAAAGGCTTGATAACACTTTTGTCTCGTTAAAATTATGGTGCGAGTCGATTCGGTTAAATTCCTTACGTAGAAGATGGAAGCATGAATTCATATCAAGTATATAATAAAAAGCAAAAACAGTGTTACATGAATCAATAAAATGAGAATTGCATGTTGGAAGCTAGACGTGTAATATATGAGCCAAAAGAGCAAAGTGACATTTCTAACCCTCATCAATGATAAGGTTACTTGATAGACCCTGAATTTTGCTATATTAACACTTTGAAACCCAAGATATTAAAAGTTGTCATATTAAATCCTAAATCATTATATTAAACATATTAAACCATAAAGTTATTTAAATTGTCATTGTAAACTTAATTTAGAAAACCTATTAAATCGGGAAAGTTACTAAATATAGAAACCTTCTATATATGGCAGGCTACTAAAAAATAGAAAGAGACCGAAATTATGAAATCTGATTTAAAATGAACTTATAAATAATATGTGATCATTAATTTGTATAGGTTCGGTGAAGAAGGAATGACCTTCCATTCTGTGTGATCCGCCTTTTATTCGTTTGTATGTCTGAATAAGGTACAGATATTCTGACCTTCTCTGTAAGGTTTCCTATGATTCTTTTCTGATCTGTTAAATTCTCTGCATTGATACTCTGTTACGATCCCTTGCTATGACACCTTTGCTTCGACCTTTGATCTCTGATTTTGAACCTGTGATATGAAGACCTTTTTGATATGAGATGGAAATGTCTTAAGTAAAGTATTTTGAAAGGGTTTTTCAAGCATGATATATTAACTTTAAGAAAACTATTTTGAAGTTCGTTTTATGAAAACTAATTGAAAGACCATTTATGAAAACTATTTTTGAATGATTGTTTTTAAATGAACCCTAAGAGAAAACCTTTTGAAAAGTACTTTGGATATTGAACCTTTTGAAGATTTGACCATCGGATACATTGACCCTTTTTGGATATTGACCTGGAATATTTGACCTTCTGATATTTGAACTTCTGATACTTGACCCTCTGATACTTTGACTGGTCTGATTATGAACTTCTGATATTGAACCTTCTGATATGACACCCTGATTATGATATGAACCTTTGACCTTTGACCTTTGACTCTTAGTTTGATACCCGAGCCACTTTTCTGTTACCTAGCCAGGAAGGTAACCTGGCCGTGTCTGTGATGCACCACTGGCATGACTCATGTGTGGGTGAGTGATTCCTCACACCGTCCCCATTCTGATTATGATATGCGCATTACTTTGATTATGGATTATATATGTTTCTGGGGGGCGTATGGATTGCAATCCTAGATCTGATCTGTTTAGTGGATTTAATCTGATATGATATGACTTGTCTGGTGACTGGTGCTGTGTGCAATACACGCCTTTCACATATATCTGGGAGCTAGCTACTCCATTTGAAGAATGAGGACACCCCTCATATTATCTGATTATCTGAGAGGTCTCCCCTCTATATGATTATGAAGATTTATGGTTACGTTATGATATGATCTGTTTCTGGGCTCGTGGTGGATTACTATCCCTTTTCTCTTTCCTTTATACTTATTCATTGACTTATCCCTTGAACCATATTACATCTGTTTGACCTTTGTTTCTGTTATCCTGTACTATTCTCTATTTCTGTTTATTATCGTTATATCTGTTCACTGGGCTTTTTAAGCTCAGCCGCACGTTTTCTTTTCGTGTGCGGCAGGTTATAAGCAGGACGACGGGTTTGGGTATGAGTGAAGAGACTTTTGGAATTAGAAGACTTGATAGTTATTCTGAAGTAGAAGTCATTAGAAGGATTGCATTTGCAGACTTAGTATTTAGTTTTGTTTCATTCTTAACCTTATAATGTTAGTATTTCGTTTGTAACCTTTGAAATTTATTGTATTACTATTGATGTATGCTTTGTTTTGATCTGATATGAAACCATTATTGTGATATCTTTACCCTTGTCGGGTTGGGGTGTTACAATTTATGGTATCAGAGAGACAGGCTGCGACTCGTAATACATTTACCCTTGACCTGTGAAGTATGGACCATTATGTTTCCACTGTAGGCGCTCATAAGACAACCTTTAAGATTTGCTTTAGGATTTCCCTATAGGAACTTAAGTTTTGACCAGTGAGGAATGGGTAGACTATAAGTCTTTTGTTTAATTATCATTGCTTCCGCATCGCTCTGATTTATGCCCTGCTTGTTAAGCTCATGCTTTGCACCACCTAAGATTCCGACTTCGACCCTTGATTCTTTTGTTAATCATTTTGATGTCTTTTCGGGTATTCTGAGAATCTCTATGACGATGACTTACTGGATGCATTCTGTTATATGCTTTTGATAATCTATGAATCTTCTGACCCTATCTGAGTTCGTCTTAAGCATCTCTATTCCCATGAGTATAAGGATGCTTTCCTCTCACTTTTGAACGATCAGACTTGCGTTTTCATTGAATAGTTAGTTTTGATCTGTATTCTGATAAAGGATAGGTTGATTGATCATTGAAGATTACCCTCCTATGTTCCACCTTCGGTGTTTGAAACCATTTGAACTCCCTACCATGATTCCGATTGTTAAAATTTTGCTATTACTACCTAATTTGGTTCTTCACTTCCGACCTGTTTGATAAGCAGTTTGATACTCCTCTGATCGTCCCGAAGGTCATTTAACCCTAATGTGTTTGACACATTTTATAAATTCATTACCCGTGCTGGATAATAATGTATCACCTGATAGTACTCTGTTCTTGCAAAGTCCATTACTACTCCTATGAGAACTCTAGTGATTATTAGCCAGGGATACGACGATAATTTTGTCTCGATGTGAAATTGTTAGCTGAGCATGATGATGCTGATTACTGATATTCTATATGCCCCACTTTTGACAGTTATACGATCTTTGTATTACCGATGATTCACAACCTACCTGCCACTTATGCTATTTAGCCAAACAAGAATCCAACACCTTGAATTGTTCGCTTATCTATTTCCACACTTTGATGAACCATGTACTTGACCTTGATATATGAACTATCCGTCTGGCTTGGCGACCGTACTCATCCTACGAATCCGTTTACTTTTGACATATTCGATTTTGAGGTCTTTAAGTTATGGATTGACTGGCCCTCATACGCTGCCAGGGACTACCGTATCTGACTTGTGACCTTTAGGAATATGTTTCATCCCACTTTCGTTATGATAACCGGTAACCGCTCAAATCTGTTAACGCTGCTATGGAAACATCTACCTCGATCTCATCTGATTGTTGGTTGACTCCTGACATATATTACCCATCCTTAGAAGCTTTGGCATTGGAAGTTTTGTTGTACAAATTTTCTGTTGTTCCCCGATGGAACTCTTGGGTTTCCCTCCTGTTTGAGAAGTAGAATGAAATTTGAACCAATCTCAGTTGTCGGACCATGATGCCATAGAAGTTGAGAAATTGGGGAAGATGATGGAATATGATTTTGTTCACCTCAGTGTTTCATTTTGAATACCCTATTAGTTGTGAAGAAGAAAGAGAAAACTTTGGAGTATCGACTATCGTAAACCAAATCGTATCACTACCATGACCACCTTTCAATCCAGCGTAACAATGATTGATTCTATCTTTGTAAACTCCGTACCAGACGACCTCTGTGGATGATTGAAGGACTGAAGAAGCAACCACAAGAACTTCTAAGAAAAGAGATAACTATTTGAGAGTAACCTCCGGGAAGCATTTCAGTGTTAGGCACGAAGAGGAACAGGTAGATCATTTTGTAGAGTGACCCTTTGTTCAAGAAGAGTAGATTGGATTGGCGTCCCGAGATTGTAACAGACAACACTACCACGCACCCGGTGACGACAGCAGTTTGAGTCGGCAAAGTCCGAACGGTGTGAGAAGACCTGCCAAAGACACGCAGTCTTGCTTCTCTATTCATTTTAGTTGTACTAAGATGAATTGAGAGCAGAAGCAGACTCGCGAATGGAAGAATGCACAGTGACCATGCCGGAGATTCACGTTACCGCACCACAGTTCCAAGAAGGAGTGCCGAAGGCTTGAGGGACCAAACTCGAGTTTGTATTTCCTTTCCACCCTATGATTATAAGATAGACTGCATGGACTTGGAGGAAGTTTAAGATCATGTATTTGAATGGACGATAATTCTGAAGCAAACGGTTGTGTTTAAAAGAGTAGATTCTGGTGAGTGATGAAGGATTGACGCTACTGGCTACGTATCCAATTCTGATAGGCAGTCTAGACCTTTTTCGTTACTTTTTCGAGTAGTTCGTTCTCCTCTTAGATATGGTGTTGGATTTTGATGACCTCTGAGACTGTAGTTGGGTTAGGTGGATTAAGATAGGTTATTTTGTTCACGACTTGAGATAAAGTATGACCATCATGAGGGCATATTTATATGATGCCAGTATTATGACGTCTGGCCAATGTGATAATACTTATATCATATAACGTGCACTTATTGTGGGCATAGGATATTTCGAGGAGCGCCTTAGAGCTTTAGTAATTCTGATAACAGTTTGAGATCATCTGCGTTAGTGAGACTTTAAGTTCATTCTACCTATACGCGTAATCCGCTTTCACCGTTATGCGATATGATACGTCTGGATACTCGTCACGCGTTCTGCTGACCTCTGTACTTCTGATAAATATCTTAGGTTCTGTCGTAGAACTTTCAGCCAATTGATGTTATCGACAATCTATTTCTGTACGTTCTCATCTGATTTGTCTAATCAAATTCTGTGGACGGCATATCCGTCAAAACCCTATGTAATTCCTACGTCTCTTCCGAGAGAATCCGATTATCATCTATTACGTTTGGTATATTATTCTTTTGTTCTGGATTCATTATAGTATGTCTTTTCTGAGGAACCAAACCTATTTTAGATCAACAAGATCGAGTCATGAGAAACAAGTCATTCACATTTTCGTTCGCGGTCCGCTGTTCTTTCCATTTTGTTTCGCTTCAATTTTCGAGGACGAAAATTTTCTCTTAGAGGGGAAGAGTTGTAAAACCCTAAATTTTTCATTCATTTGAAATTTCCATTTTGCCCCTCTAATATATTTTTTTTATTTACGAGAACAAGCAAATAATAACACAAGAGCATTATATATTTTAACCTAAGTTTAACCATATGTCATTTACACATTATTATTACTATATAAATACAAGTATCCTACACTTTATATTAAGAAGATATATACAATATGGAATTTATTTAAAATACGTATATACATTTTATATTGGTGAGTTATAAACCGAAATTCCAATTACTTGATCTATACACTTTTGCCTTTATGTCCTTATACACGATTTGGCTACATAACACCCACACGTTTTCTTTATCATAGTAAAAATCCGATCTCATTATTTTATATGTTCCTACATTTTTCTGATATACTTTAAGTCATTAGTGATCTTCTGTGCTAAATTGTCTAATTACTAGTTAAGAGATTTTACGTGGGCCATTAAAAGTTTAATCGAAATCTAAACTAATAAGAAAATGCATTTGACAAAAACATTTACTCACCTTTGCTTAAATTGTTAGTTTGCTAATTATTGCCTAGTTGGCTGCCTTAGGGAAATTAAGCATGGATATATAGAACAGTGTATGTTAATAGTTGTGACAACTTAAAAACCATGATGTCAATTCCACATTCTTTCGGTCAGCGTTTTAAGGCAAGCAAATAATCATGATATTCACACGTTTTACAACTTAAAAACCATGATCCGATCCTTGAATCAAGGCATTCACACGTTTTACAAATTAAGAAAATACCATAAAGTTCGCTAATACTTTCTCCTCATTAAAGGTAATTGAAATCTACCAAAAATAGGGACACGCTTATCCCTTTTATCTCCAATAATACGCTCCATCTTATACCCTGGTTATTCCCTCTCTTTAACGAGCAAGAAAACCTAAAACTACTCAGTTGTTGTTCTGAAATCAAGAAGAAGACAACAAGTGGGGGTGATCGATTGTGTGTGCAACCTTGGTATTCATCGAAGCAGATTTAGCGTCATGGTTAGGGTGTGGGCGACTATACAAATTGAAGAAGGTGATCCAGCCTTGGTGTTATTCTCGTATTTAGGATGATTCTGGTTCTATTGGTCATCTCTTATTCCAGCCTAAGGTACTCACGTTTATAACCTTATCACGCTTCTAATACTCGACTTGTTAATATGTATTAAACTTAACAAATCACGTGAATGCTGTCCATATAAAACATGTATATTAAAAGCTGACTAACGCCGGGTGTGGTGCGATGTTAATGTCGTATGTGTGCACCATTTTTGTGTCGAATCTGCTCTTCATCTAGGTCACCGTAAATACTAACTAAAACAAACAATGACAAAATTTATGAGGCTCTAAAATGGAAACCTGGGCATACGAATTTTAACAAGGGGTTTGGGCTAGTGTTGGGATGTGTTTGTATGTGCGACTTGCTGCGTTTCGTGGGTGTCAAAACTGATGCTCGCGGGCTGTTCTTGTTGTCAATTGCTGCCTGTTTGTTTCCCTCGCACCACTTTTGAAAACGCCTCACCACATGTCCTTTTGCCTAGTTTTTGCCTCGCTAAAAACCTGAATTAGTTGGAGTCGTTTGGCGAGAGTAACATTGGCTTCGTCCTTGTGTTTTTGCTCGCTGGAAATTCTACCAAGAGTGTGTTTGTTTGTGGCTTATGTCTCGATGTGAGTAAGTCTCACCAGAGTATGTTTACATAGCTCGCGATCAAATAGAATCGGGATAAAATCATGAAATATAAATACGAAATGAGCGTGTGTATAAGCGTGGTTTAAAGGCTTGATAACACTTTTGTCTCGTTAAAATTATGGTGCGAGTCGATTCGGTTAAATTCCTTACGTAGAAGATGGAAGCATGAATTCATATCAAGTATATAATAAAAAGCAAAAACAGTGTTACATGAATCAATAAAATGAGAATTGCATGTTGGAAGCTAGACGTGTAATATATGAGCCAAAAGAGCAAAGTGACATTTCTAACCCTCATCAATGATAAGGTTACTTGATAGACCCTGAATTTTGCTATATTAACACTTTGAAACCCAAGATATTAAAAGTTGTCATATTAAATCCTAAATCATTATATTAAACATATTAAACCATAAAGTTATTTAAATTGTCATTGTAAACTTAATTTAGAAAACCTATTAAATCGGGAAAGTTACTAAATATAGAAACCTTCTATATATGGCAGGCTACTAAAAAATAGAAAGAGACCGAAATTATGAAATCTGATTTAAAATGAACTTATAAATAATATGTGATCATTAATTTGTATAGGTTCGGTGAAGAAGGAATGACCTTCCATTCTGTGTGATCCGCCTTTTATTCGTTTGTATGTCTGAATAAGGTACAGATATTCTGACCTTCTCTGTAAGGTTTCCTATGATTCTTTTCTGATCTGTTAAATTCTCTGCATTGATACTCTGTTACGATCCCTTGCTATGACACCTTTGCTTCGACCTTTGATCTCTGATTTTGAACCTGTGATATGAAGACCTTTTTGATATGAGATGGAAATGTCTTAAGTAAAGTATTTTGAAAGGGTTTTTCAAGCATGATATATTAACTTTAAGAAAACTATTTTGAAGTTCGTTTTATGAAAACTAATTGAAAGACCATTTATGAAAACTATTTTTGAATGATTGTTTTTAAATGAACCCTAAGAGAAAACCTTTTGAAAAGTACTTTGGATATTGAACCTTTTGAAGATTTGACCATCGGATACATTGACCCTTTTTGGATATTGACCTGGAATATTTGACCTTCTGATATTTGAACTTCTGATACTTGACCCTCTGATACTTTGACTGGTCTGATTATGAACTTCTGATATTGAACCTTCTGATATGACACCCTGATTATGATATGAACCTTTGACCTTTGACCTTTGACTCTTAGTTTGATACCCGAGCCACTTTTCTGTTACCTAGCCAGGAAGGTAACCTGGCCGTGTCTGTGATGCACCACTGGCATGACTCATGTGTGGGTGAGTGATTCCTCACACCGTCCCCATTCTGATTATGATATGCGCATTACTTTGATTATGGATTATATATGTTTCTGGGGGGCGTATGGATTGCAATCCTAGATCTGATCTGTTTAGTGGATTTAATCTGATATGATATGACTTGTCTGGTGACTGGTGCTGTGTGCAATACACGCCTTTCACATATATCTGGGAGCTAGCTACTCCATTTGAAGAATGAGGACACCCCTCATATTATCTGATTATCTGAGAGGTCTCCCCTCTATATGATTATGAAGATTTATGGTTACGTTATGATATGATCTGTTTCTGGGCTCGTGGTGGATTACTATCCCTTTTCTCTTTCCTTTATACTTATTCATTGACTTATCCCTTGAACCATATTACATCTGTTTGACCTTTGTTTCTGTTATCCTGTACTATTCTCTATTTCTGTTTATTATCGTTATATCTGTTCACTGGGCTTTTTAAGCTCAGCCGCACGTTTTCTTTTCATGTGCGGCAGGTTATAAGCAGGACGACGGGTTTGGGTATGAGTGAAGAGACTTTTGGAATTAGAAGACTTGATAGTTATTCTGAAGTAGAAGTCATTAGAAGGATTGCATTTGCAGACTTAGTATTTAGTTTTGTTTCATTCTTAACCTTATAATGTTAGTATTTCGTTTGTAACCTTTGAAATTTATTGTATTACTATTGATGTATGCTTTGTTTTGATCTGATATGAAACCATTATTGTGATATCTTTACCCTTGTCGGGTTGGGGTGTTACATTTGTGCTATATGATTCGACTTCAACGCTTCAGACTCTTGAATTCCAGACACAACTGATTGCACATTTTTCTACAAATAAAGCACGACTGATAAGATACAAAAAACATAGGGAGTCTTTTATTAACAGAACGTCGGTTCATTTGTTACCAGTAGCCTCTCTCGCTTGACATGCATTAGCTGCAACTTTGCTTGCTCATGGACAATATTGCACAAGAGCAGTTTTGTTTCATCAGTAAAATGTCTAAGCAATTTAGAGAAAATTGGTACTTAGCACATAAAATTAAAAGATCTCAGGAGGGATACAGCTTGAATTACCTTTTATCTTGAATTTTACTGGTGGAATTCACAATGGTCTGTACAAATCAAATAATGAACTCCGTCTTAGCAGGTAAGTTATAAGCACATAATCAATACAGTTATAAGCATGCCAACCTGAGATTGAATTGCCTTATAAAGAAGCTCAAATGTTTTTGACTTCTGAAGCTGCCCAAGAATATCAACCAAACGAACTACTTTTATTTTGGCTAAGGTCCTTCATTAAAAATAATATGAGAAATGATCGAATTAACAAAACTTATAATAAATGTGAGCAGACTACAAATGTTGAGAATCAGTTCCCTAATGTTCACCCTACTATTTAATCCTAATTCTTTTAAGATAATCATCAAGTATCGAAAATGTATAAGCAAATGATGATCTTACTCTTTAGAAGCATTAACTCTTTCAAGTTCATTAGTCGAATTTAAAATCACTGTTGATCTATGGTTGTTGGTCATCTGCCTATTACTTTAAAATAACTTGTACTTTGAACATGACGAATAGTATGCATGTGAAGTTGCAATAGTTCATAATTAGCAATCACTTGAGTGTGGGCAGTTTGAGTTATGCGAATGTAATAAACTACTTAACCCTGAGCATAATTCGAGTGTTCATTTCACATAAGCATGGCATCACTTATTACTTTGGTCATCAACCGATTCACCTATAGCTTAGCTTATCAGATTGGCCTTTGACATTTCCATTTATATGTTAAGCTGACAACTTTCTACACTGGTTACGGACTTCAGATTATCAGTGAACCATATAGAAAATACCACTAACCACATAGGATGTAATCCAAAGTCCTATTTACAACCATATCAAATCCTGGTAGGTTATTTCGTCGATCTGAAATATAAAGGCAGCATGAATTCTATTGTCATGAAAAAGGGTGCCGAAATATTTGTGTGAGAAGTGAAAAGTAAAACGATTATATAGTTATCCTGAACTATTTAACATATTCAAATTATTCCAGACCGAGAGTTACGAAGTTCCCTCCAGCCCTCCATTAAATGTTTAAGATACCCCGTCTATGTCTGTTCATTTTACTAATTGCAAGAGCATGAATGTGCAGAACCTCTTTTTTGTGTCTTTAAATGTCAACTATGCCTACCATTACAAACCATGAAACTTCCTTAACCTCTCCTACATACTGACACATAACAATTGCAATTATGATTACAAATATACATTAATAATGACATGATTGACATCTAAATCCCTAAAGAAAGTGAAAACCTCTAATCTGCTGTGTTATTCAGTTTTCTCCCTGAAACAGACACTTCATAGCCTCATAGGGGTCATGTATACACATTGTTTGAACAGAAACTAACCCCTGAATAATGCAACTGATCCCTTCACTGGAAATACTTGCACTGTAATCCGAAAATACAAATGTAGAGAGAATTGGTACAGTCTCGTGCATTTTGCGCATACCTTAGCAATCTTTACCCACACGAAAACTGTAACAATTCGCATTTTCAGGTTACTATCCATTTCCGAATTTTTACTATTCATTTTTACTATTCACTTTCACTATTCATTCCCGAAAATTTTTATTTCATATTCTCGCAAGTTAAACTATTTTAATGATAATCCGAGAGTTTGACACTCGTCGGATCATTTCTGCAAAAATAACTAGTCACTATTCATCAAAATATGTAAACACTATTCATCAAAATATCTAAACACTATTCATCCAAAATATCTAGATATTTTCAGAAATTCACTAGTCGTGTAAATACTCATTTCTCGTGGAAAAATTATTCTAAATACAATGGTACTAATTTCGTGTCATAAATCGAACGTTATCAAGCCTAAATGAGTCCCAAACCATAATTACACAAAAGTTACAATAATGACCCCTGTAAAAATATTTCTCGTTTTATATATTCATTTTGTTGGAAAAACTATTCTAAACGCAACGGCGTAATTTTCGTGACTTGAATCAAACGTTTGCTAGCCTAAATAAGTCCCGAACACGAAAAGCAGAAAAGTTACACAATTAGTCCTCGGTTGAAATTTTCCTATAAATGCCTTTATTATTTCTTGCACCACCCCTCTCTTTATCTCTAAAGTCCTTAAACCCAAGGCGATTCTTAGCTATTTTAGCTAGTTTCTTTCAAGAACGTGCAAGCGTTCTTGAGCAAAAGCTAGATTTTGATCTACTTTGCTTCGAGTTTTCAAGAAAGGCGTCGTTATAATCTTCAAATAACTTCAAGTCTCCAAAAAGACTTTGTTATTATCTTATTTTAGTATCGGGTACTACAACACTAGGGAACTTCATGTGAGGGGTTTCATTTGGGTAAACGGATCGACGAGTTGCTGGATTTACGAATTAAAGTGTCCTAGCTCCTCGAACGTTTACTACATGACCTCTGAATTATGATGGCCCGAACGGTAGTTACGTGTAGAGACTTCCTGGCTTAATCCATCAATCCCGTTATACGTGGTGATATCATTAGTTCAAGGTGAGTTCTTAGCCCCTACTTTTATACTTGTTTTAACTCTTTGGGGGAGATACATGCTTAAATACTTGTTCTTATTTTCATACACGCTTAAATACTTGTTCTTATTTTCACAAGTAAACTAAACTCTTATACTTTACCGTGAGTCATAGCCCCTACTCTTTTAATACATGTTTTATACCTTTGGGGGAGATACATGCTCAAACTATACTTTTACAAATACACGTTTAACTTTATGATACAGTTAGTCAATGATTCAAATCTATGTGATACTTTTATTCTTTTATGCTATTTATATGTGACGTCTTATTATGTGATACACTGTTATGTGTAAATCTATTAATGTGGATTGAAATTATCAAATACATGATTTATGCAATTACTTAAATGTTTATACTTTTATACGATACGCTTTCATACTTGTCTTTGGGAAGTAGGCACCCAGTAATCTTTGGGAAATGGCACCCAGTAATCTTTGGGAAATGGCACCCAGTAATCTCATGATGCATTGATATGCAAGACATCTACCCTAGACATACTATGTTAGCAGTGGGTTGTAAACACACAGGTTGCAAGTCTTGTATGGACGGGGCTTGGAACTGAGTGGATTTACAAGGCCTTTGCTGTGAAATCGTTATTAAAATATACTTGATAGACATACTATGTTAGCAGTGGATTGTAAAAACACAGGTTGCAAGTCTTGTATGGGCGGGGCTTGGAACTGAGTGGATTTACAAGGCCTTTGCTGGGAAATCTTTATTCAAATACTTTACTTTTAAACTAAACTCTATGAACTCACCAACCATTGTGTTGACACTTTAGCATGTTTATCTCAGGTTAGTAAGGCGATAGCAGGTGCATGGAATGTAGAGTCGCACGACATGTTTTGAAGACTTTATACATTCGTATTTACCATTCGATAGTACATTTTGTAAACATTTATATATTATACTTTGGGACCTCATTGTTTGTAACTCTGATTTCATTAATCGAATGGTAACTTTTCAAAACGTCTCATTTAGAGGTCGTTTTCTATAACTTGTACTTTGTATTATGAAGTAGCACCCCAGTGACACAATCTTCCGCTTCGATATTTTGGGGGTGTTACAAAAACAGACACATATTCAGTTCACAAACCTAACCTAATTGGCTAACACGTCATAAGTAACCAAATTACCTGGAACTCAAATACGATCCCAAGAAGAAGTAAATGCCTTCTTAGGATTTGAAGCTTAGCATCAGAACCCAGCTGCAAAAGCAGTTATCTTCAATGAACAACCACCGTTAACATTTTTGTTCTTTTTTCTAGGAAGCTCTTGTATAAAAGAAGCCCATTGAGCACCAAACCTGATATCAAAATCAATAATATGAATGTAACTGGAATCACCAACAGCTTCAAGTAATGTTTGATTTTAAGTAAAATTCATAAACTGTATAATTGGTGAAACTTCAGAAAGAAGTTTATAAGCACACATCTTAAGCATACCATTCGAAGGTGTCGGGATTGAATTTGATATACCAAAAGCCATTTGCATTTGCAATGCTTCTTTAAAATAAAAACCGGATCTTTGGATGGGGTTTTTATAAGGTGCTGAGATAGGTGAAGGAAGGTGGTGATTGAGCCGCGCCAATATCCCTTGCGCATGGGAAAAGTTTCCACGTAGCATTAGCTCAGACGCGGCGTATAGCTGGTCACAGATAAGCTGTTTCTGGTGGTGGTTGTGTGACAGTTGAGGGGCAGGTGTTGGTGGTTCTTGTTTCACCATAGCTGCCATCATCGACTTCTGTTGGTGGAGTGACAGATGTTGGTTCTGTTTCTCAAGTAGATACTCATGACTCCGATCAAAAGCAGGGGGCTTTTGAATAACCGGTTGGGGAAACTGAGGGTTTTGGTCAAATAGGTTGTTCTGCAATAGTTGTTTGAGGGTAATAGAAGTGTCATCCACATCACCGGATATCCACGGCACCTGTAAATTGCCACAGGAATCAGATAACAATCGTTCCCAATCATCTAACCTAACACCACCAAATATTTTACTACTACATAACCCAAATCCAATGCAAGCCGCTGATATTTGTAGCTTGCCACTGAAATGGGAGAATTAAAAGAAGTGTAACTATATATTATATTCGTCTCTCAACTCAATCCACCGGAGATAAAATACAAAAGTCGTCTCCAACATAAGTCACTATAATTGGTATATATTGCTATTCCAAACACCCATATAAGTACTCAACTAACAGTAAATCAGTTATGTACAGCAAGATATTACGAAAGTTTAAACATATAAATTAATAACATAAGTTAAATTGAGGCACTAAAAAGTTACTGGACAAAAAAAAATTCTGTTGGTCAAAACGTACCTCTGTGGTTGTACAGAATCTCATTCAATGGCTCCAACTGAACGCTTTAATGAACATTTGGTTATGGATGATGAATTGAACCTATTACCAATCTCGTCTCATATGAAGTCTGTAACACCTGTTCATGTAGCAAAGGTTCATAATTATGGCCTGACAATATGAAAGAGCGATATGAAAGAGCGACTTCAGCATTACCTTCACCTACCTGAACGTTCACGCTCCAACTTAAGTTTGTCTAACCCCCAAGCGTACTTAAAGGACTTTTTGTTCATCTCAGCAGCTTCCTTTTCCAAATTTTCAATCGAAAGCTCGTCAATACCTCCCAACTTGTAGATCAAGGGACCAGTGGTTGTAGACTTGCCAGAGTTGACATGCCCAATGACCACAATACTGATATGAACCTTTGGAATTGGCATCTGAAATACCAAACAAATATTTGATATCAATACATAGCTAATAAGTACAACAACCTTTAAAAATTCGTGAAAACTGTCATCTTGCTAAAAAAGAATATGCACAAACCTTGTAACTTATTCCATTTTTTGGAGGAGATGGCTTTGAAGGGGAGGCACCGCTACTTCTACTGCTGCTAATGTTGCTGTTTGTGCTACCACAGCCTTTATGAGTAGATCCAATTCGTACAACCGAATCATGAAGCGCTGTATTATGGAGCATCGCTTTACAAAGCGCAGCTGTGATCAACAAAATACTTTTAAATAACAGACAAGAAAAACATTAAAAAAAAAGAACTGTAACTAAGAAAAACAAATTTATAAAAAGGAGGAAAAACAAACCGTCTACAGCACTTAAGAAGGTAATGTAGCCAACCTATCAAACTCATTTTTAGGTTCAACTTTATTATCTAAATGACTGAAAATCACATAGCTATCCTGTAACAAAAAGAAGAAGTAATTTCTAGAAATATGTGTCTAAACAAACACATAGAAAACTAAACAATCTGATTAATCGCAGCTTAATATCAGTAATGACAGCTGAATCATCCTCATTCAATGATACATTTTCAGCCTCCAACAAAGACCGTATTCTAAACAAAAACCGAAGGTCACTGAACAATTTCTACTTCATAACACATTCTTAATCAATCAACACCAATAGTTTTACGCTAACACTTTCACTTACACTTTTAAGTTTTAAAGTCTACAAAACACAAACACCGGTGAAGACTTTTCAATATTATAACCAAATCTTGATGCAAAAGTTAGTTTTAAACTTTCCATTTATCTAACTCTTATTACAATCCAAGTTGTCGCCAATGGTTATCCCCCTATAATTGTGCCTTGATAAATCAGAACTATTATAAGTATGTGCTTAATAACAGACTCGCTATCAAAAACAGTACAAAAAATTATATTATTAATTACAATCAGCAAGTCAAGATTAACAACATAATCATTATGAATTCCTCTATATCTTCATTCAGATTGGCAACAAAATTACATAATTAACACACTCATTAGTCATATCATTAACGTAATTAAACCAAGAAGTTAATAAATAACTTGATTAGAATATGCACCGGTAGGTAAAGGAGGACATTCACAACATCATACAATCGCTCAACGTCGGCCTTACACCAGCAGTACAAACTGTTCATGACCATTAAGATAAAAATAAACAACAGAATGTCAAAATCTAGAATTAAGATTATCTTGGTTCAAATCGAGATTTAAGATTATCTTTAATAGAAATTAAAAAAAACCTCGTGGTGGTTTCGGTTCCAGCGGTGGTGGTGTAGGATCGTATTTGGTGGCTGATTTCGAACTCATTTGAGACTTTCCATCCATTTTATCAAACGGGTAGTGGATCGTATTTGGTGGCTGATTAGTTTTTTGAATCTGGTATTGTGATAGAGGCATGATTTGAAAATAATTATAATTAAGGATTTTTTGGATCAACCAAATTAATTGTGGCTGCGTAAACCAAATTAATTGTGGATGCGTAACTTTTGGGGGAAGGATTTGAATTGTGAGTAATTTATGGAAAGGATTCAGAGGATTTTATTGGTATTCTGTTATTTCATATGGATTTGGTTTTGTAAATGATATCACAAACGATTGATTGCTCAGAAGGATGAGGTCTCTTTGTTTGTTGAGTTGGGAGGCTCATGTTCGAATCTCACCAAGTACAAATTTTTAACATAATTTTTGTCCGATTTTTCCAGCAGCAAGAAATGCCAAGTGGCATAGTTTATGACTATGTGGCATTACTATGATTATGTGGCATTGAGGTGACATTTATGTGGCATTATCTACGTGTAACGCCTCCTGTTATATATAATGTAGAGATATATCTCTACATTATATATAACAGTTCTCTACATTATATATAACAGGAGGCGTTACACGTAGATAATGCCACCTCAATGCCACATAATCATAGTAATGCCACATAATCATATAATGCCACATAAATGTCACCTCAATGCCACATAATCATAGTAATGCCACATAATCATAGCAGACCTCAATGCCACATAATCATAGTAATGCCACATAATCATAAACTATGCCACTTGGCATTTCTTGCTGCTATGATTATGTGGCATTACTATGATTATGTGACATTGAGGTGGCATTTATGTGGCATTATCTACGTGTAACGCCTCCTGTTATATATAATGTATATATATATATATATATATATATATATATATATATATATATATATATATATATATATATATATATATATATATATATATATATATATATATATATATATATATATATAGTTTATACTTTTAAACATTAAAAAGGTTTTAAATTATACTTTTAAATATTTTAAAAGTTTATTTTTTAGTTTATATAATTTGTATTTTTTTAATTGGAAAAATGAAAAGAAAATAAAATTGGGGGTGAGTGTGGCCCAAATAAAGAGGTTTGTTTTGTGTTATGATAGAGGGAGGTGTTTTGTTATGATAGTGTTAAAATGATGTGGCACCGGCGGGGCCCAAATGAAGGGGTTTGGTTATTCACTACACCCTTTGCTCTAAGCACCAATGGTTTGTGGAAAAATAACAAAACAATCAATTTTACAAACATATTTCATCAAATACTCAATTTTTATCCAAAAAGCCACACTTCCATGAAACTAGCAAGAGTAAAAAAAAAATCGAATGTTGAAAACTAGCAAGGTTCACCTTGCGATTTAAAAAAAAAAGAAAAAAAGAAAAAAAAAAGGTCTTGTGATTTTTTTTATTTTTTATTTTTTTAAATCTAACAAGGTCTTGCGATTTTTTTTTTTAAATTAGTAAAGTCTTGCCATTTTTTGTTTTGGCCGTCACTAGTGGAGGAAGTTAAACATGACTTTCTTTGGTCCGTTGAAGCTATCGTAAATCATCTTGTCAAAACCTCGCGTACACAGTCGTATTTCTTCCCATGGAAGTTACTATGAACAATGTTTGGATCATGAAATACCACTCGTGGGTCGTCTTTTTGCCGTGTCTTGTGAGTTATTGTTGCTCATATACTCTTGGTTTTCAGAGTTGTTTGGGGCACGGTTACCACGTTGTCAAAACTGCAAGTTGCATCATGGCATTTAAAACCTTGCTATTTTTTTTTTTAAAAATCGCAAGATCTTGCTAATTTTCAACCTTGCTAATTTTTTGAAAACTAGCAAGACCTTACTATATTTTTAGAAAAACTAGCAAAAGCTTCCGATTTTTTTTTAAAATGTAGCAAAATTTTGCTAGTTTCATGGATAGTTTGGATTTTTGGATAAAAATTAGATATTTGATAGAAATATGTTTATAAAATTGGTTATTTATTTTCAAATGGCTTTTGCCTAATGGCATCTTTAAATATTTACTTAACAAATAAGTTATGCATTTAAAACTTGTCAATATCAAATCTATGAGATCGATATGTTTTATAATAAACGAGAATGGCGGCGGCCGGCCGCAACGCGGCCGGCCTGGCGGGTTTTTTTGTCGTTGTATTTGTTTTAGAGCTTACCAGACGTTATGATTCAGCGAACTAAAAGCGTACCATACGTGTGTCAACAAATTGTCCATTAATGAGAAGCTTTGTATATTCAACCTTGTGCTACACTAAACCTACTTATGCCAGTACCTCTGGCAGTGCAGCAGCCTAATTTGTGTAGTTGATCATCAAAGTCAGTTAATTTCAAGTATGCAATGACAATAAATTAATCCCCAAATGAGGTATCATGTATTGCCTACACATACACAAAAAGATATCAACATTTTCTATGCGAGCAAAATAAAATTTACATATAAAGTAAACAATATCAACAACAAAAAAATGAACTCATTAACTTTCAGTTAATTATATGATTTGTAAACACATGATCAGAAGCAAAGATGTGAAGTTATAACTACCAATAGTAAAATACCAGGTGCATAAGAAGAAGATGAAAGCAACCCAACGCTGAACATTGTTTGATAATAGAGAATGTTCCAGTGATGATGGCTTTGCTCCCAACCCTGTCGCAAGAATTGCAATTCCAAGAAACGGCCTTCTTATATTTTCTGTCACGATAATAGTTACACAGTTAGCTTGAATTTCAAGTTAAATATAGAATATAATAGTAATAGAGTTCCTACCGGGAATAGATGCGTTGAAACTGATTCAGTAATCGGTTTCAATAATGTGATATTAAGCTAATCCAAACACCCCCACCGAGTAAGACCTACTATATACAGAAAATTATCCACAATCGTCGGTTCAGATCTATCTCTGGTATGGTCACTGCATTCCACGCGTTCCCTTTCTATGCAGAATACCTTTTAGACCAGTTTTCCAGATGGTGTTTTTTCCATCTACTCAAGCTCTCTTCGTCCTGAAGTACACGGTACACATAATTATGAAACAAAAAGAGTTGATGAATTTTGTGGTTTACTCGATTTGATTTGTGAAATATTAACATCCTAACCAACCTTGGACAGACGGTTGTGAATAGCCACACTCGGTATGCAAGTATGTGTCTCGCCTTGGTCATTATGGAAGTACCTTGGTCATTATTGGAGCAATTTTTTTTGATCGAGCTGAACCATGAGTGTCTACAAAAGGATAAAAATAAAAGCCAAGTAAGTTTTAATCCTGACTGGTATAAAATAAAAAATAAAAAATAAAAAACAGCTGCTATTGATCATTTTCCTATACTTGAGATGTAAAATCTGTGTCCAAACACTGCGTATGTTGTTTTTTACATTCATGCTTGTGGAAATAAACAATGTAAAACAACAGGAAAATAAAAGATGCAAATACTGTCTAAGAACAGGTAGCTATCTACTAATCCAGAAACTTCAATTTTGAGTGTAATCTCAAGTAGAAAGAGGAAATAAATGGTACCTATTAATAATCTTATAGGCTTTCTAGCGTGTGCTTGATGTGCTAGCACTGGTGCAATTGTTCTTATTGACCCAACGGCATCTGCTAACGGAGGAAATCAACCACTTTCACTGCCTATAACAGAAAGATACTCAAACATAAGTAACAATAAAATCACAGATGTAAACATAGCATCTTATAATAGCTAATATGAAAAGAAAAACAATTCTACCTTGGTAACATTAACTGCCACAGGTGTGGAAGCCGCGAAGACAAATCTTCCACCTGAATGGAAGAGATGCAAACACATGAGCATGACATCCCAAACACCCCTAAAGCCTCAACACTATAAAAAAATGGCCAGTGAAGATGAAAAAAAAAGAAAAAAAAATAATAATACTAAAAAAAAAAGAAAAAAAAAATGCCTAAGAGTACATATCTGCCAAAAAATGACGGAATCCTTGTATTCCAACAACACCAATAATTTCAGAAATCAAATAACCAAATAGAAGAAAATCAATAAGCATATCCAAACACTTTTTACATAAGTGATTATTTTTAAGCATAAACCATAAGCAATCCCAAAAACCCACTAAATAAAACCGTTCATACAAATGATACAAAAAATCAAAAATGTGACCAGGAAAACTTTACCTGATTTTCGGTGATACATCAAACATACATCGTCGCCGACTGAGTAAAATACCCATATTCGTCAATTCATGGTTACTTAGCAAAAGCTGAAACAAACTTACGATACCACCAGAATCCGCGCAAAGGCTTGGAAGAACCAAAATTAACAATCGATAAACAAACCGCAGGCAACAATCCAGATAAATCAAAAGCCCCAAAATATTACGGTATGTGTTACCCGGTGTGGTGGGTTTGAGAATCATCTGGAACTTGTTAGATTGTGTACCTTCTAGCCTCTTCTTATCATATGAGGCGGTGACTTCTTTGAAGGAAGATTACTGGATAAGTCTCGCCGGATCACTTTTGGGCCAAGAAAAATGGCGGGAAAAGCCCTAGGGAATACGGCGTCATATTGAATGCTAATTGATCTAAACATATAATGGGTACCATAGGCAAATACAATTGCACACACAGGTTAAACCAAAAAATAAAAAATGAAAATAATTAGTGAAACCTTAATCTCTTGCTACCGTTTTTACTTTAGGCTAAAAGCTTCTAGAACTCACGCGCACACACATAGAGATTGCAGACGACAATATTTTGTCTTTGGATGTAGCTTTGGATGGAAACGACACCCATAAGGATCATATCTGCAAATACAGCAGCGAAACCAAATACCAGCGATGGCTGCAACCACAATTCGATTCAGGTTGCCCCACCAAGATACCGTTTACCAACTCGGTGAGAAAGTCCAATGATGTAGTCGCAGGAAGGTTTTTGCCTCATGCCTCGCCCATCCAACCTACGGCCAAAAGTTTGTTCTTTGTAACCCAAAAAAAGGCTAAAAAGCTATATAAATCAAATAGGAAAAAGAGGTATACCATGTATGCGAGTTTCCAGATTCGTGTCTTGATGAAAACCTGAATAGCAAGCTACGTTTTAAGGCTGGTTAGCACCATGTGTAAACTTGAAATAGAGTCATGATATCATTAGAACAAACGTATGATGATTTATTGATTAATAAAGGTGGGATGCACTTATGTGGAATAACCTCCGTCTATATAGTCGCTTATGTGAGTATATCAACTTCAGCTTATAAACTTAAATAAGCCATAAGCTCATTAACTCTAAAAACTGAGCTTATTCTCGGTGGTTTTCGACAGTAGTTTGTATGAAGGACTTATAAGCTTATTAATAAATTCAAAACCTCATAAGTTATTTATTTATTTATTTTTGGTTTATGAGCTTATCAACTTGAGCTAAAGAGCTTGAATAAACTATAAGCTCATAAGCCACAGAAAGTAAGCTTATGAGCTTATCAAACTTAAACCCAAAAGTAAACTTATCAGTTTTCCAACTAAAAAATGCCATAAACCCAAGAAATAATCTAATGGAAACACTCAGTAACAGCCTTTTTAATCATTTTACAGTATAAAAAACATCTTTATTACAACATATACTTCAAATAGTCATAAAAACATCAACTTGGCAACAAATATATCAAATTTACAGCATATAAAAAATCCGAAACACGCAGGAAAAATAACAGAAAACTTACTTGGAAAATTTTTAGAATCCTAACTAATAATCCATCCAAGCAACTCCGTCCTTGAGCAAGTCAATTCCTGTAAAAACCCAAAAACAAATTTCGGGTTTCATTTTGCATAATATGAAATAATACAAAAGTTAACAACCGGAAGAAAAAAAAAATTAAACAACCAAATCTTTACACAATCACATTATAACAATAAAAATGGGGATATTTTTCCAAAAAACACCCGACCACAGCTTTTCTAGATTCAAACCTCGTCGCGAAATCATTGGCCACAATCGATGCAGCAGCCACTTCCTTCTGTAACGCCTCACACCTGGCAACATCTCTCAGTAACTGATCTTGGAGATTAGGAAGGAATTAGAGGCCAAATCACATCTTAAATCTTCCACAAATGAATACCCCAAAAAACAACAAAAAGTAAAAAACCCACACAAATCCACCTATTCTAAAAACACATAATCTGATATCAATCAATCAATCAATCAATCCATCTTTAACAAAAAAAATATAACAACCCGAGATAAGATAAAGTTTCACTAATACCTGATCTAAGATCGGTCGATCATTCGGTGCTGCCACCGGTGGCACTTCTCATCATACCTCCAAAATCAAACCCGTGTATGTGTGTGTGTTCTGGAAGACTCGAGTATGTATCATACAGGTATAAAAAAATTAGACGGACCGGACTGGACCAAAACAGGCCCAAAAAAGTAGCCCGGAATTTTGGCGGGAAACCCATCATCAAAACAACAATGGATTAAACGAAATTTAAGATATATATATTATATATATATATATATATATATATATATATATATATATATATATATATATATATATATATATATATAAAACAAGGATGGTGGCGGCCGGCCGCAACTTTTTGTCGTTGTATATGGGTTTTGAGAAAATGGTATTAATTGTAAGTGAAGTAGAAAGTGTTAAGGCATTGAGGTTAAGGGCAAGATACCGAAACGAAAGCATGTGTAATAATGATACAATTCGATCACATGAATTTGTGTTCCATTTATATCAGAATTTGTAATAAACAAACTACCTGATAGCAATAACCTCTTTAAAAACTTCGAAAAAAAATCATATTTGTTGAAATGCGTCTAATGCAGGAACACCAACCTGTTTGGTTCAGCTGAGCCATTGTCATCTATCCTTTAAAACTATTTTAGAACAGGAAATGAAACGACATTGTCATGGTATCTTAGCAGCTGGAAATGAAACCGACTAATGAGACTGGAAATGGGCAGAACGCCACAACCTGAACAGACAACAACCAAATCAAAACTACATAAGAAAGATGCTCCAACGACCAATTTTATAACAACACAAGTTCAAAGAACGGTTTTTCACCACAATCATTTAGAATAAAAATTCATTAACAAAAGTATTAAATTTACATTATTAAATTTTTGTGCAGAAATAGGCCCACAAAATAAGTAAAGCGGTCCCCAAATGAATATCAGAGTGTCTTGATCCTATAACCATGCCATGCCATGCCAAAAGCCGCCAAATGTGAGCTAACACTTTAAGAACCTGAAAATACATGCTAAAACGTGTCAACACGAGGTTGGTGAGTTCATAGGTTTAAGTAAACAAAAGGTAATTGTTGGTCCCTTTACACGATTAGAGTTAACTAGAAAGTTAATCTATTTTTGTTTATGACTTATACAATGTTTAAGGTTAATTCTAACAGTTATAAAACGTGAATATAAAAACAACAATATTTTTCGACGTTTAAATTCTTATTAGAAATAATTCCAAGAATCTATTACCCAAGTGTTTTGCGGAACAAACACTTGGGATTGAATAGACAAGGGTATGGGGTGTCTGCTATCGAAACTCAAGTTTTGATTGAGTGGTAATAATATACCCACTGAGCTATCTCAGTGAGTTGTATACTCTTTGTAGGAGAGAAGTTACTTTGCAAAAGTTCTAAGCTTTCAATATACAAAGCATACTTTAACTTCTCTTCTATCTGATCTATTTATACATAAGTAATCTAAGTATAAGTGATTAAATATAATACAAGTTGTTGAGGTTGCGTGTCTGACAATTACAAATAGTAATTGTCATTTCCAAGAACCAATAGGAAAGGGCTAATAAGACTTTCGTAGTTGTTGGCTGACACTCCATGACTTTTAGCCGCAATAGGGAAGGTTGGATCTGACAAGAGAAGAGTGTTGGGCTGACACTTTTATCTTCTCAGATCTTTTCCCTATTGTTCCCGCCTTTTCTTCAGGCGTTGGTTCCTCAGTCTTTCAATCACTTTGTTGGTTGAGGAGACTGGGGTTCAGTGAGTTCTTGTCCAACACTCACTGAACCATCATCTTCTTCTTTGGCTTAAGTCCTACTCAGGGAGTACCGCCTTCCTGAGTAGTGAATCCTTCTTCTTGAATTCGCCTTAAGCATCCTGAAGATGACTCACAGAGAGGCTGTTCTCTCAGTGACTTGAATTGTTCTCGGTTTAAGTTAACACTTAGTTAATTTGTGTCCAAATCATGTTTGAAGCATTCTTGGGTTTTTCATGACCCAACAATCTCCCCCTATTTGGATATAAATTATTCCTAAGTGTTTTGATCAGATATGAGTGAGCTAAAGACTTCTACTCATACTGAATGTACTAGAATGTAAATAAGGACACTAAAATAATAAAAACACCATCTTATTGATATCATTACAAGTCCTATCAAAACTAAGTACAAAAAGGGATAGTGGCGGGTATTCAGGCAGATCAATCAGTTCAACTTGATTCCAAGGGCTTCAAGCTTGGGCTTCTTTGACTGCAGCTCTTGTTGGTCAGGATTCTCATTGATTTTCCTTTTCAGATCTTGACAAAACTTCACATTTTCAGGACTCTTGAGTGGAGAGGCCATCATTAGAAAGCCAAGCATAGCTTTGATCCCTGACAAATCGATGTCACTCCACCTTTGGAAGGCTTTGTCTCTGAACTCATCAATTAAGAACAAACCTCTTTCAGGTTGTTCAATGACCATATTGTTCCTGAAAGGAACACCTTCAAGGAGAGCCCTATTGCAGTCAAGACCAGGAATCTTGATCTCAGGCTCAACTTCTATCTTCTTTCTTTTCCTTGAAGAAGACTGAGAGGGAGCTGGTTGTGCTGACTCAGGAAGAAGAGATGGAGTACCAAGTTCCTGAGGTGCTGCTGCCAATCTTTCGTACCTCAGACTCAAAGACTTCATCAGATTAGGGACCACAACATTTGATTTCTTTGCTATTAATGGACCCAACTCATCCAATTCTGTGATCCCGAAGTCAGCAAATCTGAAGGGTTTATGAACATCAAAGTTTCTCATGTCAGCACCTCTGTAGACAGTGACCGCAGCAGGACTGGTGTTTCGATGAATATGAACATCAGTGATTGGTTCTGGATTCAACCTGTCAGTCATATACCACTGATATTTCTTAATCCTGTTCTGCCTGATCTCTTCAGCCCTTTTATTCCTTTCCTCTCTTTTCTTCCTGAGAGTGATCATCTCCTCAGACTGAGCTTTCACAAAGGTCATACCACCCTCTCTTCCTGAGAGATCCTTAGCCTCAAGACCAATTTTCTCAGCCTCTTCATGAACAACCTTAATTATAGTAGGCTTGCTCACTTTCTCTTCCTCCTTTAACTTCTTCTTTGCTTCATCTTCCTGAAGATAAGCACTGAGTTCATCAGCTGTGAAGTGGTGAAGAACTCCATCAATTTCATATGGGATCCTGAGTGGTGATTCAGGATCCTTTGCAACCGAGATCGGTGCTGGCTGAGGCTCAGGTTCAGTGAGGATGCCTTTGCCTTTATCTCGATGGGTGGAAGAAGCTTCAGGAATCTCCCCCTCAGAGTGAGAAGGAGGTTGCTGGGTTGTGGAAGCTTGAGGGACTCCAGTGTCTTTCTCCCCCTCAACTGTTGCTTGAGCCATGGTGATAGCAAGAGTTGGAGTCACTGGAGCAGCAGGACCCTTGAAGGCCTGATAGATCTCAGTCATCATTGATTTGATGTCCGAGGTGTCTTTCTGAAGACTTGAGATCTGATCCGCCAGAAATGCCTGAGAAGCTTCGATGCCTGACATCCTTGACCCAAGAGACCATGCCAAGGATGTTGAAGATTGTGCCCAAGTACCCAAATGTTTTTCCTGATGACCCAAGGAAGTCCTGATTGAGTCCAATGAAGAGGTAAGACCCTGAATCTTAGAATCCTTCAGTAAGCTGAGAAGATCACTGATTTCAGCTGATTGCTTCTGGTAAGTCTCAGCAACCTGAAGGACCTTCTTGGTGAGTGTGGGGTCATCCTTGACAGCTGTTTGAATAGTTCCAAGGCTGTTGGTGATGCCTTCAAGAGTAAGATTGAACTTCTGGAAATAAAGATCAATAGCTGTCAGGGAGTGTTTGGTGTCAGATTGGATTTCGATCACATCATCATGAAAACTTTCAACATCTGCCTTCAGGTTGGCATAGTGAACAGCAGCTTCAGTGTGATGATCAAACATCTCATCAGTGAGACCAATGAAAAGAGCTCTATTGGTCTTCAGTAGGAATTTGACCAATTTTCTTTCAGTGAGGGGAAGAGAGTTATCATACTTTTGGAGGATGTCCCCAGTATCTGAAGAATCAGAAGATTGAGAACCTGACTCTTCACTTTGGCTTGGAGATGACTGATGTGATTGTTCAAGTTGTTCAGGTTGTACATCAGTTTCCATATCCTCACCAGCCTCAAAAATTTCCTCTTCACTCTCTTCCCTAAGCTCTTCATCAAACTCAATAAAAGCCTGAAAGTCCCCCATGGACTCAATACCCAAAAAATCAACCGGCTCCTCTTTATAAAAAGACTTGCCTTTGGTTTGGTCAGGTCCTGACCCCGTTGTCATAATAACTGAGTGGGTTTGCTCAGCCTGACTAGCCATAATAACTGGGGTAACACCAGCCTGGCTTTTGGGGGCAGTTCCTGAGAGAAGTGGACCGCCTGAGGGGTTTATGGGTTTCGTATCAGCGGGTTGTTTCTTTCCCTCTGAGTCTTTGTCCCCCTTAGCACCTTCAACCACTGATGGGTGTTTTCCAGTGGTATCACTAGGTACTGATTGTGAAAGTTTATGGACCCCCTTCCCATCAGGATTGTGCTATCCTTCAGGGGATTTAGGGTCCTTTTCTCTCTGAGATCCTGAGGGTGATTGCTCAGGAATGTTAGCGGGATGTGAATGTTTGTGGGTCCCCTTCTCAGTAAGGTAGTGCTGCCTTACCGAGGATTTAGAACCCTTTCCTCCCTTGGGAACTGATTGTTTTTTGACAGTTCCTTCATCGGGATGTGAGGGGGGAATGCTTCCTGATCCCTCTGACTTGTTTATGTCAGTTGAACCATGTGGAAGGGGTGTGCCCGAGGTCACTGTGGATGATTGCTCAGTGACCTCCGTTGGCCTTTGTTTTAGGGTCAAGAGGGTCTCAGAAATGGGTGTCTCAGAGGTCTCGGCCTTTTTCAACCTCTTTTTAAGGTTGAGTTGGGTTTGAGGATCAGTCTCAGTAGCGAGTGGCTTGGGTCTAACCACCTGGCTGGACTGGCCCTTCTTTGTCTTCTTCACCTTTTTGGTCGGTGAAGGAACTGGAGAGATAGCGTCATTACCCTGAATGACAGATTGCATGTATTCATTCAGGGCAATATGTGTAACCTCACTGATGCTACTAGTGAAGTTTGACTTGTGCAGGACTTCAGGCTTCGTACCTTCTGCATCAGGCCTCACATAGTCAGAACCAAGTAGGTCCTGAAGCACACAGGAAACAAATCTAGGATAGGACATATGCCTTTGCCTATGTTTTCCTGAGAGCTTAGCAACAAGGTCTCGGAAGATTATTCCTCCGATGTCAATTTTTGTACCCTCAAGGAGACTGAACAACATCAATTGTTGTGATGAGTTCAACTGTTCCATAGAGGATTTATTTCCACCCAGGACCTGAATGACAAATGTCATCAGTATCCTCCAAATAGGATGGAACCATGTTTTGACTACTGGAGCCTTCTCCAGTAAGCCCCCAGCAGACGTTGTAGGACGTCTGGGGTCGTGGGGTACTAGAAAGATCAGTTCATTCTTTATATCCTGATCAGTAGGGTTGGGTGCAAACTCTTCAGCAAAGTCAAGGCCTGTGGCTTTGATGAAGGTTGAGTAGTCAAAAGAGTGGGTTCTACTCCCATTCATCACCGTGAAGGTGATGATTGACTCTTTGGTGTCTTTGGGGCTGGTAGCCACAGCCGTACACCAGAATTCCCTCAAATAGTCATGGTAGATGACTGAGGGGGTGTGGGTGAAAGTCTTTGCAAGAAAACAATTACGAAGAAATTTCATAACGTTCTTGTAGGCTGGGTAGATTTGTGGATACGAGAAATTTCCCACCACATTGTTTTTGGTTAGGTCTACACCCTCCATTGTGAAATCCACATTAGGGGCGTATTTCACAGCTTTAGAAGAAGCCATTTGTGGGTAAGTCTGGGTTTGACTAAGGTTTATGGGTTTCTAAAGCTTAAGAATACACACACAATTTATTTTTGAGAATTAAAAATGGCAGAGTTTTGCTTAAGATTCTATAAAAACATGTGTGTGTTTCTTTTGGTTGGGGTATTTATAGGAAAGTGGAGATGAGGGTGTTTTGGACATTTGAGCGATCTTAATTTATTCAAAAAGAATTATTGGAAATTGTTTTGAATAATATGTTTTGGGATCCGCATTTAATGCCAACACTCCACTTTCCTGGTTTGGCGCAACAGTCAAGGTGAACAGTTGAGCAGTTCTGCAAAAGTGCAACTTGCAGAGATGAGTCATCACATATTTGTAATGTGATTGGAGAGGCATTTAATGCCAAGTGGGAATGTGGTGGCCCAGAGGTGGAAGCCAGAAAGGCAAAAAGAACAAATATTCTTGAATTAAATATAAGTTCAGTTACCAACCTCGGACATTTACTAACTAGATACTTAGAGCATTTAAGTCAGTATTTAATGTCTCTTTTCAGGGCCCTGAATGACTTTTCATTCAATGATGGTATATCAGGGACTTAGGATTAGTCACTGATGATTCAGGAATATGGAATGATTCCTGAGAAAACAAGGATTCAGGAACTTGGGTTTAGTTCCTGAACCCTCAAGATTTCAGGAACTTGGGTTTAGTTCCTGAGGTTGAGGATTCAGTGAGATGTTTTTCACTGATATACACATTGAGTCAGGGACCTGAGGTTTTAAGAATTTACACTTCAGTTGGAGGGATTTCAATCAGTGGACTGATTTTCTATATCCAACATTCCTAATTCAGCTTTCAACCTTGTGAAAGTTGGTTCATCCAAAGGTTTGGTGAAGATATCAGCCAACTGATATTCAGTAGGGATGAAGTGTAATTCACTGTCACCATTCATGACATGGTCCCTGATGAAATGATATCTGATATCAATGTGTTTTGTTCTTTGATGAAGAACAGGGTTGTTTGAGATTGCAATTGCACTTGTGTTATCACAAAAGATGGGTACCATCTTGTACTGAATTCCATAGTCACTGAGTTGACTTTTCATCCAGAGTACATTTGCACAACAACTAGCTGCTGCAACATATTCAGCCTCAGCTGAGGACAAGGCAACTGATTGTTGCTTCTTGGCACTCCAACAGACTAATTTCCCACCAAGTATTTGGCAAGAGCCTGAGGTGCTTTTTCTGTCCATGTTGCATCCAGCATAGTCAGAGTCTGAGTATCCTTTGAGATCAAGTCCTGAGCACTTTGGATAGTATAATCCAAGGTTAGGAGTGCCCTTCAGGTACTTGAATATCCTTTTCACAGCAGTGATATGAGATTCTCTTGGGTCAGATTGATATCTGGCACATAGACATACTGAGAATTGGATATCAGGCCTTGATGCAAGTAGATACATCAGTGATCCTATCATTCCTCTAAAGAGAGTTTGATTTACTAGTTTACCAGTTAGATCAGGACCAAGGTTGTTTGGGGGGACCATGGGAGTTTTGACTGAGGCACAGTCACTGAGATCATACTTCTTCAGTAGATTCTTTACATACTTCTCTTGACTGATAGTGGTTCCTCTATCAGTCTACTTGATCTGAAGACCAAGGAAGTATGTCAGTTCTCCCATCATGCTCATTTCAAACTTCTTTGCCATTAGTTTTTCAAATTGTTTGCAAAGTTTGAAACTTGTTGAGCCAAAGATGATGTCATCAACATACACTTGTACTAGTATGATATCATTATTTGTCTTATAGATAAACAATGTGTTGTCTATCATGGCTCTGACAAATTTGTTTTGGATTAAGAAGGCTGAGAGAGTCTCATACCATGCCCTGGGAGCTCGCTTCAATCCATAAAGGGCTTTGTTAAGCTTACAGACATGATCAGGAGACTCATGGCTTTCAAATCCAGGAGGTTGCTCAACATAAACTTCTTCTTTCAGTGAACCATTTAAGAATGCACTTTTAACATCCATTTGGTACACCTTGAAGTTCATGTATGTAGCAAAAGCAAGGAAGATCCTGATGGCTTCCATCCTTGCTACTGGTGCAAATGTTTCCTCATAGTCAATGCCTTCTTGTTGATTATAGCCTTTGGCTACAAGTCTGGCTTTGTTTTTAATGACTATGCCATTTTCATCAGTTTTATTTTTTAAAACCCATTTCATGCCAATGACTGAGACATTCTCAGGACATTTGACCAAGGTCATTACCTTGTTTCTGTCAAATTGTTCCAGTTCATCTTGCATGGCCTGAACCCAACTTGGATGTGTAAGAGCTTCTTTAACACTTTTGGGTTCAATTGTGGAAATGAAGTCCACAAATAGGCATTCATTGGATGAGGCTGCTCTTAGACTAGCAGCCATGCTCCTGGTGAGCATGCCTTCAGTAGACTCTCCAATAATATTGACAAGTTCAATGTCCTGAGACCTAGTCCAACTTTCTTGAGGTCCTGGATACTGATTTGAACTTGTGGAGGCCTGATTGGGTAGAGGGGTTGGTTCTGGTGTAGACACATGATCATTGATTGGATCTTGAGTGTCTACCAGCTCACTGAGATTGTTTGGTTCTTGAGTATTTTGAACTGACTGATTGATATCATCAGTGTGTGCATGTGCCTCAACAAACTCAGTGATGGTTGGGTTAGGTAGGTTGTGAGGGATTATGTAATAGGAGAGATTAGCATCATCTTGATACTGAGTAGAAGGATTGTTTTCAGAAAGATATTCATCAGGAGGATATCTTGAAGAATTATCAATTCCTATCTCTTCTACTAAGGCAGTTGAGAACCTGATTGCATCAGTGCTCTCATCAAAGGTAACATGAAATGTTTCCTCAGTCTGCTGTCTCCTTGTGTTGAATACTCTGAAGGCTTTTGAGACAAGTGAGTACCCCAAGAAGTATCCATCATCAGCTTTTGCATCAAATTTCCCTAAGTGATCCTTGTGATTATGAATAAACACAGGACACCCAATGACATGAAAGTAGCTGATGTCAGGGATTCTTCCTTTGAATAACTCATATGGGGTTTTCCCATGTCTCTTCACAATGATGGATCTGTTTTGTGTATAACAGGCAGTTTTGACTGCATCAGTCCAAAAATGGTTGGAAAGGACTGATCGACATAGCATTGTCCTAGCAGCTTCAATGAGTGTTCTATTTTTCCTTTCAGCAACACCATTTTGTTCAGGTGTGTATGGAGAGGAAAAGTTTTGGGAAATACCTTTCTCATCACAGAAACATTCAAGTTCATAATTTTTGAACTCAGTCCCATTGTCAGTTCTAATCTGTTTGACCTTAATGTCATTTTGATTTTCAATGTTCCTGACAAAGGACATGATTGTTTCAGCTGCCTGACTCTTTTTGATCAGGAAGAATACCCAGGTGTATCTAGAGTATTCATCCACAATGACCAGAGTATACTTCTCATGATTAGTAGACCTTGGACTGATAGGTCCAAATAGATCCATATGGAGAAGATGTAGGCAGTTCCTGATGGAAAAGTTGGTTTTGGTTTTAAAGGATGCTCTGTGATGTTTACCTTTTTCACAAGCTGAGCATGGTTTGTCCTTTGAAAACACAAGTGATGGTAAGCCAAGGACATTGTTTTGTTTTACAAGATTGTTTATGTTTTTAAAGTTCAGGTGGATGAGTCTCTTATGCCAAAGCCAGTTGAGTGTATCAGTGGCTTTAGCAAAGAGACAAGTTCCATCCTGAGTTAGACTGGACATGTCTAGTACATAAACATCTTGTCTTCTTGGTGCAATGAGGACAATTTCCTTATTTGCATTGAAGATGGTTCCTTGCTTATCATCAAACTGAACTATGTATTTAGCATCACATAGTTGACTGACACTGATCAGATTATACTTAAGACCATTTACATATGCTATCCTAGTAAAGATAATACCATTGCAGTTTACTGAACCATAGCCTTCAGTGAGACATGATGAATTATCAGCAAATATCACTTTGGGTCCTGATTCTTCCACATATTTGTGCAGGCATTCCTTAACACCAGTCATGCTCCTTGAACATCCACTATCTAGATGCCAAACAGGGTCCCTGGCATGCCTCTGCACAAATAGTAAACTGGGTCTGTTCTTTCTAGGACTCCATTTCATGGAGGGTTTGGTATTGTAGGTCTTTATGAAAGTATTAATTGATTCATGGTCAAAGGTTGAGTGGACTGAGCTACCACATGTTTTGCATTTAATTGCAGGGGTAGCCTTAGTAGTCTGAGAGGATTGTTTATTCTTTCCTCTTTTTGACTGAATGACCTTCTCTTTTCCTGAGGATTTCTGAGTGGTACTTCCACTAGATTCACAGTGTTTGTCATTTTGACAATCCTCAGGATGATGGTCATTGAATCCACACAATAGGCAAGGTGGAAAAGGCTTGGCCTTTTGCTTCTGTTTATGCTTAGAATCAGAAGGATAGTTCAGGCACTGAGCCTTAAGTCCTGAAAAGTTTGACATGACTGAGCATTTTTTATGATCAGAGGTCATGTGATCTTCCTTTTTGCAAATCATGCAGTAAAGGACTCTATAGCAGTCATCAGTGAGATGATTTGTATAGTTGCACAGTTCACACTTTTTCAGGGGTTTGGTTGGTTTGGATTTGGTCTTTGAGGAGGCTAGTTTTTGTTCCTTATTTAAATGAGAAGGTTTTTCAGAAGATACAATCTTCTCACTTAGCTTCCTGACCATTTCAGTCAACTGATCAATTCTTGGATCAGGATTTTGAGTTGCAACTTCAGAAGGGACTGAAGTTGACGAGTCATCAGTATTAACTGAGACTTCAAGGGGTGGTCTTTTCAGGAGGATTCTACCTTTTCCTAATCTCTCCCTTGGAGAGTGTGGGGAGTAGACCAATGGTGGGAGGTCTGAACTTGGTGCAGCACCCTGAAGGGTATTTAGTGGAGGGAGTGGAGGAGTTGATTCAGATTCAGGCTCACTGATTGGATCAGAAATACTGAGTTGGTCAAAGAGTCCAAGCATACCTTTCAGAGCCTGACTTTCAGGGAGCAAGATGTTTCCAGTCTCAAAGTTTGGCAACTTACTGACTGGGTTGTCCCTGACAATCCAGTCATTTGACTTGGGTTCCATCTCTTGCTCAAAGGATATCCCAGCTGGAACAAAGGTCATTTCACTGGGACTCTCACTGGAGGTTTCAGTGAGGTGGTCAATTCCTATAGTTATCTGAGGAATTAAGCCCACAGAATCAAAGACCTTAGGGTTCTTTTTGGTCCAGCTTTCAACGACAGCTTTTTCTTTTTAAGTTCTTTTTGAAGGGCTTGGTTTTGTTTCAAAATTTCAGTGTTCTGAATTTGTAGAGTGATGGATTCTAGTTTGGCTTGTTTCAATGCAAGCAGTTCATCTATACATTTATTCAATTCTGACACAATTTTGTTATATTTTGAAAACAGGTCAAGCCTTTGTTCCTCAACAAACTTTAGATCAACACAGATATAATTCATGTAAGATTGCCAATCAGAATCATCATCCATAGAAAGTAAAGTATTTACCTTTTTCATGGTGATGTTGACCCACTCTCCATTCCTAGCATGGCTTTTTCCCACAGCCACCTGATTCTCTTCAGAAAGTACCATCAGTGCACTAACTCTTATTTCCTCATCTGAGGAAACCTCTTCTTCATCCCAGTCATATGCTTCTGCAACTAATACCTTGTTCTTTTTCTGAATAGGTTTAGATGTTTGAGCATCCTGAGACAATATGGGGTTAGTTTCAAGAAGTGCAAGTTTAGCTTTGATTTTCCTATATTTTGTTTCAAAATCCTTTTGACCCTTGTTTTGAAATTGTTGGGTGGACTGAAACATTTTAGGTTGAAACTTGCTAGTTCCTGAGGAACTGTTTCCTGAGAACTTGTAAGAGGGTTCTGAGATAGTTTTAGAATAACAGTCCCTAGCAAAATGACCCTTTTTACCACATTTAAAGCATTCAGTGGTCTCATTTGCTTTTGGTTTTGTAAAGTTGGACTGATTTCTTTTGATGAAACGACTTGAACTAGCAAGGAGTGCCCTTTCTTGGAATTCCAAGTTCAAGTCATTCAGGTACTCCTCACCAGTCCTTTCATCAATTTCTTCTTCAGAATCCTCTTGGATATCCTGCACAACACCATTAGAATAGAAAGCAGTTGATATAGGTGTTGAGGTTAAGGCCTTTTTGGACTCAAGAGCTTTTGAGTCAGGGTATCTCCTTGAGATTAAGTTGTCCTCATAGACAAACTTCCCATAAATTTCAGGGAGCTCAAGGTTCTGAATGTGGTTAGCATTCCTCAGGCCTTGTGAGAAGTTGAGCCACTTCTCAGGGAGACTGTTGACAAAGCCAACATTTGTCTCATGCTTAGACAATACAACACCATCATTTGATAATTCATTTATCAAAGTCTTGTATCTGGTGTAGGTCTGTGAGAGACTTTCAGAGTCTTTTGCCCTGAAAGTATTATACTCAAGTTTAAGGTCCATGACCCTATTTTCCTTGGTATCTGAGGGACCCTCAAAGCTGTTTACCAAGTCATCCCAAGTTTGCTTGGCTGTTAGACAGTTGATGACTGATTCCATTATATCGTCAGGAAGACATGATATAAGGATGCTTTTCAGGCGTTGGTCTTGATTGACCACCCTCCTCTCATCAATGGTCCATTGGGCCTCAAGCTTATTTAGCCCTGCGGCTGTCTTAGGGACAAATGGGCCATCCCTGATACAGGTGATGTAGTAGGGTTCCATACCAGTAAGATAGCAAATCATACACTTCTTCCATTTGCTAAATTTCCCAGCTTCATGTCTGGGTGCAACAGCGGAGTAGCTGCCACCCTTTTTGTCGACTAGCTGGGGTACATTGATATCAGCCATAGTAGGATCTTGGTTTTAAAAACCTAGAGCACTCTTGGTTAGTTTAAAAGATTTTATAAACCAGAGGCTCTGATACCACTTGTTGGTCCCTTTACACGATTAGAGTTAACTAGAAAGTTAATATATTTGTGTTTATGACTAATACAATGTTTAAGGTTAATTCTAACAGTTATAAAACGTGAATATAAAAACAACAATATTTTTCAACGTTTAAATTCTTATTAGAAATAATTCCAAGAATCTATTACCCAAGTGTTTTGCGGAACAAACACTTGGGATTGAATAGACAAGGGTATGGGGTGTCTCCTATCGAAACTCAAGTTTTGCTTGAGTGGTAACAATATACCCACTGAGCTATCTCAGTGAGTTGTATACTCTTTGTAGGAGAGAAGTTACTTTGCAATAGTTCTAAGCTTTCAATATACAAAGCCCACTTTAACTTCTCTCCTATCTGATCTATTTATACACAAGTAATCTAAGTATAAGTGATTAAATATAATACAAGTTGTTGAGGTTGCGTGTCTGACAATTACAAATAGTAATTGTCATTTCCAAGAACCAATAGGAAAGGGCTAATAAGACTTTCGGAGTTGTTGGCTGACACTCCATGACTTTTAGCCGCAATAGGGAAGGTTGGATCTGACAAGAGAAGAGTGTTGGGCTGACACTTTTATCTTCTCAGATCTTTTCCCTATTGTTCCCGCCTTTTCTTCAAGCGTTGGTTCCTCAGTCTTTCAATCACTTTGTTGGTTGAGGAGACTGGGGTTCAGTGAGTTCTTGTCCAACACTCACTGAACCATCATCTTCTTCTTTGGCTTAAGTCCTACTCAGGGAGTACCGCCTTCCTGAGTAGTGAATCCTTCTTCTTGAATTCGCCTTAAGCATCCTGAAGATGACTCACTGAGAGGTTGTTCTCTCAGTGACTTGAATTGTTCTCGGTTTAAGTTAACACTTAGTTAATTTGTGTCCAAATCATGTTTGAAGCATTCTTGGGTTTTTCATGACCCAACAGTAATATATATGGACCACAAGATTTAAAGTCGGTTTGACCAGTACATTCGGTTATGTGACCAGTTCATTCGGTCATGTGACCAGTACATTCGGTCATGTTACCAGTACATTCGGTTATGTGACCCGTTCCATTCGGCCATGTATGAATAATCGTTCAAAGTGCTTGTGTCCATGAGTAAAAAGAATTAAGTATGTAACATGTGAATATATAATGCATTCGAGTAAACAAAAAATTCATAAGTAAAGCAAGTAATGGTTTGAGTACTTAGGTAGCATATTCAAGTAAAACAAGTATTGCATTTAGATAAAAATGAGCATGTATTATCCCCCAAAAGTATTTCAAAACAAGTAAAATAGGGTCATGAACTCACCTGGAACAACCGATATGATGACAAAAGGAAAGTGCACGGAATAGAGGCTCGAAAAACTACCCGCAACCTAATATGAATGATATGTCTTAGGTTCGGCAAAAAGGTCATGGAATGATGTCGTGTTATGCAATTTGTGAAAACTATATCACCCGTACATGTTTGTTTGTGAGTTTAATTACAAAATAAAGTTACTTTGCTATTTTCGGTCATTAGTTAAAAATATAACATTTTTGGACTTTAGCAGGTACGTATCGTTATTACGATATATATGTTTCTATAATGTATATTTTGAAAATGTTAAAACTCGTCTAAAACAAGTAACCAAAACTCTACAACTTCCGTTTAAGTTATTTTATCCAAAACCACACCCAAAGTGCCTAAAATCCATTTCTAAAAATAAAATCTGGTTATTATTCTCTATTAGAAAAACTGTCAATAGTATATATTTTCAGTATAACGTATTTTGACCATAGCTTCCTCGTTATTTAGTGTTCTAGAAATCTTCTAACGCACCTAATAAGTATACATGATATTCTACCGTTTTCGTTTAAGTCGTTTTAGCTTAACCCAAGTCTAAAGTGTCCAAAAATCCATGTTAAAATTTCCAACAGCTTCTAATAGCAAAAATAAAAGCTGTCAAGTCTATATGTTCCATCTAAGATTTCAGGGAGCCATAACTTACTCGTTTTAAGTCCGTTTTCTAAGTTCTGCCTATCCACGCGAAGGTATTTAAGTATACTAACATATTTTTAAGGTCTCGGCTAGTCTAGTTACCATTTAAAGTCTGGTTTTATCCCTTGAAAAATTCTGACAGCAAATTATATTTTCAGAAAATTAGTTTCTGTCGCTAAACTTAAACTAACACATCTTATTCGTTATAAGTCCGTTTTCTACCATCCAAGCGCCCACGTTTCCGTTATAAAGTCTATTTTCCATATTTTTAGCCAAATCTTGAATTTCAAAAACCTATTTTGCTGTGAAAATTAAATTAGGACAGCCTATCTATTGGGTCCATCAGTACCCAAGAATACTTAAAACAAGATTTGGACACAAATTAACTAAGTGTTAACTTAAACCGAGAACAATTCAAGTCACTGAGTGAACAGTCACTCAGTGAGTCATCTTTAGGATGCTTAAGGCGAATTCAAGAAGAAGGATCCACTACTCAGGAAGGCGGTACTCCCTGAGTAGGACTTTAGCCAAAGAAGAAGATGATGGTTCAGTGAGTGTTGGACAAGAACTCACTGAACCCCAGTCTCCTCAACAACATTAAGTGATTGAAGACTGAAGAACTCAACGCCTGAAAGAAAGGCGGAAAGATCTGGGAAGAGTTTAAGATAAGATCAAATCTTATCTTGTCAGGAAGAAACTTTCCCTATGACGGCTAAAAGTCGTGGAGTGTCAAACCAACCACTCCTAAAGACTTTATAGTCCATTCCCATTGGTTCTTGGAAATGAAAATTACTGTTGTAATTGTCAGACATGCTTGCTTCAACAAGTTGTAGTATTTTAATCACTTTTACTCTTTTATACTTGTGTATAAAGAGGTTCAAAAGGAGAGAAGTTGTGTGTGTTTTGTACATTGAAAGCCTTAGACTTTTGCAAAACAACTTCTCTCCTACAAAAAGTAACCAGTCCCTGAGATTGCTCAGTGAGGCACATTGTTACCACTTAAGCACAGCTTAAGTTTAGATAGGAAACACCATACCTTGTCTATTCAATCCCAAGTGTTTGTTCCGCAAAACACTTGGGTAATAGATTCTTTGATTCATTTCTAATAAGAATTTAAACGTTGAAAAATACTTGTGTTTTTATATTTACATTTCATTAACTGATAGAAAGAATCATTACATTGTATTAGTCATAAACACAAATAGATTAACTTTCTAGTTAACTCTAAGCATGTTAAGGGAACAACAAGTGGTATCAGAGCCTCTGGTTTATAAAATCTTTTAAAATTAACCAAGAGTGCTCAAGGTTTTTAAAACCAAGATCCTACTATGACTGATGCAAATGTGCCCCAGCTAGTCGACAAAAAGGGTGGAAGCTCTTTAGCTATTGCCCCACGACTTGAAGCTGGTAAATTTAGCAAGTGGAAAAAGCGAATGCTTTGCTACTTGACTGGTATGGAACCATACAACATCACTTGTGTCAAAGATGGTCCTTATGTCCCAAAGACTGCTGAAGGGCTAAACAAGCCTGAGGCTCAATGGACCATTGATGAGAGGAGGGTGGTCAATCAAGACCAACGCCTGAAAAGCATCATTATATCATGTCTTCTTGACGATATAATGGAATCAGTCATCAACTGTTCAACAGCCAAGCAAACTTGGGATGACTTGGTCAATAGCTTTGAGGGTCCCTCAGATACCATAGAGAACAGGGTCATGGACCTGAAACTTGAGTATAATACTTTCAGGACAAAAGACTCTGAAAGTCTCTCTCAGACTTATACCAGATACAAGACCTTGATAAACGAACTATCAAATGATGGTGTAGTTTTGTTTAAGCATGAGACAAATGTTAGCTTTGTCAACAGTCTCCCTGAGAAGTGGCTAAACTTCTCACAAGGCCTGAGGAATGCTAATCACATTCAGACCCTTGAGCTCCCTGAGATCTATGGGAAGTTTGTCTATGAAGACAACTTAATCTCAAGGAGATACCCTGACTCTAAAGCTCTTGAGTCCAAAAAGGCCTTGACCTCCACACCCATATCAACTGCCTTTTATACTAATGGTGTTGTGCAGGACTTTCAAGAGGATTCTAAGGATGAAATTGATGAAAGGACTAGTGATGAGTACCTAAAAGATTTAAACTTGGAATTCCAAGAGAGGGCACTCCTTGCTAGTTCAAAACGTTTCATCAAAAGAAACCAGTCCAAGTTTTCAAAAGGAAAAGCAAATGAAACCACTGAATGCTTTAATTGTGGTAAAAAGGGTCATTTTGCTAGGGACTGTTATTCTAAAACCACCTCGGAACCCTCTTACAAATTTTCAGGAAATAGTTCCTCAGGAACTAGCAAGTTTCAACCTAGAATGTTTCAGTCGACCCAACAATTTCAAAACAAGGGTCAAAAAGACTTTGAAGCAAAATATAGGAAAGCCAAGGCTAGACTTGCAATTCTTGAAACTAATCCCTCTTTGTCTCAGGCTGCTCAAACATCCAAACCTGTTCAGGCAAAGAACAAGGTTTTAGTAGCTGAAGCTTATGATTGGGATGAAGAAGAGGTATCCTCTGATGAGGAAATTAGAGTGAGTGCACTGATGGCACTCTCTGAAGGTGATCAAGTGGCTGTTGGGAAAAGCCATGCAAGGAATGAAGAGTGGGTAAACATCACCATGAAGAAGGTAAACACTTTACTTTCTATGGATGATGATTCTGATTGGCAGTCTTACATGAATTATATTTGTGTAGATCTTAAATTTGTTGAGGAACAAAGGCTTAACATGTTTTCAAAATATAACAACATTGTGTCAGAATTGAATAAATGTAGAGATGAATTGCTTGTACTGAAGCAAGCCAAATTAGAAACAATTACTCTACAAATTCAGAACACTGAAATATTGAAACAAAACCAAGCCCTACAAACTGAACTTAACAAAGAAAAAGCTGTCATCCAAGGCTGGACCAAAAAGAACCCCAAGGTCTTTGATACTGTGGGTTTAATCCCTAGGAAAACAATAGGAATTGACCATCACATGGTTAACCCCTATGTAAGTCCCAGTGAACTGACCTTTGTTCCAGCTGGCATATCATTTGAGCAAGAAATGCTTCCCAAGTCAAATGACTAGATTGTCAGGGACAACCCAGTCAGTAAGTTACCAAACTTTGAGACTGGAAAGATCTTGCTTCCTGAAAGTCAGGCTTTGAAAAATATGCTTGGACTTATTGAACAACTCAGTAAGCTTGAACTCACTGAACAACTCAGTAATACTGAGTCAGTGAATGAGTCTGAATCAGAATCATATCCACCACTCCCACCACTGAATACCCTTCAGGGTGCTGCACCCAACTTAGGCCTCCCACCAATGGTCTACTCTCAACACTCTCCAAAGGAGAGGTCAGGATTGGGAAAAACAATCTTAAAAAGACCAACATTTGAAGTCTCAGTAAATACCAATGTTGCAAAAATCATGAATCGGTAGCGTGGCGGTCGACCACCCTGCAGCGATTAATCGGCCAAGGCGGGATTAATCGGTGATTAATCAGATTGGCATTTTTTGCATGTTTTGGGTATTTCTGGAGACCAAACTAAAGATCGTAACTGATTCCAAGCCTAATATGTTTTCAAACCTCAATAAAAGGCTCCAATTCTGATTATGAGGCTCATTGTGTGTTATAAGTGAAATAAACGATCCCCAAATTAAGTAGAATGCCTAAATTTTTAATTTTTTTTAAACCTGGCCGATACGGCCGATTTCTGGCCGATACGGCCGATTTTTGGCCATTTTTTTCCCCAAACCGATTTTTTGTCCGATTTTCATAATTCGACAAGGTCGGCGGCCGATTACCGATATATCGGCGATTAATCGGCCGCCACGGCCGATTTTTGCAACATTGGTAAATACTGATGACTCATCTTCTTCAGTCCCTTCTGAAGTAATAACCCAAAGCCCTGACTCAAAATTTGATCAGTTGGCTGAAATGGTCAGGAAGCTAGGTAAGAAGATTGCATCTTCTGAGAAACCTTCTCATTCCAAGAAGGAACAAAAACCAGCTTCCTCAAAGACCAAACCCAAACCCTCAAAACCCCTGAAAAGATGTGAACTGTGTAACTATACCAATCATATCACTGATGATTGCTATTGAATTCTTTATTGCGTGATTTGCAAAAAAGATGATCACAGGACCTCTGACCATAAAACACACTCAGTCACATCAAAGATGGCAAGCCTTAAAGCTCAGTCTTTAAACTACCCTTCTGATTCTAAACAGAAACAGAAACAAAAGGTAAAACCTTTTGCACCTTGCCCTTACTGTGGGTTCATTGATCACTATCCTAAGGATTGTCAAATTGACAATTGTTGTGAAAATAGTGGAAGTTCCACTCATGACACCTCAGGAGGTGATAAGGCCATTCAGGCCAGAAGAGGTATGACAAAGTCAGCCTCTCAGTCTACTGAGTCTACATCTGCAATCAAATGCATAATTTGTGGTAGCTCAGTCCACCACACCACTGACCATAAATCAATTGTAAATATTAAAAAGACCCCCAAAGCTAAGTCCTCCAAGAAGTGGATTCCTAGAAAGAACTAACCTAGTTTACTATTTATGCAGAAACATGTCAGGGATCCTGTTTGGCATTTAGATAGTGGATGTTCAAGGAGCATGACTGGTGTGAAGGAGTATCTGCACAAGTATGTGGATGAATCAGGACCCAAAGTAATATTTTCTGATAACTCATCATGTCTCACTGAAGGTTATGGTTCAGTAAACTGCAATGGTATAGTCTTTACTAGGATAGCTTATGTAAATGGTCTTAAATACAATTTGATAAGTGTCAGTCAACTATTTGATGCTAAATACATAGTTCAGTTTGATGATAAACAAGGAATCATCTTCAATGCTAATAAGAAAGTTGTCCTTATTGCACCAAGAAGACATGATGTTTATGTGTTAGACATGTCCAGTCTGACTCAGAATGGAACTTGTCTCTTTACCAAGGCCACTGATACACTCAACTGGCTTTGGCATAAGAGACTCTCCCACCTGAACTTCAAAAACATAAACAACCTTGTAAAACAAAACAAGGTCATTGGCTTACCATCTCTTGTGTTTTCAAAGGATAAACCATGCTCAGCTTGTGAAAAAGGTAAACATCACAGAGCATCCTTTAAAACCAAAACCAACTTTTCCATCAGGAACTACCTACATCTTCTCCATATGGATCTATTTGGACCAATTAGTCCTAGATCCATTAACCATGAGAAGTATACTCTGGTCATTGTGGATGAATACTCAAGATACACTTGGGTATACTTCCTGATCAAAAAGAGTCAGGCAGCTGAAACAATTATGTCCTTTGTCAGGAACATTGAAAATCAAAATGACATCAAAGTCAAACAGATTAGGACTGACAATGGAACAGAGTTCAAAAATTATGAACTTGAATGTTTCTGTGATGAAAAAGATATTTCCCAAAAAATTTCCTCACCCTACACACCTGAACAAAATAGGGTGGCTAAAAGGAAAAATAGAACACTCATTGAAGCAGCTAGGACAATGCTAAATGGATCAGTCCTTTCTAAACACTTTTGGAATGAAGCAGTAAAGACTGCCTGTTACACACAAAACAGATCCATCATTGTCAAGAGACATAGCAAAACTCCTTATGAGTTATTAAAGGGAAGAATCCCTGACATCAGCTACTTTCATGTTTTTGGGTGTCCTGTGTTTATTCATAATAACAAGGATCACTTAGGAAAATTTGATGCCAAAGCTGATGATGGATACTTCCTAGGATACTCCTTTGTCTCAAAGGCCTTCAGGGTGTTCAACACTAGGAGACAGCATACTGAGGAAACATTTCATGTTACCTTTGATGAGAGCACTGATGCAATCAATGTCTCTAACAACTCAGTGGAAGAGATAGGTATTGATGAATCATCAAGATACCCTCCTGATGAACATCATACTGATAATGGTCCTTCCACTCAGTACCATGCAAATGCTGACATCTCCTATTACATCATTCCCCACAACCTTCCTTACCCAACCATCACTGAGTTTATTGAAGCACAAAGTACTGATGAATTCATTCAGTCAGTACAAAGTGCTCAGGTACTAAACAATCACAGTGATGAGTCAACCCACTCAGACACTCAGGATGCTGAAGAACATCATGTGTCTGATCCTGATCCTACCCATCAGGCCTCTACAAGTTCTAATCAGTTTCCAAGACCTCATGACAGTTGGACTAGGTCTCAGGATATAGAACTTGTCAATATAATTGGTGACCCTACTGAAGGCATGCTCACAAGAAGCATGGCTGCTGAACTGAGAGCAGCCTCAGCCAATGAATGCCTATTTGTGGACTTCATTTCCACAATTGAACCCAAAAGTGTTAAGGAAGCACTAAAACATCCAAGTTGGGTTCAAGCCATGAATGATGAACTGGAACAATTTGACAGAAACAAGGTAATGACCTTGGTCAAATATCCTGAAGATGTTTCAGTCATTGGCATGAAATGGGTATTTAAAAACAAATCTGATGAAAATGGCATAGTCATTAAAAACAAAGCCAGACTTGTAGCCAAAGGCTATAATCAACAAGAAGGCATTGACTATGAAGAAACATTTGCACCAGTAGCAAGGATGGAAGCCATCAGGATCTTCCTTGCTTTTGCTAAAAACATGAACTTCAAGGTGTACCAAATGGATGTCAAAAGTGCATTCTTAAATGGCTCACTGAAAGAAGAAGTTTATGTTCAGCAACCTCCAGGATTTGAAAGCCATGAGTTTCCTGACCATGTCTGCAAGCTTAACAAAGCCCTTTATGGACTGAAACAAGCTCCCAGGGCATGGTATGAGACTCTTTCAGCCTTCCTGATCCAAAACAAAATTTGTTAGAGGCAAGATAGACAACACATTGTTTATCTACAAGACAAATAATGATGTCATACTTGTACAAGTGTATGTTGATGACATCATCTTTGGCTCAACAAATTATAAACTTTGCAAACAGTTTGAAAAACTAATGGCAAAGGAATTTGAAATGAGCATGATGGGAGAACTGACTTACTTCCTTGGTCTACAAATCAAGCAGACTGATAAAGGAACCTCTATCAGTCAAGAGAAGTATATCAGAAGCCTACTGAAAAAATATGAGCTCAGTGACTGTGCCTCAGTCAAGACTCCCATGGTACCCCAAACAACCTTGGTCCTGATCTTACTGGAAAACCAGTGAATCAAACTTTTTTTAGAGGAATGATAGGATCACTGATGTATTTACTTGCATCAAGGCCTGATATCCAATTCTCAGACTGCTTATGTGCCAGATATCAATCTGACCCAAGAGAAACTCATATCACTGCTGTGAAAAGGATATTCAGGTACCTGAAAGGTACTCCAAACCTTGGATTATATTATCCAAAATGTTCAGGCCTTGATCTTAAAGGATACTCAGATTCTGACTATGTTGGATGAAACATGGATAGGAAAAGCACCTCAGGCTCCTGCCAAATTCTTGGTGGAAAACTAGTCTGTTGGAGTGCTAAGAAACAACAATCAGTTGCCATGTCCTCAGCAGAAGCTGAATATGTTGCAGCAGCAAGTTGTTGTGCAAATGTACTCTGGATGAAAAGTCAACTCAGTGACTATGGAATTCAGTACAAGATGGTTCCCATCTTTTGTGATAACAAAAGTGCAATTGCCATCTCAAATAACCCAGTTCTTCATCAAAGAACAAAACACATTGATATTAGATATCACTTCATCAGGGACCATGTCATGAATGGTGACATAGAATTACACTTCATTCCGACTGAATATCAGCTAGCTGATATATTCACCAAGCCATTGGATGAACCAACTTTCACCAGACTGAAAGCTGAACTAGGAATGTTGGATATTGAGAATCAGTCCACTGATTGACTCCATCCAAATATGTGTAAACTCTGATAACCTAAGTCCCTGACTCAATGTGTTCTTCAGTAAGAAAGGTCACTTAACTTCAGGAACTAAACCCAAGTTCCTGAACCCATAATCCTCAGGAATTAAACCCAAGTTCCTGAATTCTTGGTCCTCAGGAACTAAACCCAAGTTCCTGAACCCTTGAACCTCAGGAATTAGACCCAAATTCCTGAACACTTGAACCATCAGTGACTAAACCCAAGTCCTGACAATCAGGTTCACTGAATGAAAAGTCATTCAGGGTCCTCAAGAGACATTAAATACTAACTTAAATGCTCTAAGTATCTAGTTAGTAAATGTCCGAGGTTGGTAACTGAATTCTTATTTAATATAAGAATATTTGTTCTTTTGCCTTTCTGGCTTCCACCTCTGGGCCCCCACATTCCCACTTGGCATTAAATGCCTCTCCAATCACATTACAGATATGTGATGACTCATCTCTGCAAATTACACTTTTGCAGAACTGCTCAACTGTTCACCTTGACTGTTGCGCCAAACCAGGGAAAAGTGGAGTGGTGGCATTAAATGCGGATCCCAAAACATTTTATTCAAAACAGTTTCCAAAAATTCTTTTTGAATAAATAAAATCCGCTTAATGCCTAAAATACCCTCCACTTCACTTCCCTATAAATACCCCAACCAAAATAACAACACACACGTCTATTAGAAATCTTAAGCAAAATTCTGCCCATTTTTCTCTCAAAACTAATAGTGTGTGTGTTCTTAGCTTTAAGAAATCCCAACCATCTTTGTTACCCAGACTTACCAACAAATATGGCTTCCTCTAAAGCTGTGACATACGCCCCTAATGTGGAATTCACATTGGAGGGCGTAGACCTCACAAAGAACAATGTGGTGGGAAACTTTTCCTATCCACAAAAGTTCCATGCTTACAAGAATGTAATAAAATATCTTCAAAACTGTTTTCTTGCAAAAGCATTTACCAAGACCCCCTCAGTCATCTACCATGACTACTTGAGGGAATTCTGGTGTACTGCTGTGGCTACTAGCCCAAAAGACACCAAAGAGTCCATCATCACTTTCACAGTGATGAATGGGAGAAGGACTCTCTCCCTGGATTACAATGACTTCATCAAGGCCACTGGTCTTGATTTTGCTGAGGCTTTTGAGCCCAATCCGACTGACCAAGAGGTCAAGGGAGAGTTGACCTTCTTGGGACCTCATGACCCTAAATGTCCTGAGTTGTCCGCTGGAGCCTTATTAGAGAAGGCTCCAATTGTCAAAACCTGGTTCCACCCAGTCTGTAGGATCCTGATGACATTCGTCATTCAGGTCCTTGAGGGGAACAAATCCTCCACTGAGCAATTGAACTCATCACAACAATTGATGTTGTTCAGTCTCTTGGAGGGTAGAAAGATAGATATCGGAGGTATAATCTTCCGTGACCTTGTTGCTAAGCTCTCAGGAAAATCTAGGCAAAAACACTTGTCTTATCCTAAGTTTATTTTCTGTGTGCTTCAGGACCTTCTTGGTTCTGACTATGTGAGGCCTGACGTCGTAGGTATGAAACCTGACGTCTTACATAAGACCAATTTCACTAGTGGCATCACTGAGGTACAACCCATTGCCCTGACTAACTACATGCTGGTGGTTATTCAGGGGGAGGACGTTGTTTCTCCAGTACCTTCACCTACAAAGAAGGTGAAGAAGACAAAGAAGGGTCAGTCTAGTAAGGTGGTTAGACCCAAACCACTCGCCACTGAGACTGATGCCCAGAACCAACTCAACCTTAAAAAGGGGTTGAATGTGGCCCATACCTCTAAGACACCCACTACAGAGACCCCCCTGACCACAAAACAAAGGCCAACGGAGGGCACTGAGCAATCATCCTCAGTGTCCTCGGGCAAACCCCCTCTTCCTCATGATTCCACTAACATAAACAAGTCATTGGAGTCAGGAACCTCAACCCATTCACATCCCGATGAAGGCACTGATAAATCACAATCAGAGCCTGGGGGGGAAAAGGGTCCTATATCCTCGGTTGGGCAGCACTACTCAACTGAGAAGGGGACCCACACCCAATCACATCCTGATGAAGGTACTGAAAAATCACAGTCAGGACCCAAGGGAGTCAAGGACCCTAAATCCCCAAAAGGGCAGTATAACCCTGATGGGAAGGGGGACCACCAACCATCACTAAAAGTGCCTCGTGATAGTTCTGAAAAACACCCGTCAGGACTTGAAGGCGCTCAGGGGGACAAAGACTCAGAGGGATATAAACCACCCACTGATACGGAACCCACAACCACCTCAGGCGGATCCATTCTCTCAGGAACTGCCCCCAAAAGTCAGGCTGAGAAATCAGTTATTATGACTAGCCAGGCTGATAAAACCAAATCAGTTATTATGGCGGGGTCAGGACCTGGCCAAAACCAAGGCAAGTCCTTTTATGAGGAGGAGCCAGTTAACCTTTTGGAGTTCGAGTCTATGGGGGATATTCAGGCTCTTCTTGATTCTGAAGATTCTGAAGATGAGCTCAAGGAAGAGAGTGAGGAGGAAATGTTTGAGGCTGGTGATGACATGGAGACTGATGTACAATCAACTGAGCAATCGCATCAGTCTTCTCCACATGGTGAAGAATCTGAGTCTCAGACTGATCATTCTTCAGATTCTGAATCATCATGCCCTCAGGTACTCAAGAAATATGACAACATTCTTCCTCTTACCGAGAGGCAATTGGTCAAGTTCCAACAAAAGGCCAACAATGCTCTCTTCACTGGGCTAACTGAAGAAATTTTTGACCACCACACTAAAGCTGTTGTTCATTACGTCGATCTGAAGGAATCAGTGGAATCCTATTATGATGATGTAAATGAGAACAAGTCATCTATCTCCTTCTCCCTGACAAATCTTGATTACAATCTTAAAATGTTCAACGAGACTCTCACCAACTTACAAAAGAGCATTGAAACTATTTAAGAGTCAGTGAAAGATGACCCTGAGCTTAACAGGAAAATTCTTCAGGATTCTGAGACCTACCAGCAACAATCTACTCAGGTGGCTGAGCTGGTAAACATGCTGACCTCCTCAAATCTTCAGGGATTCAGCTCAAAAGTGGACTCCATCAGGTCTTCCCTGGGTCTTATGGAGTCCCACATGGCATCTTTGGCAAATTCTTCTTCTTCCTTGGCTTGGAATCTTGGGCCAAGAATGACTGCAATGGAGGTTTCTCAGGCTTCTCTTGAGGCTAAGGTCTCAACTCTTCAGCAGGACACCTCAGACATCAAATCAATGATGTCTGAGATTTATCAGGCCTTCAAAGGTCAGGCTCCCTCAACTTCAGTAAGTGCACCAACTCTTGCTCTCACTATAGGTCAAGCAACAGTTGAGGGGGAGAAAGTCAAAGTCACTGAAGATGAACAACCTCCTTCTCACACTGAGGGGGGAATCCTAAAAAACCCCATCTTCATCACACCAGGACAAAGGCAAAGGTATCCTCACAACCACTGAGCCTGAGACTACAATCTTGGTACCTGCTTCCAAGGAAAGAAGGCAAGACCCTGATGAGCCATTCAGGGTCCCTTATGAGGTCAATGGAGTGATTAAACTTCTTACTAATGAGGAAATCCAAGCTCATATGGAGAAAGAGGAAGCAATGAAGAAGGCAGCCGAAGAAGAAAGGGCGAGCAAGGCTGCTCTTATTCAGGTGGTCCATGAAGAGGCTGAGAAGATAGGTCTTGAGCCTAAGGAACTTGCTGGAAGGAAGGGTGGTCAGACCTTCATGAAAGCTCAGTCTGCTGAGATGATTGCTCTCAGGAAAAAGAGGGAAGAAAAATTGAAAAGGACTGAAGAGATCAGGCAGAACAGGATTGAGAAATATCAGTGGTACATGACAAATAGGTTGAAGCCAGAACCAATCACTGATATCATGATCCATCGAAACACCAAGCCTGCCGTTGTCACTGTCTACAGAAGTGCTAACAAAAGAATCTTTGAGGTTCATGACCCCTTCAGATTCGCTGACTTCAGGATCACTGAATTGGATGAATTAGGTCCAATACTAGCGAAAAAGTCAAATATTATGGTCCCTGGTCTATTGAAGTCCCTGAGCATGAGGTATGAAAGACTGGCAGAAACACCTCAGGAACTTGGTATTCCCTCTCTTCTTCCTGCTTCAGCTCAGCTACCTGCTCCCTCTCAGTCTTCCTCAAGAAAAAGAAAGAAGATTGAAGTTGAGCCTGAGATCAAGGTCCCCGGTCTGGACTGCAACAGAGCCCTCCCTGAAGGAGTTCCATTCAGGAACAACTTGGTCATCGAACAACCTGAAAGAGGTTTGTTCTTCACTGATGAGTTTGGAGACCCAGCCTTCCAAAGATGGAGTGACATTGATCAATCAGGAATCAAGGCAATGCTGGGTTTCCTCATGATGGCCTCACCTATCAAGACTCCTAAGAATGTGAGGTTCTGTCAAGACCTGAGAACAAAGATTCAAGAGCATCCTGATCAGCATGAGCTTGATTCTAAGAAGTCAAAGCTCGAAGCCTTAGGGTATAAGTTTGACTGAATCCGCCAACACCACTATCCCAGTACTATGTATAGTTTTGTTAGGACTTGTAATAATATTAATAAGATGATGTTTTTATTATTTCAGTGTCCTTATTTACTTTCTAGTACATTCAGTATGAGCAGAAGTCATTAGCTCACTCATAACTGATCAAAACACTTAGGCATAATTTATATCCAAATAGGGGGAGATTGTTGGGTCCATCAGTACCCAAGAATACTTAAAACAAGATTTGGACACAAATTAACTAAGTGTTAACTTAAACCGAGAACAATTCAAGTCACTGAGTGAACAGTCACTTAGTGAGTCATCTTCAGGATGCTTAAGGCGAATTCAAGAAGAAGGATTCACTACTCAGGAAGGCGGTACTCCCTGAGTAGGACTTAAGCCAAAGAAGAAGATGATGGTTCAGTGAGTGTTGGACAAGAACTCACTGAACCCCAGTCTCCTCAACAACATTAAGTGATTGAAGACTGAAGAACTCAACGCCTGAAAGAAAGGCGGGAAGATCTGGGAAGAGTTTAAGATAAGATCAAATCTTATCTTGTCAGGAAGAAACTTTCCCTAAGACGGCTAAAAGTCGTGGAGTGTCAGACCAACCACTCCTAAAGCCTTTATAGTCCACTCCCATTGGTTCTTGGAAATGACAATTACTGTTGTAATTGTCAGACACGCTTGCTTCAACAAGTTGTAGTATTTTAATCACTTTTACTCTTTTATACTTGTGTATAAATAGGTTCAAAAGGAGAGAAGTTGTGTGTGTTTTGTACATTGAAAGCCTTAGACTTTTGTAAAACAACTTCTCTCCTACAAAGAGTAACCAGTCCCTGAGATTGCTCAGTGAGGCACATTGTTACCACTTAAGCACAGCTTAAGTTTAGATAGGAGACACCATACCTTGTCTATTCAATCCCAAGTGTTTGTTCCGCAAAACACTTGGGTAATAGATTCTTTGATTCATTTCTAATAAGAATTTAAACGTTGAAAAATACTTGTGTTTTTACATTTACGTTTCATTACCTGATAGAAAGAATCATTACATTGTATTAGTCATAAACACAAATAGATTAACTTTCTAGTTAACTCTACGCGTGTTAAGGGAACAACACTATCCTTATATATTCCAAAATCAAAAATTTTACTCTTTTAACTATTAGATCTACCTCAAATCAACTCCCAAAACTATCCTAACTCATCCACCAACTCTTCAACAATTTCTATAGTGTCAAAACAATATTAACAATCAAGAAAAAGTTCCATAACCTCCAGAAATAAATAATCAATGTAGAGGATTAATTATCAATCACTATTAGACATTTTTAAGCTTTTATTTGTATAGAACAAACAAATATGAAATGGAACTTGTATGTACACATTTTTATCATGAAAATAGTCTAGTCAATTATATATTTACTTGTTTGAAACATGAAAATTCACAAACATGTATATAGGATGATATTTGTAAGTAATGAGTTTAAATAAACATTTAAACATCACAAATGCATAATTAGACATGTCAAGTGCATAAAATATATATGAAAGAGTGTGAAAATAGTTTTTAGGCTTACTTGAAGAAGTGAAAATAGGATGTGAGCAAGAACAATAGAACCCCAATGGTTACTCCAAATCGGCTTATAGTTAATGCAAGGCTCGTGAATGATCGTTAGATACTTGAATTAATCGAAAACCGGATCTCCTTCTTCATTTTAAAATTTGGCCGAACCACAAGGAGAGCAAGAGAGGTTTTATATGTGAAAATTTTGGTAAGAAAATGGCCAAGTACTTGTCTATTTATAGTGCCAAAAAGGGGCAATTTGGTAATTTAATTAAAAGGGTATTTTGGTACTTTCATTACTTGGTCAATGGTCTTGGTCTTTGGTCTTCCTTTCACCAAATTTATGGAGGGGGGGGGGCGGCAATGTGACTAAGTTAGGAGTAATATGTTTTAATTTGTATGAAAATGTGTATATTAAATGTATTGGGTATTAAAAATAGGTATTGGGTGTTAATTTGGTAGTTAACGGTAAATACGTATATTTAAGTAATGTTTGTAAAAGAATTGAAGAATGTTTGGAAAATAATTTTTGGCACTTTTGAAATAATTTAAGGAGTATGGAGAAGCTTGAAAAATAATTGTTGGGAGTGACGGGTGCATTGGTGTTTATTTAAATCGCGAAAAGCGTTTGTTTAAAGTAACAATCGTAAATAAATAAAAAGGGAATTGTCTTTGGGACTAAAATTTCAAACCGGAGTAGGAGCAAGGTATTTGGGATGATGTGGACTAAATATAGTCTAAATTCATAGTGTTCAAGAGGGTTGTTCCTAGTTTTATGTTTATTTAACCAAATAGTTATACGTAAAAAGTGTTCTTGTAGATTAGCTTTCGATGAACTATATATTGTATTTCCCCTTTGCTTAGCCCTAGTGATGACGTATAGTCTACACCCGGGTCACGAACCCGGTTAGTAAACAATACTAACAATTAAGCCCACCACGCTTGGGCCGTAACTGGACTACCAATTATGCGGCTTGGGTCGACAAGGCCCAAGCCCAAAGTTATTTCCGGATAATATATAGAATATCTTCTAAATAAAGAAGATATATACTATATACCCGATGTCGGCTAACACGCCGAAGAGTAGGGAACACGAAACCCACTAGGGTTTCATGCATATATAAAGGGCACCCAAGCCCTCGGTAAAGATACGATCTTCAATAAACCCTAACCATAAACTAAACCCTACATTCGATTACTTACTCTCACGCCGGAGGATAATCGGGGGAGACAATCCCTCGATAAGCCTAACGGTGTTTGTCCTTTTTCTTAGTGCGCAGGTCTCATCAAGCATTAAGATTCGAATTGGTACGAGAATAGAAGTCCTATCAAGGAACGCCCAACTTTTGTATCAACAAGTGGCGCCATCCGTGGGACCCTACACTAAGGATTTTACCAAAAAACTAGAATGACGAAACACGGAAGTCATAAGAGTCCGCATGGGAAGAAAACGCAGGACGATCCACTAGGAAAGAAGCATCAAATTGATACGGCTTCTAAACAGGCCTCTGGGACAACCAGTACGCCTCAAAGTTTAGGAGCGCACCCAAATCTGGTCTTTCCTGCCGTGGAATCGCTTACCAGGTTTACCCCCGCTATTACGACAAGTACTAGCGAGATAGAACTGGAGCGCACACCTCTTGCCATGCCAGAAGTGAACTTCACTGAGCCTCCCAACGCGCCTGTACGAAACAAGGATCCAGCTTTGGAAACCGACTCTATCGCGCTAGAAGGAGTTACCTCCGAATTAGCCCCAATTGACTTCGTATCTCAAAACTACGAAGCCTTGACTGCGCTCATGCGAGAGGAGGCAAAGAAGAGGTCAAGCCAAAGTCTGCACGCCAGACTCAACTTTGACCCTAATCCTGACGCATCCCCACCGCGCTACCGAAAGGAAAGACGCGAGAGGGATAGCCGTAAACAACCAGTGTTCGCCAGGATTGGAAGGAAGGTTGTGGACGATGAAACAGCCGACCTTCAACATCTGGAAGAGCCTGAAGAGGGGGAGCGGCGCGCCAATGTCCACGCTAGGCTTGGCAGACGCAGAATCCAAGATAGGCTTGGGCGACGATGTTCCCCAAGTGAAAGCCCCTCAAGCTCTGACTCTGAGGATAGTCGGCGCAAGCGCCGTAGAGGAGCAAGCTCAGACTCTGATGATAGTCGACGCAAGCGTCACAAAAGAGTCCGCTCATCCTCAAGAGATTCCTCGGACAGCGAGACTGGACACTGGAAATCAAGAGGGAAATACCGCGACCAGGATGATGAAGACATGTCTCTCCCCTGGCGTCGCCAAAAGGTTGATGCGTTTACTAGGCGCATCAGTGACTTTTCCGAGAACAAGAAAAGGCGCATGCCTGCTAATGTCAAAACATATGATGGGACAGGTGATCCTGATGATCACCTAAAAATTTTCGAATCAGCAGCTACTATCGAAAATTGGCCACAGCCTGTGTGGTGCCATATGTTCAACTCCACATTAGTAGGGAATGCGCGCAACTGGTTTAGTAAGCTTCCACGCAGAAGCATTGGTGGGTTTGAAGAGTTGCGCAGAGCATTTCGCTTAAACTTCACTCAAAGGAAGAAGTGCGCCAAAAACCCTGTCGAACTCGCTAGGGTCAAACAGCGACAAGGGGAATCTACAAGCGCTTTTATGGAACGCTTCAAGGACGAGTGCATGAAAGTCAAGGCGTGTCCAGAGATACTGAAAATATCGGGTTTTATGAATGCAATCAATAACCCAGATCTGATAAAAAAGCTAAACGATAAGGTTCCCCTAACCTTCGATGAGCTCATGAAGCGCACAAGGTCTTTCGTCCAAGGAGAAGAAGCCGCTGCGGATAGCAAAAAAGGCTATTCGAATCATAGACCACAAGAAGAGTCAAGGAGACAATCCAATGACCAGGGGGGCAGTCGTAACAGCCGCAGCAGAGGCTATCGCAACCAAGGGAGTGGAAGAGACAATGATAGATACACACCCCTCACAAAAACCCCAAGGGAGATATTTGTGACGGAGGGCGCAAACTTCCCGAAACCACCACCGATCCGCACCCCAGAGGATAAGCGCATAGGGAATGGTTATTGCGAATACCATGGACAGAAGGGCCACACAACCAACGATTGCGTCCAACTGCGCCAATTGATTGACAAATTGGTAAAGGAAGGAAAGATGGACCATCTTGTAAAAAACATCAGAGAAGGGAAAGACAAATCAAAACCAGGGGCCAAGAAAGAAACACCAAAAGAAAAGGCAGATATCATCTACATGATACAGCCATGGCCCCGCGCGACAAGACAGAAAGTTAGTCAGCGTTTTTCTAAGGGAAACGAAATTTCTTTCCCCTCCCTGACTGCGAACAACGCAGTAATGGATCCACTCACCATTGAAATACATACGGGGGGTCACGACATCCGTCGCATGTATATAGATGGAGGTGCATCCGCTGATATCATATACGAACACTGTTTCAAGAAGCTGCGACCTGAGATACAGAGTCAGCTGACCCCAGCCACAACGCCGCTCACCGGCTTCACAGGGGAGAAGATATGGCCCACGGGGCAATTACGTCTATTTGTAGAAGTTGGTGACAAACCACACTCTACAACTACCTGGATGAACTTCATGGTAATCAGATCCCCCTCCCCGTATAACGGTATTATTGGGAGACCTGGAATATCATCCATCCGCGCCGTGCCATCTACAGCGCACGGGATGCTCAAGTTCCCAGTGGAAGGAGGTATTGTCACCCTTTACAATACCACCACACCACCCAAAGAATGTAACGCAGTGACAAGTGACGTAAGTGTTGTCCCAGAACAGCACGCAATCAAAGTCCCAAACCTAACGGTCGCCATTCACCCTGAATACCCGGACCAACAGGTATCTATTGGTGGGTCTCTGTCTGACAAAGGCAGGTCAGCTATATGCGCACTCCTGCAAAATAATTTAGATATCTTTGCATGGGAACCTAAGCATATGACAGGAGTGCCACGCTCCATCACGGAACATAAACTACAAATCCGACAAGGATATCCTCCAATACGACAGAAAAAGCGCGGACAAGCTCCAGACCGCGCAAAAGCCATCCTGGAAGAAGTACATAAGCTGGTAGATGCAGGCATCATGCGTGAAGTCTACTACCATGACTGGCTCTCTAACCCAGTGATGGTAAAGAAGAGCGATGGCAGTTGGAGGATGTGCGTAGACTTTACAGATCTCAATAAAGCATGTCCACAGGACTGCTACCCGCTACCGGAAATAGACTGGAAAATTGAGTCTCTATGTGGATATCCCTTCAAATGCTTCCTGGACGCATACAAGGGATACCACCAAATTCAAATGGCGGAGGAAGACGAAGAAAAGACGGCCTTCCACACAAGTCAAGGGGTCTACTGCTACACAAAGATGCCCTTCGGCCTAAAGAACGCAGGAGCAACATACCAAAGATTGGTGGACACCGCGTTCGAGAAGCAAGTAGGACGCAACTTGGAAGTATACGTCGATGATCTCGTCATCAAAAGCCATACAGAGGACGAGCTGGTGCGCGACATGGAGGAAACGTTCAACACACTCAGGAGAATCAACATGAAATTGAACCCCAAGAAGTGTACGTTTGGCGCTACGGAAGGCATGTTTCTCGGATATTTGATAGAACCCGATGGAATCAAACCTTGCCCAGAGAAGACTCAAGCAGTCATTGACCTCCCCTCACCACGCACACTAAAAGAAGTTCAGTCACTAAACGGCAAGCTAGCCGGACTGAACCGATTCTTATCTAAATCAGCAGACAAGTCACTTCCCCTATTCAAGACACTCAAGAAGTGCACCAAAAAGGGAGACTTCAGGTGGACTGCGGAGGCAGAAGAAGCCTTCCAGCAGCTCAAACAACACATAGCAGCGCTCCCAAAGCTTGTTGCACCCCGACCAGGGGAAGAACTGATAATGTACCTATCTGCGACTCAAGGAGCAGTCAGCGCAGTCCTACTGACAGACAGGAATTCCGTCCAAACACCCATCTATTTTGTTAGTAAGGCGCTGAAGAAAACGGAGATTAACTACACTGCAATGGAGAAATTGGTCCTAGCCTTAGTGTTTGCATCGAAAAGACTACGCAGGTACTTCCAGGCGCATCCAATCGCTGTTATCACAGACCAACCCATCAAACAGGTTATATCGAAACCCGACGCATCGGGACGCCTACAAAAATGGAGCGTGTTACTGGGCGAGCATAACATATCATACAGACCGCGCACTGCAATTAAAGGGCAGATATTGGCCGACTTCATCATCGAGAAGCCGGATACAGATACTCCACCTGCGACAAGCAAGGAGGAACTTCAAGAACCATGGATTCTATTTACTGATGGATCCTCATGCGTAGATGGATCAGGAGGCGGCCTTATTCTCACCAACCCAGAAGGAGTTGAATTCACCTACGCACTGCATTTTGAATTCACAGCCACGAACAACGAGGCAGAATACGAAGCACTCCTAGCTGGGTTACGCATCGCAACTCAAATGGGTGCACGCAACCTAGAAGTAAACGTCGATTCGCGGCTAGTGGCTAACCACGTTTCAGGAGAATATATAGCAAAGGAGGAACACATGATCCAATACCTCGAAAAGACCAAATCTCTGATCCAGAACTTCGATAGATTCATCATCAAGCAGGTTCCCAGGAGTGAAAATAGGAAAGCAGATGCGCTGAGCAAGATTGCATCCACCAGTTTTGCGCATCTATCAAAACAAGTTTTGGTGGAAACCTTGAAAAACAAGTCAATCACAGAGATGGAAATATCCACGGTGATAGAAGAGGAAAATCCTACGTGGATGACACCGATTATTGACTTCATCAGCAAGGGCATACTTCCCCAAGAGCAGAAGGAAGCTCGAAGAATCCGACGCACAGCGCAGCGATTCGAGCTCAGAGACAACGTCTTATATAGACGTTCATTCCTACAACCATGGCTTAGGTGTGTCGGACCTCTCCAGGCAGACTATGTACTTCGAGAGATCCACGCAGGCTCATGTAGCATGCACTCAGGACCACGATCCATTGTAGCGCGCGCCCTAAGGTCTGGATACTATTGGCCAACTATGCACCGTGACGCACGCGACTTGGTACGGAAGTGCAACGATTGCCAAGTTCACAGACCTATTCCGCGCCGACCACAACATGAACTAACACCTATTACATCGCCATGGCCCTTCTACAAATGGGGTATCGACATCGCTGGACCTTTCCCCATTGCCGCAGGAGGATTGAAATTCCTCATTGTGGCAATAGATTACTTTACCAAGTGGATCGAAGCAAAGGCAGTAGCGACTATAACAGGTAACCAGGTGAAACGATTCGTGTGGGACAACATAGTATGTCGCTTTGGATTACCTGGAGAAATTATCTCTGATAACGGAAAACAATTCCGTGATAACCCGTTCAAGGACTGGTGCGCACAGCTGAACATCACGCAGCACTTCGCATCAGTAACTCATCCACAAACCAATGGTCTGGTCGAGCGCGCAAACAGAAGCCTTGGCGAGGGAATAAAAGCGCGCCTGGACAGACACAAAGGTAGATGGGTAGAAGAACTATCACATGTTCTTTGGGCGCACCGAACAACCATCAAGGTTAGCAACGGGGACACTCCCTTCTCTTTGGTCTATGGGACAGAAGCGGTTATACCAGCTGAAATTGGAATGCCAACCATCCGTACTGCGGAAGTTAACGTGGCAACCAATGACGATGAGCGGCGCATAGACTTAGATCTGTTGGAAGAGAGACGTGAGCGCGCAGCAATACGCGAAGAGAAAGCTAAGTCAAGAATGAAAAAATACTATGATACCAAAGTACGCAGCACTTCATTCAGACCAGGTGACTTCGTGTACCGCGACAATGACTCAAGCCGCGCAGAAGACACTGGTAAGCTAGGACCAAAGTGGGAAGGACCTTACGAGGTCATAGAAGCACTTGGCAATGGAGCGTACAAGCTACGCGACAAGGACGGAAATGAACTACAGCGAACATGGAACGTCCGCAACCTTAAACGGTGCTATCTTTGAAGAAGGCTACGGCCTAACATGGACACTACTGCGCTTTAGAAAGTGCCCTCAATAAAGATCCATGTAATTTTATTTTTATGAATTATCTAGATAAACATTCTTTTTCAAAACTTGCAAGTATTAATAAAACGTTATGGTTTCTAGCTAACTCCATAACACATTTAACTTTATTGTTTGCATCTTTTATTATCATGTTTCAATATTGTTATATTCTTGCCTACATGGCGTGCATGCACACACTAAGACCCACGATGGCAGAAAGGATGAGTAAACCTAATAAACTACTCGTTGAGTAAGAGGGTTGCAAACCCATCAACACCGGATCACGAATCCTTGTTAAACACCTTGCGCTCAAGACGTTGGCGCAAGCTCTTCACGCACCCCACGACGGATGCGCGATAAAGCACACTGTGCGCGTTTAACAACTCAGGAAATCAAGACTCTTGATTCCTTAAAGTACACTACGACAAGTAAACTTACAAAAATACATAGACGACTATGATTAAGTTGGAAAAATTCAACACACGACTACGGTCCTTAAGGAAATTCATACACGATTATGACCCTTATTTTCTAAATACGCTTAAACACTTAAAGCTATCTTCACGCAAGGATACATAAGTCATATAAGAACTACGAGTTCAAAAAGCATAAGTATTTAGAAGTTATAGAAACACTAAGTACAAAAACAACTTTTTATTCATCGGATACGGTTCTACAAAAAGACTTGTACAAAAGAACTAAATACTATATGTACGCCTTAACTGGCTGGAACCCCCGCTCAAAGCCGCTTCCTTTGCATCCGCGAGCCTCTTCAACAACTCTGCATCATCAAGGGAAACAGTGGCCACGCAGACAGGCACACCATCGGATCTAGGCTGATGCGCAGCGCCTATGCCGCACAGAATGGCCTTTCCTTTCTCGCCTTTCTTTCGTGCGACCCTGGAAACATGCGCATTTAGCGACCTTTGCAAAGAAATCTCTTTATCAAGACGGAAAGGATTCAGAATGTCACGAGGCTGAGCAAAAATGGGTACCTTCAACTGCGCCACATCAGGCTTCAAGTAGAAGTCCACCTGCTGATCTGCATCATCCTGCAGATGCCTAGGGAGAGTGAGCCCCGCCATGATCACGCTGATCGGCTGGTCCTGATCACGCTCCAAGAGAGCGATGTGCGGAAGCTCAAGCTTCTTTAGCTCCTCCATGGCAGCAACAAGCTCAGCATGGGCATCCGCCTTATACCCAGGCACCTCAGCAAGCGGCACGGTCAGCAACTTGGCCTCCGCAAGCTTGTCTGCGGCCGAGGTCTCACCGTGCGCAATAGCGCAATTTACAACCTTCCCAAAGGATGCGGTGACCTCAGGATGCTCCAGCGTACACATGGCGGCCAGGCGAAGACCATGACTGATCAACCACCTACGAAACAACACAAGTGTTAATAAGAAAAAGGGTCCCAAACATATACAAGATATAAAGAAGTAAAGCAGCATGTACCTGCGCTCAGCCACAGACTGAACAAGATGGGGGTACAGCTCCTCATCGTACTCAATGCTGAGCTGGCGGAGCTTCTCCTCTTGCGTCTTCAGGGCAAGCTCAATGCGGCTGCGGAACTCTTCAATATTGGCAAAGTGCTTGCTCCTATTCTGCTCCAAGTACTTCAGCGCCCACAAAGAGTTACGCCTCTGACGGTCTGCAAAAGCGCGCTCCCGCTCCAACTCAGCCATCACCATGACCTTCTCCTCACCCATTTTTCGCGCAGACGCCTCCGCACACTCCAGTTTAGCCTTGGAGCTCAGCTGCTCAGCTTTAGAGCTTGCTAATTCAGCCTGCACAGACGCTAATTGCGCCTGCAGTCTGGAAACCTCCTCAGACTTGTGCACCCTAGCTTGCGCTACCAGCTCAGACTGGCGCACAGCAATGGAGGCAAGCTCCTCCATCGTAGAGTCAAATGGACTCGACTCCACTTCAACATCCCTCGGTGAACGCGCCCCGTCCAGAGCATGACTCACCTCGGGAGGCGCACTCCCATCTAGGACGCCAGCGTCCTCCACAGGCTTTTCGCTGCAAAAAAAAAAAAAAAAAAAAAAAAAATCAAGAGACAAAGTTAGTGCACGGTCAATCATACACAAAATGCTAAGGAAATACTTACATGGGGGGAGGAGTCAAGGACACGTCCTTCTGCTTCTCAGTCTCAGTCGTGGACGCACCTCCACCAGGCTTCTCAGCATCCACACTGAGGATACGAAGAAACAAAGTTAGAATACAATATAACTTGACAAAAGTTTCTAACTAATAAGGTACTCACCTCATCTGCACCTCAGTAAAAGATGGGCTTCCACTAGCCTCAGTTCGCGGCCTCTTGGAAGGCCCTTCACCATAACCACCAGACGCTCTCTTCCGCGTCAGTGGGGAGCTCTCCTCCATCTCACTGTCAGTCTCCTCTAAATGGATCACCGTTTCGGGAAGAGGAGGCTGTGCAGCGTCAGGACTTGGCTGCACAGGAGGAGCCACCTCCTGTATTGGCTCAGCTGCTATCACATCGGGGGAGCCTTCGGGATCTGGGATAACCAAATCCACGACGCGCCCTGCCGTCGCCTGCAGAATAGTCTGCTCACCGTCCCCCAGAGGACGCACTCCCACCGCCACAGCACGCGGATTCTCCAGCCTCACAACAGAGAACAGATCCATCTCTGCGCATCAAGTAAACAAAGAAAGGCAAGTTACATAAAGTATGAGAAAAGAAGAAGAGCTTACACTAATAACGACAGTAAGGCGATAGAAGGAGCACCCACCCGTGCCATCCGCATGCAAGAATGTGGGAACTTCTGTCTCATGCTCATAATAGTTCCGACTGATGCCCATGTGCACCAGGAATGCTTCCGGATACGGTTTGATCGGAAGGCGATTCTCATCTATTATCGCCGCATGATCCACGTTATACCACGTCTCAGGAGGGCGCTCATCCTTGGGCAGATTGGCACGGGTGTAAAATGGAAAATGGGAAGGGAAAACGGCGTCATCAACCCAAAAGAATTTTTCCCTCCAATCCTTGAGCTTATCTACCTTAGTCTGATAACATTGTAGCTTCCCTACGCGTTTGGCGAAGGTAACCCAACCATTTGACCACGTCAAATGATAAAACGCGCGAAATAAGTGGAGAGATGGGTGAACCGCTAACAAGCGGCAGTTCACCTCAAAGTTAGCAATCTTCCCAGCACCAATACAGTGCAACTGGGAGATGTGGAGGTCGTAGTAATGGAGTATGTCACTCAATAACACGGAGATGGGGACGCGCTGATTCGCCCACTCGAAAAAGCGCGTATATAACCCTACCTTCCCGGCAGGGAAATCCGCGATGGTGTCATTCGGACCGGGTACCTCTGGGCGCAGGCCCAAAGGGATAAAATAATCCGAGGTGAACTGAATCAGTTCCTCCTCGGTTATGTTAGAATGGAAATCACGAAGTTGCGCTACCATTTTCTGACTCAGATTATGTGCGCACGCGCAATTACCTTTGAATTATCTTTTTTGGAAGAAGATTTGAAGATGCAAAAATGGTGGAATGGCGATTTTTTAACTGTGGACGTCACAGTGAATGAGAGGCGGTAGTTTATATACTTTTCCCATCCACCACAGATGAGTGACACGTGTATCCCACTAACTCCAATCGTGTGGCTAGGATAAATGACGGTACAAGGCAAGTGGGCAACCTCTCCATTTCCCAAGGTACCCAAATTACACCTTTTTGGACTAGATACATCACACGTGTGTTTTTTGGCGGTATATTTTTTGAAAGCTTCCCGCGTACGCATGGGGAATAATTTCGACACGACTCTAGTCTAGCGTCCGCAGGTTTTACCCTGCGCACACTAGACTGGGGGGACATGATGACGTATAGTCTACACCCGGGTCACGAACCCGGTTAGTAAACAATACTAACAATTAAGCCCACCACGCTTGGGCCGTAACTGGACTACCAGTTATGCGGCTTGGGTCGACAAGGCCCAAGCCCAAAGTTATTTCCGGATAATATATAGAATATCTTCTAAATAAAGAAGATATATACTATATACCCGATGTCGGCTAACACGCCGAAGAGTAGGGAACACGAAACCCACTAGGGTTTCATGCATATATAAAGGGCACCCAAGCCCTCGGTAAAGGTACGATCTTCAATAAACCCTAACCATAAACTAAACCCTACATTCGATTACTTACTCTCACGCCGGAGGATAATCGGGGGAGACAATCCCTCGATAAGCCTAACGGTGTTTGTCCTTTTTCTTAGTGCGCAGGTCTCATCAAGCATTAAGATTCGAATTGGTACGAGAATAGAAGTCCTATCAAGGAACGCCCAACTTTTGTATCAACACCTAGCAGATTAGCTTTCTATGAACTATACTGATATGGTGATGTTTAGCATTACATTGGTTGGTCCCTTTGTAAATGTCCATGTATTCAGAGTATGTGTATGGTTTTAGATCAAGCTTGCCTTTATGCTAAGACTGTGTTTAGGGGGTTGCCTTGTTGGTTATCTTGTTTTGCTTTGGTTAGTGAACTTTAGTCATTTGCAGCTTTTTGTTATTGATTTGGGGTTGTCCAAATCTGTTTGTAGTTTTTTTGTTTCCTAGGCAAGAAATGATTTTGGTAGGGGTTGTCTTACCATTTTCATTCTCTTGTGCTATCTCTTGTAAATAATTTTTCATTTTATTTAATCTATTTTACCTTTGCAAAAAAAAAAAAAAAAAAAAAAAAAAGTGTTCTTGGAAAATTTCAAAGTCGTAAATTGGAGTTTGAAAATAAATGTTGACGTGGAAAATTACGGGCTGTTACAGTCTCCACCCATTTAAGGAATTCAGTCCCTGAATTCAGCTCGTTCATTCTACAAACGTATCTTCTCGCTTTAAGTGATCTCAGGATTTCCTTGAGAATTCCAGCGAACCTTAACGATAGGAATTCGACTTTGTTGGCTTGCAACGTGATATGAAGCGGGGCTAGCTTTTCAAGACAAGGTTGAGCTAAAGGTAGTGAAATAGAAAGTGTAATGAACGAAGTTTGTCGAAAAATGAAAGCTTGAGGCCGTGTTATGATTAGCTGGCGTGCTCCTAGGCGGTGGTTCACGAGGTGATGTAGATGTTCTAAATTATGGGACGAGTGTTCAAACTAGCCTTCAGAAATGGTTAGTGAGGTAATCAGGAAATTGGTAGACTGTAATGGGTTTTAAGGTCACGTAAAATGATATTTCGTATGATTGTGAAAATTTTCATAGATCATTTGTATTAATCAAGATATCTTGGAAATATTTAAAGGACCTTTAAAAAGTACGAGTGTCCATTTAAAGAAAAAGTACTGTGACGAGAAAGTATTGTGATGCTAATGTGTTGGATGTAGATGTGAATGTTCATGCAACGATTGTATACACACACAAGAATTTTTGAAACCTTTAGAAATCGAGTAGAGAATCAACCTGGACATAATTCTATTATAACTAATCCCAGTATTACAAAATTCACCTTTGAGTCAGACATAGGTGATCAGGCTATGTCCCACTATCCCTGGTCGAATATAGGTGATCAGTCTATATTCCACCGAGGTTCAATTAATTTTGAAATACTCATCTCAGTTATACACTTATACTAATAATATGTCCCTCACATTTAGAAGTCGTTTTGAAAGACTAAAGCAAGTGACCAAACTCGAGGTCAAATGATGAGATTACGTAAGGAAAAGGCGTAACGCTGTGACGTGAAAGATACGTAAGCATACTTATATGGAAGATCATTATAGTAATCAACGAAAATAAGTGAGTATAATTGATCCGATAATAAGACACAAATCTCATCAAATATGTTAGCAAACAATCACAAGTGAGGCATCAGCTTGGCAGGCAGGCACGTGGCGGTCATAGGGTTAAGTTTTCGTAAAAGTAGTTATAGTCTAGGTTTTAAAAACACCCAGTTCTCTATAACCGAGGCTCTGATGCCAAACTGTAACACCCCCAAAATCGGGTCGCAGCGGAAGATGATGTCGCTGGGGTGCTACTAAATTGGTATAACAACACAAGTTCAAAGAACGGTTTTTCACCACAATCGTTTAGAATAAAAATTCATTAATAAAATTATTAAATTTACATTATTAATTTTTTTTGCGGAAATAGGCCCACAAAATAAGTAAAGCAGTCCCCAAATGAATATCAGAGTGTCTTGATCCTATAACCATGCCATGCCATGCCAAAAGCCGCCAAATGTGAGCTAACACTTTAAGAACCTGAAAATATATGCTAAAACGTGTCAACACAAGGTTGGTGAGTTCATAGGTTTAAGTAAACAAAAGGTAATATATATGGACCACAAGATTTAAAGTTGGTTTGACCAGTACATTCGGTTATGTGACCAGTTCATTCGGTCATGTGACCAGTCCATTCGATCATGTTACCAGTACATTCGGTTATGTGACCCGTTCCATTCGGTCATGTATGAATAATTGTTCAAAGTGCTTGTGTCCATGAGTAAAAAGAATTAAGTGTGTAACATGTGAATATATAACGCATTCGAGTAAACAAAAAATTCATAAGTAAAGCAAGTAATGGTTTGAGTACTCAGGTAGCATATTCAAGTAAAACAAGTATTGCATTTAGATAAAAACGAGCATGTATTCTCCCCCAAAAGTATTTCAAAACAAGTAAAATAGGGGCCATGAACTCACCTGGAACAACCGATATGATGACAAAAGGAAAGTGCACGGAATAGAGGCTCGAAAAACTACCCGCAACCTAATATGAATGATATGTCTTAGGTTCGGCAAAAAGGTCATGGAATGATGTCGTGTTATGCAATTTGTGAAAACTATATCACCCGTACATGTTTGTTTGTGAGTTTAATTACAAAATAAAGTTACTTTGCTATTTCCGGTCATTAGTTAAAAATATAACATTTTTGGACTTTAGCAGGTACGTATCGTTATTACGATATATATGTTTCTATAATGTATATTTTGAAAATGTTACAACTCGTCTAAAACAAGTAACCAAAACTCTACAACTTCCGTTTAAGTTATTTTGTCCAAAACCACACCTAAAGTGCCTAAAATCCATTTCTAAAAATAAAATCTGGTTATTATTCTCTATTAGAAAAACTGTCAATAGTATATATTTTCAGCATAACGTATTTTGACCATAGTTTCCTCGTTATTTAGTGTTCTAGAAATCTTCTAACGCGCCTAATAAGTATACATAACATTCTACCGTTTTCGTTTAAGTCGTTTTAGCTAAACCCAAGTCTAAAGTGTCCAAAAATCCATGTTAAAATTTCCAACAGCTTCTAATAGCAAAAATAAAAGCTGTCAAGTCTATATGTTCCATCTAAGATTTCGGGGAGCCATAACTTACTCGTTTTAAGTCCGTTTTCTAAGTTCTGCCTATCCACGCGAAGGTATTTGAGTATACTAACATATTTTTGAAGTCTCGGCTAGTCTAGTTACCATTTAAAGTCTGGTTTTATCCCTTGAAAAATTCTGACAGCAACTTATATTTTCAGAAAATTAGTTTTCGTCGCTAAACTTAAAACTAACACATCTTATTCGTTATAAGTCCGTTTTCTACCATTCAAGCGCCCACGTTTCCGTTATAAAGTCTATTTTCCATATTTTTAGCCAAATCTTGAATTTCAAAAACCTATTTTTCTGTGAAAATTAAATTAGGACAGCCTATCCTTATATATTCCAAAATCACAAATTTTACTCTTTTAACTATTAGATCTACCTCAAATCAACTCCCAAAACTATCCTAACTCATCCACCAACTCTTCAAAAATTTCTTTAGTGTCAAAACAAAATTAACAATCTAGTAAAAGTTCCATAACCTCCAGAAATAAATAATCAAGGTAGAGGATTAATTATCAATCACTATTAGACATTGTTAAGCTTTTATTTGTATAGAACAAACAAATATGAAATGGAACTTGTATGTACACATTTTTATAATTAAAATAGTCTAGTCAATTATATATTTACTTGTTTGAAACATGAAAATTCACAAACATGAATATAGGATGATATTTGTAAGTAATGAGTTTAAATAAACATTTAAACATCACAAATGCATAATTAGACATGTCAAGTGCATAAAATATATATGAAAGAGTGTGAAAATAGTTTTTAGGCTTACTTGAAGAAGATGAAAATATGATGTGAGCAAGAACAATAGAACCTCAATGGTTACTCCAAATCGGTTTATAGTTAATGCAAGGCTCGTGAATGATTGTTAGATACTTGAAATAATCGAAAACCGGATCTCCTTCTTCTTTTTAAAATTTGGCCGAACCACAAAGAGAGCAAGAGAGGTTTTATATGTGAAAATTTTGGTAAGAAAATGGCCAAGTACTTGTCTATTTATAGTGCCAAAAAGGGGCAATTTGGTAATTTAATTAAAAGGGTATTTTGGTACTTTCATTACTTGGTCAATGGTCTTGGTCTTTGGTCTTCCTTTCACCAAATTTATGGAGGGGCGGGGGTGGGGGGGGGGGGACAAGGTGGCTTGTCAAGCCACCAAAATTAATTCCATGTTTCATGTTTTTTTTTGTCTAGTAATTATGTAGGTAATAAAATGTGTCTAGAAATTGATATGTTTAGGGGGGGGGGTGGGGGCAATGTGACTAAGTTAGGAGTAATAAGTTTTAATTTTTATGAAAATGTGTATATTGAATGTATTGAGTATTAAAAATATGTATTGGGTATTAATTTGGTAGTTAACGGTAAATACGTATATTTAAGTAATATTTGTAAAAGAATTGAAGAATGTTTGGAAAATAATTTTTGGCACTTTTGAAATAATTTAAGGAGTATGGAGAAGCTTGAAAAATAATTGTTGGGAGTGACGGGTGCATTGGTGTTTATTTAAATCGCGAAAAGCGTTTGTTTAAAGTGACAATCGTTAATAAATAAAAAGGGAATTGTCTTTGGGATTAAAATTTCGAACCGGAGTAGGAGCAAGGTATTTGGGATGATGTGGACTAAATATAGTCTAAATTCATAGTGTTCAAGAGGGTTGTTCCTAGTTTTATGTTTATTTAACCAAATAGTTATACGTAAAAAGTGTTCTTGTAAAATTTCAAAGTCGTAAATTGGAGTTTGAAAATAAATGTTGACGTGGAAAATTACGGGTTGTTACAGTCTCCACCCATTTAAGGAATTCAGTCCCTGAATTCACCTCATTCGTTCTACAGAAGTATGTTCTCGCTTTAAGTGATCTCAGGATTTCCTTGAGAATTTTAGCGAACCTTAACGATAGGAATTCGACTTTGTTGGCTTGCAACGTGATATGAAGCGGGGCTAGCTTTTCAAGACAAGGTTGAGCTAAAGGTAGTGAAATAGAAAGTGTAATGAACGAGGTTTGTCGAAAAATGAAAGCTTGAGGTCGTGTTATGATTAGTTGGCGTGCTCCTAGGCAGTGGTTCACGAGGTGATGTAGATATTCTAAATTATGGGACGAGTGTTCAAACTAGTCTTCAGAAATGGTTAGTGAGGTAATCGGGAAATTGGTAGACTGTAACGGGTTTTAAGGTCACGTAAAACGATATTTCGTATGATTGTGAAAATTTTCAGAGATCATTTGTATTAATCAAGATATCTTGGAAATATTTAAAGGACCTTTAAAAAGTACGAGTGTCCATTTAAAGGAAAGTACTGTGACGAGAAAGTATTGTGATGCTAATGTGTTGGATGTAGATGTGAATGTTCATGCAACGATTGTATACACACACAGGAATTTTTGAAACCTTTAGAAATCGAGTAGAGAATCAACCTGGACATAATTCTATTATAACTACTCCCAGTATTACAAAATTCACCTCTGAGTCAGACATAGGTGATCAGGCTATGTCCCACTGTCCCTGGTCGAATATAGGTGATCTGTCTATATTCCACCGAGGTTCAATGAATTTTGAAATACTCAGCTCAGTTATACTAATAATATGTCCCTCACATTTAGAATTCGTTTTGAAAGACTAAAGCAAGTGACCAAACTCGAGGTCAAATTATGAGATTACGTAAGGAAAAGGCATAACGCTGTGACATGAACGATACGTAAGCATACTTATATGGAAGATCATTATAGTAATCAACGAAAATAAGTGAGTATAATTGATCCGATAATAAGACACAAATCTCATCAAATATGTCAGCAAACAATCACGAGTGAGGCATCAGCTTAGCAGGCAGGCACGTGGCGGTCATAGGGTTAAGTTTTCGTAAAAGTAGTTATAGTCTAGGTTTTAAAAATACCCAGTTCTCTATAACCGAGGCTCTGATGCCAATCTGTAACACCCCCAAAATTGGGTCGCAACGGAAGATGATGTCGCTGAGGTTCTACTAAATTGGTATCACAACACAAGTTCAAAGAACGGTTTTTCACCACAATCGTTTAGAATAAAAATTCATTAACAAAAGTATTAAATTTTATGCAAAAATAGGCCCAAAGAATAAGTAAGTAGGTTTTTAAATAAGCAATCCCAAACACACCCTTACATGCATATAGCTAAGCGAGTTCAAACACACTATAATTATATAATAAGTTTCCCTAAACACAAACATTAACAACTAATTATCTCTTTGCTAATTGAAAACAAAATAAAGAGATATAATCTGATTTCTGCAGCTGAATCCAGAACCAAATTTCCATCCCATAATCAACATTAAACGGATTGCTTTGATAACTGAAGAACAAAATTTCCTTTTAAATAGTCTGAAACTGTTTTTTTTTTTTTTTTTTTTTTTTTTTACTACTAAAACTTATTTTCAAATGAATATATGTTTTTCTAATGCAACTTATTTTCTGATTTTTCGATAGCTCTCATTGCAGCAACTTAACAAATCATGTTTTATACCTTTAAATGAAGAATATATCATGCCGGTTATGTACCTGTGTAAATTGGGTTTTAAATGATCAAGCTGTGACTTAATATGCTCTAATTAACTTTGGATAACCTAGGCTAGGCCATGAAATGACCCTCTTTGACCCGTTACCTGACCCGCTCTGTCTCACTCCACCATCTTTCAAAGCGATACTCTTCTTCCCACCTCACATGCGCGACATGGATAAACTTTCGCTGCTTTTCCATATTAAAAGAAGCCAATGTTAGTATGACACCTAATAGGAAAAATCAGTAACATAGAGATTTTAGTGACGCTTATCAGAACTAAATAATAAAGAGCGACTCATTTACCTTGTATTATGTAAATAGCCATTGCCGACAAAAAGCTCCATCACAGCCAACTGCAATAGGAATTAAAATGCAATTGTCAATTAAAAATCATGACTTTTGTCTAATCAAAATCAAAAAGTAAGTAGCTAAATTACAATTTCATATCCAATAACCAAAAATCATGAGCTGGGGTAACCCAACACGAAGCAAGTTGTTGGAAATTGCTTCCACATCATACCACTCCATCTCAAAGTTTGTCACAGCATTTACGCCTCTGCATTCGATTGATCCTACACACAACAAATAAAACAATAACACACCAAGCATCCTACAACAGTCAATTATGTATTAAAAAGAAAGCGTTTAAGTTACTTACATTTTTTGTTTTTTAAGGGTGACTTTGGCTATTAAACGTATCCCTTCCCCTTAACAAACCTCCACAATGCTACATCAAAAAAAAAACTACAAAGAAATATTCACACACATAAGCCGAAAAGGACAACATTGTAAGGACTACATTATAAAGCTTAAACAAAATTATGACAAACATAGAATTCATAAAATTCATAAATTTTGACATAAATATCATCGCCGAAATTAATATTACTGAAAAAAGAAACTAAAAATTATGAATGTTTGTATACCGGTTTAGATTGAAACTAACCCAATTCAGTAATTCCTGAATCCGCCCAATTTAAACCTTAAAATTAAAAAGAAAAACAAAGTATCAACAAAGTGTGAAAGATAAAATTAATATACTAAAAAATCAATACAAAAATGATTTACAATTAAGCATGGAAAAACCAAAATCAATATAAACTTAATCTTACATATGTAAATCTCGATATCACTATCCTCCTTGTCAACCTGATAAACGGAATCCACATCACACACATCTACATACTAAGACTGATGTTCTAGAAGATGCTAGTTTTGTACTTATCTCCCAAAAAAAATGACCGAGCCGGACTGCAAACTCTTATCACCAAGAAAATAAAAAGCCTCTACCATTATTGATTCCTATCACACCGCATCTTGGAATCGAGTTTTGATAAGAAAAGGCGATGATATGTGTGATGATGAAGTTTAGAGGTTGGTAGAAGATTATAGAAGCGCATCAGGCTTTGGAAAATGATATATCCTCGCCATGATTGGATCATAAAACCGGGCCACAGGAGCCCACGTGTTTTTGGCGGGAAAAGGCCATAGTAAAATTTTAATTGCTTTATAATATATACTTTATTAATGATGCGTTTGGTTTGCACCTATGGGAATAAATGAAGAAAATATCAAGTTGCGACTATGGGAATAAATTGGTAATGGGTATGGTATCCTTATATTTGCCATACATTAAAGGTGCCAAGGGACCTAGGAATGAGTCTATCATTCTTAAGGGCCCACCACTACTTTCAAATTCATACCGATTGTGATTCCTATCATTAAACCAAACAAACCCTAAAAATTTTGAGAAAAAAACAAAATGTGGATCTTCCGAAATAAGCGCAAATATGATGGATCTCTCTGAAAGCCCAACCCAGATAAGATACGTGTTTGGGCGTTAGTGTTAGACCAATATTACTCATTTACCCATTTTGTATCAGTGGGTTTATTTCTTTTAGGTGGATTTGCTAGTGGCCTATAAGATATCTCTTCGACCATGATTTTAGCAATGAACTTGGGTATATTAGTATTATGAGATTCTTGTTAAACTTTTGCACGGAGTATGTTTTGTGAACTTATCACATTTGAAGATTTTGGTCTTTGCGTGAAAAGCTGTATATTCCATGGTAGGGGTGGCAATTTTGGTCTAAATAGATTTCGGGTCGGGTTTGAGTCGACCCATCTAACCCGTTTATTAAACAGGTCAGGTTCGGGTTGGGAATAAATTAAGCGGGTCGACCCGCCAACCGTTTAAGATTTTTTTCTTAAATTAAAAATTATTTGAATTTTATTATATGGGTTAAACAGGTCGACTCATAAACCCATTTAACTTGTTTAACTCGTGTAATGTGCCAAATTTTGTATATATAACGGGTTAAATGGGCAACCCAAAATCCGTTTAACCTATTAAACCCGTGTAACCTATTTAACCCGTCAACCCAAGTATATATACGGGTTAAATGGGTCAGGTTCGGGCTATGTGTAAACAGGTTAGGGTTGACATAGCTGACCCGATGATTTAAATAGGTCAGGTTCGGTTTGAGGTTTTCTGACCCGCCAACCTGTCAACCCGAACCCGACCCGAATTGCCACCCTCCATGGTATATGAGGAAAAAGAATAGCACGCGAAGCTTAAACTATTGTTCAAGTTGGGTAATGTGCAAAACTGTCATTTGCCTAAAGTAAGACAAGAAAAGTTCTTAGTTAATTGGGTTTGAGCCTACCGCCAAACACACTTAAACTTGGTAAAGTCCTTCACTTCTCGAGAGCTTAGCGTGACCACTTCAGAGTTGTTTATACCAAATACGATTCAAACTTGATTTATAGAAACTGTTTAAGTATGATCTAAGGTATTAAATCCATGGCGAATACATTTGAAAATTGAAATACCAAGCGAATGCAAAACTTGATTAAGTGATGGCACGAAAAATTATTCAACTTACATCGATCATTTATAAGACCTTAGATTATGTCAACCATATTCACAATGATTCCAAACTATGCATCGAACTAAAAATTTAATTGTCACTATCAAATAGAACAACACAATTTTGAGACAAACAGCATGCGATACTTGATAGAATCACGCGGTGCTCCAGTTTTAATTAACATGAATGGAACAACCATATCTTATCCTGGTCTTGCCAAAACTTCAAACACCACTCTGCAACCAAAACTTCACCATCACATTACATAAATCTCTTTTTTTAGATCATTTTTAATAAAAATAGTGACATTACTGTATTGATTTGTTTGTTGAACACTTCCAAAGGGTTTGGACGTTTGGTGACCCAAATCTGAGTACTTGAACACAACGCAAATTAAAGACCAGGCAAAGATATAGCTTCTAGCCAAGGTCCAAATGGGCCATATTGTCACATGTCCATTTAATTTGGAAAGTTAATTGGTTTGGTTAGTTGTTACGTCTATTTCTAACGACATACACTAGCGATATACGGAGTATATATCGGGTATGTTTGACGAAAGTAACTGTTGCACTGGAGATGTAACTGTAGATAGAGGTGACACGTGAGATTTGTTGAAGTAAACCTGCGCCTTACTCCAAACAAAGAAGAGGCTCCTCCGGACGATCTACGAGCGAGTCCTTCGGATACCTACACAAAGAAAGCACGCGTTAGCCTCGCCTTGGGTTTTATCCCAAGACTAAGCTCCGGCGTGAGAGCAAGTTTCTAGTGAGAGAGAGTATATGTGTGTTCTAGTGAGAGAGATCATACCCTGTGAATAGTAAATGTTAAGCCTTTTATAGTTGGACTTTTATTGTCTTCATCTGGTGGTCACGTGTGGTGACCACGACACTTTTAGGTGGCAAAATGCCATGTTTCCCTTTTTGGGGCCTGCATAAGTCAGTCTCTAGTTTCTAAACTTTATTCCTTACTCTTTTAGTCGAACAATTGTCCGGGGGTCCAGGCATGTTCCGGACTTGGTACGTTTCCTCTAGCTATGGTTTGTCGTGGGTCGTTCGGCTAAGGTGATCCAGTTTTGGTCATTCGGCAATTGATATGTTTGAACTTTTAGTATGGAGCTTTCAGTGAGGGCCTTTCGGCCATATACGCCAACAAGATTAAAAATTGAGATTATTTTATAAGCTACAAGAAGTAGCATTTGGTTTTAAGAGATTATTTTTCTGAAATCTCTGATAAGTTTTGTTTGCTAAACAAAGCTTATATTTTAAGTATCTTATCTTTTCAAAAGATGAGCATAATCTTTTTATAATTTTGTGTGTCACGCTCATCGTGTTTTAAAGACGAATGCTAATAAAAAAAAAGTATTAGTTATTTTTTTTCTATGTTTTTCGAGAAATAAAGACAGCTAAATTATGCATGCTCACACCTGTACAAAGTTTCACATTCGCATTTCTCACATATCATATCAGTTTCACATTTGTCTCACACAAGAACTGAGCCCACAAACTTTTTTGGTTAAGGACGTTAATCTTCAAATACAGTTCATGAATAAGTTTGTGGTTTGGTGTTCAGGATTTTTACTAACCCCTTAAGGCCTTAATAAATACTACGTAGTGAATTCGAAGACAGTCATTCATTTTCATTTCCATCTCAATTACATATTCAAATTTGCAAACAATACACGTGTTATAAAGTTTCGGCATTATAAGAAATCAACTTTAAGCCATTGTAAAACTACATAGACACATTTTGATGGATCTTTCTATCATACACATATATATCATTTATGATGACCACCATCGACTCAATAAATATTTGTACGATAAATTTAATTATGTAGCAATTATGTATCATGTGCATTCTACTAATGATGATCTTTGATACCACTTCTTGTCTATGAGACTACTCACATCGTTAGGCTTGGCGAAATCAAGCTTACATTAAGTGTTACCAAAGGACATGACTCGGGTGTTGAATATCAAAAACTGTCAATATTTTGATATCAATGTCATTATATCCGTTGAAACTTGTTATTGGAATTCTTTTTTGACAAAATCAAATATGAAACTGTAACTAAAGTTTCTCATTATTTCACTTTGGTAAGAGTATGTGCATGTGATGCAAAATTGCAAAGTACAAAGGCCATGAATCTTTAAGGTAGGGGTAGTGGTTAGAAGGGGTGAGACCACTTCTCCCTAGCCTTAACCCCACATGACATGCCTGGGTTTGAAATGGCTAACGTATTATATCATCCTATATGGGCCCGGGTTATGTTATTAAGACCCCCTCTATGATGTGACAATAGGAGGTTTTGATCAAAATTTACAAACCGCGATTCACACCGTATAAACCCGCAATGCACAGGGCCCCACGAAACCCCCCCTATGGGAGGGTCCGTATAAACCCCCCCTATGGGCCCCCAACACAACTTCAAGCTTCATCCCTTCATATTTTTTGACAGAATAGATAGCAAAAAAGTTATGTCAATGATGATAAATAATTGAATCTACTCTCCAGTGTGTTATCATAAACAATACATTGACTAATACTCGAATGTGGAATGCAAACTTAAGACATGCTAAAAAAAAAGGAAATACACTATTTGGTAGTTACCACCACCGGTCTCACGGGTAACATGTAAAAAGTTAATCGCTTAATACCAAGTCAAAAGAGACATGAGGACATGATTTGAACTCATAATCCCCGTTCTATGTTACATGTCCCCACTCCCCACCATTGGACCATCACGTGCATACAATATGAGATTTGGGTAATCATTTAAATGGTTTCCAGCACTTGTATAGCCGAGTATTCAAGTAGTTTCTTTGACTTCCACATGAATACATAGAAAGATCAAAAAAGGACATGAAAAAAACTAACAGAAAACGAATCGTATGAATTTTTATCATAAGACCATGTTATGTTGTACATATATGGACCAGGTCCCATGAAGCATGCCACTCATTGACTACGTAGGCCAATAAGGCTAGTAAATTGCATCGTATCGACGTGCTTTAAAAACTATAGTTTTTGTGATATCGACAAAAAATTGGGTTTGTCTAATAAGTGACCTGAAGGCAACTGTTAAACTGCATTCATTAAACATAATTTTTTTTTTTTTTTTTTTTTTTTTTTTTTTAATATATATTTTAAAGTTAGCCGTTTCAAAAAAAAAAAAAACCTAGCCGGAGGCTAGAAAATACAACCCATTAAATGGATTCTATAAGCCAGTTAGTCCAACTACTAACAAATTTTCTACTACGATTACAAATCCATAAGAAAGATAACTCCTTAATGGAATCTACTATACCATCTTACCGAGTCGACTCATTTTTAAAAAATTTATCGTTCCTAAACCGCCAAATACTCCAACAGCAAATGAGACAGACAACTTCAATAACTTTTTTCTTCTTAGCCACCAAGTTGCTGATATCGATCCAAAGAAGAAAATCACCAATTGAGTTAAAGTTTTTTCTTTTATATATAATAACATTAAACCTTGACCGAGAGACATATGTTTCAAAAACCGAAGATAATTTATCAAGGTAAGTGAAATTGATGATTACAAATATTAATACTCTCTTCTTCACATATTAAATGTCCTGTTTGACTTTTTAAAATCTTTCTTTCTCAACTTTAACCTTAAATATTTTTGTTTGTCTAATATAATACTTGATACAAAATATATGAATGGATTAAATTTTAAATGTATTTTCATTGCGTATAATTTTTATCAAATACTATATAACACAAGCAAAAAATATTTAAAGTCAAAGTTGATAAAAAAAATACTTGAAAAGTCAAACCTGAATATTTAATATGAGACGAAGGGAGTAGTAATTAAAACACATAAATAATGTTCAAAAATAAAAATGGCATGAAATACAAACAAATTTTGGCCTCCACCAACAACCCCACCCACATGCCCATACCTCGTCCGTACATTGTCATGTTTTTCATCTAGAAAACGAAAATTATAAAAATAAATAATTTTACAAACATTTTTCATCAAATACTCACTTTTTACCAAAATAACCATTATACTCATGAAATTCGTAAAATTTTGCAGACTATTCGCAAAAATTTGAAAAATCACAAGGTTAACTGTCAAGGTCAAATCTTGGCCAATTTTTATAAAAATAAATAAATAAATAAATAAAATAAAAATAAAAATAAAAATCGCAAGGTTGACTAGCAAAGTCAAACCTTGTGGATTTTTGAAAAATGTTGTATTTCTCCTTTTAAGTTGGTTTTCACGCTTATTTCAAAACATGAAAGTTGTATATATCTCTTTTCACGTTAAGTGCCTTTTGAAGCACTTAAAATGGAGTTGGTATGAGGAAGTTATTGCCAAAATAACACAACAATTTTATCATACGTCACATTAATAGAATTCTTTATTCGTGCTTCGTTTATTCGCTTGATTCTTTCATGAGCCATCATTTATCAACTTCTAACTCTTAATTTACAATATTATAACCATTCTCTCTTCTAGAACCTACACTAGACTTGATTTCCTCAATTCATTTCACCTAGATTATTGTTTGATATCTTTTACTTCGTTGCGCATCATTTCAAATTTTCTTTCATAATTCCTCGAACGCATTAGTAGAACCTAAAATCACAAATATACACGATTCTAAATATGCATAAAAGTGACTATGACGCGTATTTCATACATATATTTACACGCTTTAGCATTACTTTTATGCTTATTTATTAGTTGTTTATATAACTTTTGGTACTTAATAAATTATATTTGTGATTTCAAGTTCTATAGATGCATTGGAGGAGATTATAGAAGACAAGTGAAGAAGTTATGCGAAACCAAGTAAGAGATTATCAAGTAGGGGTGCAAATGAGCCGAGCCGAGCCCGAGCTTTACTATACTCGAGCTCGGCTCGTCAGTTTTTTAACAAGCTCGAGCTCGAGCTCGAGCTCGGCTCGATCCGAGCCTTTATTTTCGAGCTCGAGCTCGGCTCATTTACTTTTCACAAAGCTCGAGCTCGGCTCGAGTAAATAAAAAATCGATACTGATTCGGTTATAACATAAACTGAAAACAATCAACAGATACAAAAGAAGATGAAGTCAAATAACCAACAAAATCAAATCCCAATCTATCCTAAACCCAAGTCAAACAACAACATAACAATCCTAAATCCAATCTCGCATCTACACCAAGACTCAGACACTAAAAGAAAAAATATATATATATATGGATCTCAGCTTGTCTTTCGCATACCATAGTAAACACCAAGATCATTTAAGATCTTATCATAACGAAAGAAAACCATCACAGATCTGTAATGAAGGACTCGAATGAAATATTTAAAATGATCTCAGTCGCTTCACTTTTCGTGTGGTACAACAAACCCAAAGATCTTAAAAGATCAATACACGAAGTGAATTTAACATCACAGATTCGAACTCAAACTCAAAAAAAAAAAAAAAAATAATAATAATAATAATAATAATAATAATAATAATAATAATAATAATAATAATAATAATTTAAAAAAAAAAAAAAAAAAAAAAAAAAAAAAAAAAAAAAAAGAAAAAAGAATGAGACAATAACCAAAGAGAGAAATCGCCATAAATCTCTTTCGAAGCCTAGCTTCATTAATATCCGAAAATCTGTAAAGAAATAACTAAAACAACCATGTTTCAATCCTTTCTTTGGTTCGGTTCAAACAAAACACAAATCTAATCAAACCTACCTGAAACCTCTTGTTAGATCTTGAAGCCGTGTGTCCTTCGTGGGCTATTGCAAGTGTAGAAGATGTGAAAGGGTAGGTGAGAGGATAACTTTGTATGACTGCATTTTTTTTTAGATTGTGTAAAATTAGGGTTAAAAGGATTAGGAGTAGATTTTCCTTCGGCTGGTAGATTTTCCTTGGGCCTTTGGTTTTTTTAGATTGTTATTGGGCTTATTTCGTTTGGACAGTTAAAGCAAGGACGATTTATTGTTATGTTACAGCGGCTCGATAAGGCTCGACGAGCCTACTCGATCTTCACAAGCTCGGCTCGAGCTCGGGCTCGATAAGTAAACGAGTTGATTTTCAGGCTCGAGCTCGGCTCGTTTCGAGCTTTTTATCGAGTCGAGCTCGAGTAGCTCGCGAGTAGCTCGGCTCGTTTGCACCCCTATTATCAAGTGATAATCAAGGTGAAATGGATTGAGGTAATCGAGTCCATTGTTGGTTATAAATGAAGCAATACTTATGAAATTGTGAATTAAGAGTTAGAAGCTAATAAATGATGGCTCACGGAAGAATCAAACGAAGAAACAAAGCACTAATTAATAATTCATTTTAATGTGACGTATGATAAAGTTGATGTAGTATTTTAACCATAACTTAAAAATTCATAATATTTGACCTTGCTAGTCAACCTTGCAATTTTTTCAAATTTGCAATGTTTGACCTTGATAGTCAACCTGGCGATAAATTTTCGCAAATAGTCAGCAAAATCTTGCGGATTTCATGAGTATAATTACTTGTTTTGTAAAAATTGAGTATTTTAAGAAAAATGTGTTTAGAAATTGGTTTTTAATCTTAATAGCGAATATTCTATCCATTTCTTTCGTATCCTCAGGAAATTTGTTTCGTATCATTTTTGTTAATCTCATTAAGTACTTGTTTATGTATGAATTCAACCTCAAATTGAATGGTTATAGTGTTTTTTTTTTTTTTTTTTTTTTTTTTTTTAATATTCATGAGAATCATGTTTTCTGATCTTTTGATCGACTAATCTACGAGGTTTGAATCCACATTCTGACAAACTCGAAAGGAATAAAGCTCTCTTTTCCAGAATATTGGCGTGAACACCTCTGGTTGTTCTTATCAATTTAATTGAAGGTTATAGTTCGTAATGAGAAAAACTATAATTAGTCCTTGACCTCTAAAATATATATGGTTATTTTTTCTGAAGTTGGTATGTTATACGTCAAAACAAAATTTTGGTTAATCTTCGATTTTTGAAACTGTTTGGTTGAAGTTTTACTGAATAATTTTTTCTTTTTTGGAATGCAATCATAATTATATATTAGTAAAAGTTAGTAACAAGCTAAGGGTGCGTTTAGTTGGGGGAAAACACCCTTGTTTTTCACAAAATGTTTTGTGAAAAACAAGGAAAACAGAGATCGCGTTCAAATAAGCGTTTTCCAACAAAAGTTTTGCAAAACACAAATTCCCTTATTTCCTAACTTAACAAGGAAAATTAAAAAACAAAATATAGTTGTTTTCCTTTGTAAGTTTGTAACCCACAACCCTCCCTCCCCTTCTTCAAAATACAAAATACAAACATCAATAAAACGACTTTTCTATATTTTCAAGTGTTTTATAAAGATAAATTTTCCTTCCAAATTTTTACAAAACTAGAGATAGAAAACAAGATTTTTTTTCTCCAACTAAACGCACTATAAGAATTGCAAGACACAACACGAATTACAAAAAAACAACATCGAAAATCGGCGGCAACTACTGACCCTAGAAAGCACTACAAATATCATTGGTTCAACAACTATAAAGAGACAACAATCAAATAAGAAAACCATGTCACCCAAACGCAACAAACGCTTAACCACTTAAGGCAATCACTCGATAGAAAATACGAAAACGGGTATATAACCAGTCATGACCCTTGTACCAACAACAAAACCCACCAAGCCCTTACATTCGCCGTATGGTGTAACATTTGAAAGTGTCATGATCTTTGTTTTCACGCGTTATGTAGCGTGTTGAGTTTGAATGGTAGGAGTTTTTGTTGTTGGATCACTGGATGGTTTGGTTGATCGTCGTTATATCCACCGAAGACCTTACCTTCACTGGATTGTGAGTTGGAGTATAATCAATAGACAATTATTTGCACATGTATCGTTACCTATTTCACGGGAACAAGTGTGAACAACGATACATGATCACTTCATGTACTTGTTACCTCTTATATTGAATGCTCGATCCATATAATCGTGCCTACAACTAGTATTTTGTTTCCGTAACATAAGTCTCACCTTTGTTTTCTCATTTCAAACATAAATTATTCTAGTTCCTTACAACCTAAATTCTAGAAAGAGTTAATTTCATAAATGGTTACTGTGGTCTGTCGGGTTTTACGGGTTTAGTCTCAAAACTTTTTTATTAACGGATCCAATCCCTGTGGTTGCGACCCATAACGGTTTTGGTCCCTTAGACTAACTGTCGTTAGTTTTTTCCGTTAGTCCTTTATACTAACATTTGCACCGTTAGTCCTTTAACGACCGTTTGCAACAAACATTTGCACCGTTAGTCTTTTATACTAACGACCGTTTATACTTAACAAAAAAATTGTTTATTTATTTATTTTTTTAAATTAATAAAAAAAATTGGTTTTCTTATAAAAAAAATTTTTCTAAATATCTTTAAAATTTATACATTTTTATACACGTTTTCATATACATATTTTTATACACACATTTTATTACATGTTTTTATATACATGTTTTTATATACACGTTTTTATACACATTTTTTACACACATTTTTATACACACGTTTTCAATACACACATTTTTATACACATGTTTTATACACATTTTTATACACGTTTTTATACACATGTATTTATACACACGTTTTTATACACACGTTTTAATACACACATTTATACACACATTATATACATATTTTTATACACACATTTTTATACACGTTTTTATACACATTTTTATACACATATTTTTATACACATATTTTTATACACGGTTTTATACACACGTTTTTATACACTTTTTTATAGACACGTTTTTATACACACATTTTTATACACACATTTTCATACACACATTTTTATACACGTTTTTATACACACATTTATACACATATTTTTATACACGTTTTATACACATATTTTTACACACATTTTTATACACGTTTTTATAGACAAGTTTTTATACACACATTTATACACATATTGTTATACACGTTTTTATACAAGATGTGACAAATGTTAATTTTCACACTTTAAGTTAATAATAAATATTTATTTATTATTTTAAGCCGAGCATTTCTATGCGTAATTGCATGTTTCTGAGCATTTCTGAACATTTTTGGGAGCTGTCCCGCATACAGTAGCTTACAGTCACTGCTGAAAAAGTTTATTTTTGTCAGTAAGCGTAAATTATTCTACTTCTGATAGTTACTGACAAGTTTCGTAATTAACTGAGAAGCTTTCTCGTATTTACTGAAAAGCAACCCCACACGCGAACCGACAGCACAGTATATATGGTGGCAGACAAATAAATGCATTTTTGAGCAAATAATAATATTTTATTATTATTCTGACGAAAACGTCAATAAAAACTTTATTTTGCGTAAACGTGTCCAAAAAGGTCAAACCGAGACTTTACGGTAACATTTAAGCTCAAACCGACACACGATACACCAACGAGGAGCAAAAATCTTCCCCCCCCCCCCTCGCCTTGTCGTTTTCCGCCCATCTCCCCACAAGGAGACAAAAAAATTTATACTAATATCCTACATAGTGGACGATGATACATGTGTATTTTGTTTTTATACCATAAATATACCACATAATACTACACACACTCATTTTATCTCATCTAAACTTCCTAGATAATTTCTCTCCTTCCAAACTCACGACCCAACATAGAAATCAAGATCTACAAAAATCTAGTGAAGTTTGAACTAATCGGGGTGTACTTTCAAGTGTTTTGGGTTAATCGGAACGTATTGTGATAAATTTGGTGCAATTTGGAGTCTTTTTCGTCTCTCTGACCACTCGATTTTTTTTCAAGACTTTGTAAGGATCCTCAAAACTTGTTCAATCTTGTTCATTTCATGTTCTTGTGATGTTTAAAAGTGTTACCATGTGCTTATTATGTATGTTTTGCTAAAATGAAAAAGCTAGGGTTTGATATATATATTATGGTTGCTCGACTTTTTAGTAGATTTTATACAAGTTATGTTATTTCTTGCTTGTGTGGTAAATCTTGTTGCTTGTGGTACTAGTTTGATGATACAAACGTGATTAGTGTTAATTACGCGAGTTTAAAACGAAATATACACTTATTTGTGTGTATACATAAATCGGCTCACTTTTAAAAGAAATAATTATTAGGGTTTTGAAAAACATAAAATTTTGGCTCTAGTGGTGAAATGGTGAAATTAGTGCTTAATAGATTATTTTGGATAGCTTATTGAATAAGCTATATCTTATTGTGTTTTCACTTATTTTGGGTCAAAGGGGTCGTACGACACATATTGGGCCGAGCCCAATATGTTTTGGCCTTAGTTGACCATTTGACTTAATGGCTTATTTATAAGTGCTTATTTGGCTTATTTAAAAATCGTTATGAAAACTATTCGGACTAAAAGGGCTTAAAGGTTTAAAACAATTTTTGGGCTTTTGATGGTCTCGACACACAATGGGCCGAGCCCATGTGTTTTCGGCCTTTGTTTGACTTTTTCACCAAACGACTTATTTGATGTGCTAAATTGATTTTTAGAAACTTAACGACATATATATCGTAACTTAAAAAGGTTAAGTGACTTTTGGGCTAAACTTGGACTATTGGACCCATTATGGACTTTTCGGCCCAATAAATATTTCGGATGACAAAAGTAAGTTTTCGAACATTTTTCGACCTTTTATAAATATTTTGACTTATTAAAACGTTATATATCGATTAAAACCGTTTTGAACTCATTTCGACACCTTAAGCCCAATAAGACAAATAAATGGGCTTTTCGGCCCAAAGTTGTAGTTGACTTTTGAAAGTATTATGATTAAACGTTGACTTTTATATCGAAAACCATAATTAAGAAGTAAATGTAACAATAAATATAGTTATACCGATAAATATACATTTTGGACTAGTTTTGCAAATATAGTTAACGTAAGGGATTATTTAAGGAAATTGCAACACTTGAGAAAAATAGAAAAGTTTGAATAAACGAATGGGTCATGCCCGATTTTTCTAAAATTTCTACACTTAGAAATATTTTCGGATGAAAACCGACTAAAAGACGAAACGGATTATTTTTATCATTAAAAATATTAATTCTTCTAAATTAATATTTTTAGACTTTATAAGACTCATAAATATATTTTAGATACTTATACACTTACACTTATTTGATTTCTCGAAATTAAATACTTATTATAAATTTTTTTATAATAATACCCCACTATCACCATTATCATATTAATTATTCAATACATATTTAATTAATTATAAGTCTTAATAAATTAAATACTTAAATATTAAATATAAATATATATATATATATATATATATATATATATATATATATATATATATATATATATATATACACACGATAATATATATATTACTTACGCATTTTGCGACGACAAACACTAAGCACGGAAGTTCCGTCGCACGTATTCTCACCGTACACTTTCACCATGAGCCATCACCAAAGAGTCTTAAACGATGAACTATTTTGATTTGTACCTTACCACACAGCAAGCAAGAAATACACGAGCACTTGACACACGTAAACCTTCCAATTGAGTTAAAACATTTAAACACGAATATTTCGCTATGACTTACTATACTGATCTAGGTCGCGTGTCGGAGAGGTTGCACTGTGTTGTTGTTGACTAGCAGATTGCTATTGTTATTAAGATGAGTTTATAGCCCAATTTTTTTATACGTATTGTTTTTATAAACCTTGGGGTGAGAAACATGCAAAACTGTTTTCATGGACCAAATTGAACTTTGTTTTTACACACTAGTATGCTGATAACCTAAGTATGTTTGAATCCCATTGCGCCCACTATCATCAGCCGTCAATTTCTGCTGGGAAGCGCGTATGAAATAAATAGATCTATTGGGGGTAACTCCCCCGTTTGGTTGGCCCGGCAGGTCAACGCGAACGTATACCATGTCGGATTTTTGCCAAGTGTCTGGGGATTAACACTCGCGGGCACCCTTTGTTTGCTATGCCAGCTTGCCATATTGTTTGTCTAGTTTCGGTTGGATGAGCTTAGTGTTAGCATACAGAATGAGTGTGATTGCTGAATTATTTGCTATGGTCCATATGTGCTTATTTACTTTAAACCTATGAACTCACCAGCGTTAGCTGACTTTTAGCATGTTTTTCTCAGGTGTTTGAGAATGTATTCATTGAAGGCAGGGCATGGCATTGGTCATAAGTTTTCTAGAAATGTTTTTGCTTATGCGTTAAATGGGCTTTGTTTTAAATTGAATTGAACATGATGTATGACAATTAGCTTTGAAAATGTAAACTATTATAAAACGGATTTTAATCCGTTCTCTATATTCAGAGCCTAAGTTATAGAGAACTAGGTGTATAAAAACCCTAAACTATAACCAGTTTATGAAAAACGTTTCCTTATGACCGCCAGATGCATGCCTGCCTAGCTTGCCATGATTTGATCGCTATTTGCCTTATATGATTAAGTGTTATACTATGCTGTTTGAGTATTTTACTTAACATATATGATATAAGTATTTTCTATATACTTACACATACCATACCATAATTGTCACAGACCATGTCCTTACGTAACGTCATTATTTCACTTTGAGTTGAATACTCGCTACATACCACATGAATTCACTTTCTATTCGACTCCAAGTTTGGACAACCGTCTTATTCTTTCGAAACACTTGTATTACTATCGTAAAGAACCCACCAACTTATGTGAGCACGACCCTAACCTACCACCTTATAACATATCTCCTGGAACCATCTATTCTTAGGACACATCCTTGCTATGTCTCACGCTTCTTTTCTCATTGTGAAAGACCATGTCACCTGAGAGGCAAGACCTAAATTCAGTAGCCATGGAACAACTCGTAGCCCAATGAGTAGCAGAGACTATTTCTGCCTACGAGTTAGGAATTCGCACGGCTTGTGACTTAATGAACCGATGGGCACTTCAAGAAGCTGAGAACATTAAAAAAAGAAGAGGAAACGGGATAACAACCTAGGAAACAAAGGGGTTCCACAACCCCTCAGAAAGCCAAAGTTGGCCAAAACTTTCACTGCTGGACCTAGTAACAGAAAGGCTTATGCTAGAAATTTACCAACGTGTAGTCATTGCAAACTACAACACAATGAGCCTTGCACCGTGAAGTGCCACAAATGCCAAAAGGTCGGACATCTGGCTAGAGGTTGTAGGTCTAAAACCTTTACAGTAACACAGAAAATACCAGGGAACAATCGGAAGGTTGTGGTAACATGTTATAGGTGTAGAAGGAAGGGGCACTACAGGGTCGAGTGTCAGGAACCAAAGTACCAAAGAAAAGTGAACAATCAAGGAAAACAGGGAACGGAAGGAAACCAAGACCCAAATGTGATGTCATAAGAATGACTACCCTATGTAACGAGACCTAAGCTTAGACTCTCTTAAGTTACATTTCTATAAGACTTCAGTAGTATCTTTTGTGAACCCCGTCGTATTGTATGGATTTGGTGAACTTTTATTATGAGATGTAAGCTTATTTGACTCTTGACTATCAGCGGTCCTATGTCAATTAGACGTACCAATTGCCGCCCGTTGCACTACTTATTTTTACAATCATTTAACAAACCACTTTGTCATCATTTTTCAACTATTTGAACTCGTATTATAAACCAGTTGTCTACCATATTTTCTTTTCATGAAATAATAAATCGTTTTGCCACAAACACTCGAACTTTTGCAAGTATTTCACAGACTATCTCGCAGTCATACTACAAATTGTTTTACTGCCATATTACAGAATCAAAGTTTTGACCTCACTACTTTCTTTGAAACAAGGAACTTTCCTCATATTGCCTTACGAACTGTTTTATTAACAATTTATAAGCTAAACTATAACTTGGATACTATTTTGCCAATAATGACTTGTTTTCCTATTACACTATAAATTGTTTGCAAACCATTTTACAAACTATTCTGTTACCGCCCGACGAATTATTTACTTTTTGAAATGTAGTTTATGTTGTAAGCTCGCGAGCAGAAAAACCGATATGTTTTCTTGTAACCAAACTCAGCATCGCATCGTTGGACCCCAATTATACAAAGCCTGATCACCTATGTATAATTCGGGTAGGACCATACTATGCTAGGAATGGTTGCCTTAAATTTTTATGAAAGTCGAATCTTTTATTTCCCTTTTTCGAGAAATCAGAAACTCGCGTGTGTGAGCACATAAAAGTAGTGCAAGTCATGGGCATCCGTACTAGAAAACACCGTAACCAAATAGGCTTTGACGCCAAGATACCACCTAGAACTAGCCTTACTTCATACGACATCCAAAGCCGAAAGGGTAACTTACACCACTAGCCAACATAAGATGACCCCACCGATTAACATCTCACGGTACACTACCCTTTCCGATTCCGAGACACTGCATCGTCTATCGGACGAATCTTACTGAGCCAACCAACTGACTGCTAGTAGCAATCAACACCATCCTTCAAGGTCGTACTCTAGACCTGCAAAACTCCTCAACCAACAGCGACCTATGCCCACAAAACTTGGAGACATCGACAACATCCCCAATGTAGACTGGATGTCGAAATACCAAGCTGTAATCACCCACGATGTCCACGTGCCTTATGGCAATAGGATTCCCTGGACAAAAATAAACAATGGGTGAACCACTAAACTTTCAGGGACTAGAGACTTACCAAAAATAGACTTGTGACCCAACAGAAATCTTAAGACCTTGCAGAGTAACCCGAGACATTATCTTTGGAACAGTTGTCTAACCCTTCACTAATTCCTTGGGGATACTGGCCTGGCTAGGACATGAGATTTTATAGAAACACCGTTGTTCACTAAACCAAACCTTAGAAGTGAATCAAGCACCCTATCGTTTAGCACTAACGGAATTGCAAGAGCTGTCAAACCAGTTGGCTGAACTTTCAGATAAAGGCTTTATCAGACCGAGTTCTTCGCCTTGGGGAGCTCCGGTCCTGTTTGTCAAGAAGGATGGATCCTTCAGGATGTGTATCGACTATCGGAAGCTGAATAAGCTAACCATCAAGAATCGATACCCACTCCCGAGAATCGACGACCTATTCGATCAACTACAAGGTTCATCAGTTCACTCCAAGATTGACCTGAGATCAGGTTATCATCAACACCGAGTCCGGGAAGAGGATATCCCGAAGACTGCATTCAGAACCCGATATGGCCATTATGAATTCCAAGTTATGTCATTCGGCCTAACTAACACACCAGCCGTATTTATGGACATCATGAATTGAGTGCGTAAGCCGTACTTGGATAAATTCGTGATCATGTTCATTGACGACATCCTGATATATTCTAAGAATGAGATAGAGCACGAGGAACACCTCAAGCTAATCTTAGAATTATTGAAGAAGGAGGATTTATATGCCAAGTTTTCAAAGTGTGAATTCTGGATATCAACTGTGCAGTTTCTGGGCCACGTGATCGATAGTCAAGGCATTCACGTGGATCCCGCAAAGATCGAGTCAATAAAGGATTGGGCGACACCCACAACACCCACCGAAATACGCCAATTCTTAGGACTTGCCGGTTATTACCGAAGGTTCATTGAAGGCTTCTCCAAGATAGCGAAGCCTTTGACTAAACCGACACAGAAGAATGTGAAATATGACTGGGGAGATAAGGAGGAAGAAGCTTTTCAACTCCTTAAGGAAAAGTTGTGTAGTGCACCTATTTTGGCCTTACCTGAAGGTAGTGAAGACTTTATTGTTTATTGCGACGCTTCACACCAAGGTTTAGGAGCCGTGTTAATGCAGAGAGAAAAGGTGATAGCATATGCTTCTCGACAACTGAAAACCCATGAGAAGAACTACACAACCCATGACCTAGAGTTAGGATAAGTTGTGTTTGCACTTAGAATCTGGAGGCACTATCTCTATGGCACAAAGTGTGTGGTGTATACCGACCACAAAAGACTACAACATATCTTGAACCAGAAGGAGCTGAACATGAGACAGCGCTGATGGTTGGAATTACTTAGCGTCTACGATTGTGAGATCCGTTACCACCCAGGCAAGGCAAATGTGGTTGCCGATGCCCTGAGCAGAAGAGAGCGGATCAAACCTCTCAGAGTCAGATCGTTAGGAATGACGATCAGTTCACCGCTTCCAGCGAAAATTCTTGAGGCTTAGGTCGAGGCACTCAAGGAAGAGAACCGACCGCGTGAGAAGATTTACGGAATGCCAGAAAGTGACAATGGCTTCGTAAAGAGATCCGATGAAGTTTTGTGTTATGGGGACAGGAGTTGGATCCCGCTATACGTAGGAATTCGTGATTTGATCATGCACGAATCCCACAAATCCAAATACTACATCCATCCAGGATCCGACAAGATGTACTTGGATTTGAAGAAGCTATATTGGTGGCTAAACATGAAGGCCGATACAGCTGAGTACGTCAGTAAATGTTTAACATGTTCGAAAGTCAAGGCTGAACACCAGAGACCATCCGGTCTACTTGTACAACCTGAAATTCCAGAATGGAAATGGGAGCGCATCACTATGAATTTTATCTCCAAGCTGCCTAAGACATCGAGCAGTTACGACACGATCTGGGTAATCATGGATCGTCTCACTAAATCTGCTCATTTCCTTCCTATAAAGGAGAATGATAGCATGGACAAACTTGCACGACTATACGTGAAGGAAATTGTCGCAAGGCATGGTGTGCCTGTTTATATCATCTCTGATCGAGAAAGTCATTTCACATCTAACTTCTGCAAGTCGCTTCAGGACGCATTGGGAACAGACCTCGACATGAGTACAGCATATCATCCTCAGACTGATGGTTAGAGTGAAAGGACCATTCGGACGTTAGAGGACATGCTGAAAGCCTGTGTGATTGACTTCGGGAACGGCTGGAATAGGCATTTGCCTTTAGCCGAGTTTTCCTACAACAACAGCTACCACACTAGCATCAAAGGGGCACCGCATGAAGCACTTTATGGTCGTAAGTGCAGATCGCCAATATGTAGGGCTAAAGTCAGAGAAAGCCAACTTACCGGACCAGACCTAGTCCACGAGACTACTGAGAAAATTGTGCAGACCAAGAGCCGAATGCAAGCGGCTCGTGACCGTCAAAAGAGCTATGCCAACAAGAGGCGAAAACCCCTTGAGTTCCCAGTGGGTGATAAAGTGATGTTAAAGGTCTCGCCATGGAAAGGCGTGATAATATTTGGTAAACGTGGGAAGTTGAACCCTCGTTATATTGGACCTTTTGAGATTCTTGCCAGAATCGGGCCGGTAGCCTACCGACTCGAATTGTCGTCCGAACTCAGCGCTGTGCATGACGTTTTTAATGTCACCAACTTGAAAAAGTGCTTATCTGACTATGACGCTACCATTCCCTAGGATGAGATTCAGCTTGATGAGAAACTGAATTTCATCGAGGAACCGATTGAAATCATGGACCGGGAAGTTAAACGACTAAAGCAGAGACGTATCCCAATTGTGAAGGTCCGTTGGAACTCTCGCAGAGGTCCTGAGTACACTTGGGAGCGAGAGGATGAAATCAAGCGAAAGTATCCTCATCTCTTTTCGAATTCATCGAGTAACGCGAATTGAAATCCGGAACGGATTTCCCCATTAGCTAGGGAGACTGTGACAAATGGTAATTTTCACACTTTAAGTTAATAATAAATATTTATTTATTATTTTAAGCCGAGCATTTTTATGCGTAATTGCATGTTTCTGAGCATTTCTGAACATTTTTGGGAGCTGTCCCGCATACTGTAGCTTACAGTCACTGTTGAAAAAGTTTATTTTTGCCAGTAAGCGTAAATTATTCTATTTCTGATAGTTACTGACAAGTTTCGTAATTAACTGAGAAGCTTTCTCGTATTTACTGAAAAACAACCTCACACGCGAACCGACAGCATAGTATATATGGTAGCAGTCAAGTAAATGCATTTTTGATCAAATAATAATATTTTATTATTATTCTGACGAAAACGTCAATAAAAACTTTATTTTGCGTATACGTGGCCAAAAAGTGAAACCGAGACTTTACGGTAACAATTAAGCTCAAACCGACACACGATACACCAACGAGGAGCAAAAATCTCCCCCCCCCCCCCCTTAGCCTTGTCATTTGCCACCCATCTCCCCACAAGGAGACAAAAAAATTTATATTAATATCCTACTTAGTGGATGATGACACATGTGTATTTTGTTTTTATACCCTAAGTATACCAAATAATACTACACACACTCATTTTATCTCATCTTAACTTCCTAGATCATTTCTCTCCTTCCAAACTCACGAACCAACATAGAAATCAAGATCTACAAAAATCTAGTGAAGTTTGAACTAATCGGGGTGTACTTTCAAGTGTTTTGGGTTAATTGGAACGTATTATGGGTAAATTTGGTGCAATTTGGAGTCTTTTTTGTCTCTCCGACCACTCGATTTTTTTTCAAGACTTTGTAAGGATCCTCAAAACTTGTTTAATCTTGTTCATTTCATGTTCTTGTGATGTTTAAAAGTGTTAGCAAGTGCTTATTATGTATGTTTTGCTAAAATAAAAAAGCTAGGGTTTGATATATATATTATGGTTGCTCGACTTTTCAGTAGATTTTATACAAGTTATGTTATTTCTTACTTGTGTGGTAAATCTTGTTGCTTGTGGTACTAGGTTGATGATACAAACGTGATTAGTGTTAATTACGCGAGTTTAAAATGAAATATACACTTATTTGTGTGTATACATAAATCGGCGCACTTTTAAAAGAAATAATTATTAGCGTTTTGAAAAACATAAAATTTTGACTCTAGTGGTGAAATGGTGAAATTTGTGCTTGTTAGCATTTAAATTATTAGTCACGTGATGGTCATTTGTATTATTAGTAATATGTGTGTCGTGTAGATGTCTAAGTATAGGAAGGCTTTGTGTTGGACCATGTTAGTTTGTATTAGTTAAGTCAATGTAATGGTTAAAAGCCCATGTCCAACACAAAGCCCACCAAGCCCATCCTAAAGCCTAGTAGGGTGCGGCATATGTTGCTATATAAACACACTCTCACCCTCATTTTAGGGGTGCCTCAAAGTATTGTAAAGGTGAGAGTGTGTGTGTCCTCTAAAGTTTTGTTTGTTTTCTTCCTTTGCAAGCTAATAAACATCGACCAAGTTTTCATACCATACGATCCATATCACTTCTCATCTTTATTCTTTATTGTTGAGTGTCACTAGTTCTTATATAGTATTAGTTGTAGTATAAGGTCGATTCTTATAAGGTTTACAAGTGGTATCATCCGCCAAACAAAGATCTAGCTATTAGTTGTGTCTCGTTTTTTTTCAATATAAGCTTAAAAATTGCGTTTTGTTCTCAAGTCGTGTATTTTTCTGTCTTTTATTTGAGTGTTACGAGAGTATTTTACATCAAGGTTCAAACTTTTTGTGTTTTACGCTTGATAAAGAAAAAAGGTGGTAGCTTTGTTGTTATTTCGTGGTGATTTGTGAGTTTTTTTGTTGAAAAAGTTCATCTTTTGTGTCGAAATATTGCTTGTACATCATTTTAACGACGAAAGCTTGTGACTTTATTGATTGTTACGTGAACTTTGAAGCTGCTTGATCGAAAAAAAAGGGGGCTACAAACTGTTGAGAGTTCGAATCTTCATTGGTTTGCATGTTTTATCACTTTTCTTGTATAAGAATTGTGATAAAAAGGTTCTTCATCGATTTGAAAAATCTAAATTCTTGTATAAGATTTTAGATAAAAGAGGGTTTTATAGGAATTGTTGTGTTGAACAATTTCTATAAAAGAGGGTTTCATCGAAATTGTGACTCATTTTATCGCAATTTTGCCTGCCTCTCCATATCGCAATTGTCTCAACAGAGTTCATTGCAATTGTCACAACTGAGTTCATCACAATTGTTAGAACGAGTTTATCGCAATTCTGGCGAAGCACTTTTATCGCAATTGTGTCAAACATAACTTATCGCAATTGCTTGCAAGAAATTTCGCAACTTGTCAAGAATAGTCCCTCATCGCAATTGTCTGGAACTTCTTTTCGACATTGACAGAATCAGTCCCTTATCTAAATTGTGGCAGTTTCAAGTAGTGTCGCAACTTGGCAACTTCAGTCCTCCATTGCAATTCTTAAAAACTTTAACAACTTAAATAATTTTTTATAAATTTGATTTAAACTTTTAATTTCTACAACATCAAGGATCGCGGACTCGGTATTTTCTCACTTGTATAAGTGTGCAAAATACTTCGACAAACGGATATCTACTAATTTGTATAAATTAGTAAGATTTTTTATATAAATTAGATAAATTCTATATAAATTGAAATTTTGCCATAATTTGTATAAATTTTGGTCTAAATTAAAATTTCTATAGAAATTGTCATTTTATCTAAATTGTAATTTACATAACTTTGTCGAATTTGTGAATTTTTGATTTTGTCTAAATTATAGTCTAATCAAATTTAGTAACTTTATTTAATTTGCTTCGTTTATCTAAATTGTAATAGTTCATCTAAGTTGAAAGTAACTTCAACCGATCATGAACAAAGGACCAAGACTTCACAACAACAACTAAGTTTAACCTTCAACAACCACAACACCTATTTCTTTGCAACGATCCTGAATCAACTTTATCATACAACATCAATGGCAACTCAACAAGATATCCATGCAGCTGGTGTTGAAAACCGTCCTCCAATGCTTGAAAAAGGTGGTTATCTTCCATGGACAAGCCGCATGATCCGATACATCAACACAAAACCTAATGGTCAAGGTAGACTCTTGCTTAACTCCATCCAGAAAGGACCATTCAAGCCTCGTCAGATTCAAGTAGCTGGGGATCCAAATGTAACACCTCCCATTGCACCATCCTTTCGTGATCAAAAGGAAGAGGAATACACAGCAGAGGATTGGAAGCAAATCGAAGCTGATGACTTGGCAATGCACTTAATTCAACTTGGTTTACCACGAGAAATATTTTTGTGCTGTGGACAGTTGTGAAACTGCTTATGATATGTGGGAACGAGTTAGAAGGCTTTGTCATGGCACTGAAATTGGTCAACAAGACATTGAAAACAAGCTTCTAACTGAATGGGAGAAGTTCAAATCCACTCCAGCTGAACCAATTGAATCTTACTACACAAGGTTTTGCACTCTCATGAATAAGCTCATCAGAAACAAGTTGACACCAAGGCCAATTGTTCAAAACATCAAGTTCATCAACAACCTACCAGAGGAATGGGGACGATATGTCACAATCGTTAACCAAACAAAGAACCTTCATGAGGTGAACTATGATCAGCTTTATGACTTTTTGAAACAAAACCAGAAAGAGGCAGATGAAGTTAGGAAAGAGAAGCTAGTCAAACAACATGATCCTCTAGCATTGATTGCTCAAGCACTAACACCTACAACAGTGAATACACAACCATCATCATCAACTCCCACTCAGAACTACATGCAACAACAATACGTTCCTCAAACCATTGTCATACCACAACAACAACCATTCTACCCACAACAAGAAGAAGTCATTCCACAACAACAGTATCTACCATTCCAAGAACCTAAAGTCACTGACCAGGATGAAGCTATTGCTGCTATGACACATGCATTTGCTCTAATGTCAAAAGCATTCCAAGGACGCTATTCCACACCTACCAACAACAACCAAAGGATTTCATCGAACACTCGCAACAGGCAGATTGCACAGCCAAGTTTCAATATGGGTCATCAAGGACAAATGGTTGGAGTTTATGGGAATCAGCAAGGATATGCTACATGATTTCAGATGGGTAATCAAGGGCCAAGTTGTTGGAAATCAAATGGGTCAAGTTGTTGGAAATCAAATGGGTCAGTATGCAGGGAATCAGATGGGCCAAGTTGTTGGAAATCAAAGGGGTCAGAATGTTGGGAATCAGAATGTTGGTAATCAGTTTGAGAATGTTGCTGATCCAGTTGTTGGGAATGTTGGGAATATGAATCAAGGGAATGTGTTAAAGTGTTTCAACTATCAAGGAATTGGTCACATGGCAAGAAACTGTCCCACCAAGCCGAAAAAGAAAGATCCAGCTTATCTGTAGAAAGCATTGCTGTTGGCACAGAAGGAAACGGTTGGGTTTCAGTTGAGTGCAGAGGAGAATGATTTCATGGCACTTATGGATGATATGGAAGACCTTGAGGATATTGATGCCAACTGCATTTTCATGGCTAATCTTCAGGAGGTTAAATATGATACGGATTCTGATGCACCTCCTGCTTATAGTATCAATGGAATCTCTGAGGTACAACCATATGCTACATGTCACAATAATGAAATGTTTGATATGTCACCTCAAAATGAACAGCATCATGCGTCTCCTGTACTCACTTACGATACATATATGGACTCCCCAAGTTGTAGTAATACTAATTTGGCTACTCCAGATATAGATCCTAATGGAGGTCTCGAGTCACAGCATACTGCGAATGATGAGGAAACACATGCTTTATTTGAATCATTATTGAATAACTGTAGTATTGAAATTGAAAAGGTCAAAAAGATCAATCGCGATGTTAAGACCGCGAATGCTAAATTGACCGCTGAGCTTGAGAGATATAAGGTGAATGAACAAGCTTTTGAATTTAATAACAAACGACAATCAGAACTTGAAATTGGTTATAGAGATTCTGTTTTAAGAGAAAAACATTTGCAAATCAAATATGACACACTCGATGTTAAGTTGAATATGCAAATCAAATCTTTAAACAAGGAAATTTCTGAATTAACCAACCAACTTTCTAAACAAAAATCAACTTGTTCTGATCTTGAAAAAGAAAAGAAAGAGTTGAATGCAAGGTTTTCAAAACGAGAAAATGATCTTCTTGACGAAATCATTGACAAACAAGAAACCATTAAAAAGTTGGAAGATTTGCTTGTAAAAACGGGTCAGTCTGCACAAACAATTAATTTGCTAATTAACGATCCAAACCCGATTTTACATACAATGAAAAAAATGGCTATCGGTTGTGAAAACCCTTATATTCTCAAGAAAGCTCAAAGGAACAGAATGTGTTATATAATGGTAGTGTGCTAAATGATAACCATGATCCTCCTGAGGTTCGTGATTCCTATGAAATGATTGAGCTTGCCGAATAGAGTCATGTTAAAATGAGACAAATGAACCCAGAAATTAAACCAATTGATTATAACAAGCTTAATACAGATTTTGGCGTTCATCTTGTTCAAAAAGAGTCACCAATATTTTTCAAAAAACCAGTGGCTGTCGCAAAACGAAAAGTTGTCTCAAAACATCTTTCTAACATCGAACAAATGTCCTCTAAGAACACTTGTAACACAAGTGAAACTAGACGATTTTTGGATGATCTTAAAAAGAGAGTTGAAATGCTTCAAATTACTGTGGCATCCAAAACAAAGAGTATCTACAACGACTGGTTTTCAAGTTTTCACACAGAACAGAAAAAGATGTTTGAAACGGAAATCAATCCTCAAATTACTGCAATTTATGCGGTAGTTCTTAATGTTGAAAATAATCTTTTGAAAGAATCAGCCGACTTTGTCAAGGACCACAAATCCCTAGTGAAAGAAGCTAATGAAAACTTTGAACACATCAAAATTTTGGAAAAACACAATGACACTCTCTTCGAAGTAGCTCTATCGACTGAAATTATGTCCATAATTTACAAAACATATTCTGTAGAGGATGATGAAAGACTTCGAGCTGAGACTTCTGAAATTATTGAAAAATATGAAAATGCGCTTGCTAAGATTGAAAAAGAAAATGTAACATATTTTAAACAACTTGATCAGAAAGAGGAAGAATGCAAGTATGACAAATTATCGTACGAGCGTTCTTACCAAAACATGCAAAAGCAAATTGATCTTTTGAAGTCTCAGCTTGAAATTCAAAAAAGGAAGGGTGAGGAAACTATGGCTGCGAAACCAAAAATGTCTATTTCTATACCCTTGCCTAAGGAAAGTGAAAACTCAACAAGTGTTGATAAAGGGAAAGCAGTTGTCGAAACACCAAAAGTGATAGCAGCTGGTCTTTATAGGATTAGTCCCACTACTGCGTCTACCTCTACATCTAAAACATATAGGGAGATAGACAAAAGTGTGAAAAATAATCCAAATGAGACTAGGAATGCTAAAACTGAATCAAAGGACAACAAGATAAATCCTAATGCGTGTGTCTTACCTTCTACAGGAGTAGAAAGTACCTCTAGGAGCAGCAGACTAAAGCCTAGGAGCAATACAAGGAACAATAGAGTCTCGCCTGCATCTAAGAGTGAAATCAAGAATAATACGGAAGATGTAGAAGAACACCCTAGGATTTTATCGCTTTCGAATAAGAAACATATGTCATCTGGATGTAATGTAAAGGACAATATTTCAAGTGCATGTAATGAATCTGTTTGTTTAATGAACAAGAAATCTTTGTCTAAAAATGTTTGTGATGATATTGTTTCTAATAATGTGAATGTGAATGAATAGAAAGATGTGCCTTTAGGAACTAGTTCTAGGACCAGATATGTCAAAAGACTTATTAAACTAGCTAGGTCAACCACTAGCAGCATATTGCCTAAGGATCATCTTAAGTTTTGCACATGGAAACCAACGGGTAGAAAGTTTACACTTAAGAATGGCAAATTAGAAATTGTTCCAAAAGAAAAAATGGAAACCTTCTCTAAGTGTGATTCATCTGTTACCTCTAACCCCATGAAACCAAATGTTAAATGGTTTCCATATACAAAATCATCTGTTCTTCGTAGGTCATTGAAATTTGTCTTTGGATCGTCGACTCGGGTTGCTCCAAGCACATGACCGGGAATCTGAAGCTGCTGATTAACTTTGTATGGAAATTCATGGGCACAGTAGGGTTTGGAAATGATCATGTAGCAGCTATTCTGGGTTATGGAGATCTACAGTTTGGAAATTTCTTAATCACTCGGGTTTACTATGTCGTAGGGTTGGGACACAATCTGTTTTCAGTCGGGCAGTTTTATGATGCAGATTTAGAGGTTACATGTAGGAGAAACACTTGCTTCGTTAGGAATTTGATTGGAGATGATCCCTTAACCGGAAATCGTGGAACCAATCTCTATGCTATCGACATTAACCAAATTGCCTCTTCATCACCAGTTTGTCTCATGACAAGAGCTGACGAAACTAAGTCCTGGTTGTGGCACAGACGTTTATCCCATCTCAACTTCGACACCTTAACAAAGCTTGCCAAAGACGACATCGTCACCGGTCTCCCAAAGTTCAAATACACCAAAGAACACTTATGTCCATCCTGTGAGCAAGGCAAAAGCAAACGGGCAACATACAAACCTAAAACCCTACCCAGTTCGGTCGATAAGTTACATTTGTTGCATATGGACTTATGTGGCCCAATGAGAGTTGAAAGTATCAATGGGAAGAAGTATATCCTTGCTATTGTCGATGACTACTCAAGATATACATGGGTAAGATTTTTGAGGTCAAAGGACGAAGCACCAGGCATCATCATCACCTTTCTGAAGCGTATACAAGTTTTACTTCAAGCTCCAGTTAGGATTGTAAGAACTGACAATGGCACGGAATTCACTAATTAGGAGTTAAGAACATACTTTGAAGAAACTGGAATCACTCACCAGACATCAGCTGTTAGAACTCCACAGCAGAATGGGGTAGTTGAAAGAAGAAACAGAACTCTTGTGGAAGCTGCTCGCACAATGCTGATTTATTCCAGTGCACCGTTATTCTTATGGGCTGATGCCGTTGCCACTGCTTGTTTTACTCAGAACCGATCCCTAATCCATCCAAGATTCAATAAAACCCCATACGAATTAGTGAACAACAGAAAACCCGACATCTCTTACCTTCATGTATTTGGCGCTTTATGTTATCCTACGAACGACAGAGAAGATCTGGGGAAGTTGAAAGCTAAGGGTGATATTGGAATCTTCATTGGTTATTCAGATAACTCGAGGGCATTCAGGGTGTATAACAGGAGAACGAAAAGGATTATGGAGACGATGAATGTGAAGTTTGACGAGATTTCACAAATGGCTGCTGAGAGACTCGCTCTAGAACCCACGCTTAACCTGATGGCTTCTAATCATACCAGATTAGGACCCGCACCAAAGAGTCAAACTTCTGGACATATTAGTTCAGTACTCGTACCACAAGAAGCTCAATCAACTACTACTAACAAACCAACAAATCAAGAACTGGACACATTCTTCGAGTTTATGTATGATGAGTACTATGGTGGAGCTTCGACAAATGCATCACAACAACGTTCCGCTGCACCCGCTCAACAACATCAACCACCACCACCGCAAGATGCATCAACAACATTCGAAGCTGACGCACCAACTCCCTCAACATCATCAACATCTACTCCAGCAACTCTAGTGATTGAGATTGTGTTACCAAGAGTTGATGAGCAAAACCAAACTACACTAATTCAAGAAGAACAACAACAAAACGATGTTGTGTTAGAAGAAGAACCATTCGAAAATCCGTTTGCAATGGAATCTGCTGAATCTTCTTCCAGATTACATGAACCATCTAACACGCATTCGTCAAATCCAAGATACCCTTCTACGTTACAGTGGACTAAAGACCATCCAATAGAACAAGTCATTGGTGAACCTTCAAGGCCAGTTTAGACGAGAAGACAACTCGCCACCGATTGTGATATGTGCATATTCGCCTGCTCAGTCAGTCTAAAAGAGCCAAAGAACATTCGGGAAGCGATGGCAGACAATGCATGGATTGAAGCGATGCAGAAAGAACTTCTCCAATATAAATTACATGACACTTGGGATTTAGTGCCGAGACCAATCGACAAACTCGTCATTGATCTTAAGTGGTTATGGAAGAACAAGAAGGATGAAGAGATGACTGTCATTCGCAACAAAGCTCGTCTCGTAGCCAAGGGATTCAGACAGGAAGAGGGGATAGATTTTGAAGAGTCATTCGCGCCAGTAGCTAGACTTGAGGCGGTTAGGATTTTCTTAGCATATGCGGCTCACAAGAACATCACGGTCTATCAGATGGATATCAAGACGGCTTTCTTGAATGGAACACAGAAAGAAGAGGTGTACGTGAGTCAGCTAGATGGATTCGTTGACAAAGATCATCCCGACTACGTCTACAAGCTTAAGAAAGCTATCTGTGGCTTGAAACAAGCCCCAAGGGCGTGGTATGACGAATTATCATCTTTTTTACTGTTAAATAATTTCACCAAAGGAACAATTGACCCGACCTTGTTTACTATAAAATTCAAAGATGATATTTTGATTGTTCAGATTTACGTGGATGACATAATCTTTGGGTCCACTAATCCAGAACATTCAAAACATTTTGCAAACCTCATGAAAAGTAAATTTGAAATGTCTATGATGGGCGAATTAAAATTCTTCCTTGGACCTCAAATCCATCAATCCCATCGTGGCATTTTCATAAATCAAGCTAAATATACAATTGAGATTTTGAAAAAACATGGAATGAAAAATTGCGACTCTGTTGGTACTCCAATGGTCACTTCACCCAAAATAGGTGCAGACTTATATGGGAAACCCATCGATCCGAAGAAATATCGGAGCATGATTGGGTCTCTCATGTACTTAACTGCTAGTCGACCTGATATTCATTTTGTTGTATGTTTATTAGCATGGTTTTAGGCAAGGCCTACCGAACTTCACCTCCAAGAGGTTAAACGGATCTTCCGGTACCTACGAAGAACCATTAATATGGGACTTTGGTATCCGAAAGATTCGGAGTTTACACTAACAGCCTTTTCAGATGCCGACCATGCTGGTTGCCAAGTTACCGCAAAAAGTACATCCGGGGGTGCACAATTTTTGAGAGAAAAGCTAGTAGGCTGGTCATCAAAGAAACAAGACTGTACGGCGTTATCAACCGCAGAAGCAGAGTATGTGTCTCTATCTGCGTGTTGTGCCCAAGTTCTATGGATGAGGACACAACTCACAGATTATGGCTACTCTTTCAACCGCATACCTATGTACTGTGATTCGAAAAGTGCCATAGCCATCTCGTGCAATCCAGTTCAACACTCCAAGACCAAGCATATTAGAGTCCGCTATCACTTCATAAAGGAACATGTCGAAGAGGGTACTGTTGAATTATTCTTCTTGAAGACTGAATACCAACTCGCCGATCTATTTACTAAAGCCCTTCCAAAAGAGAAGTTTGATAACTTAGTTCAACGAATTGGAATGTGAAGCCTAACTCCTGAAGAGTTAGAAAGTCTTCTCGAATCTTCTTGAATTATCTCACGAAGCTTCCCATGTAAATATTTTTGAAAAAACAAAATACAAAATTTGAAAAACCAACCAAAATCAAAATATAAAAATAGAAAATTTCTAAAACACAAAAACAACATAAAATCAAAAAACCAAAAATATTCTTCTCACAACATGTCTCTCGTATAATCGATATTCTGTACGTATCTAGAAATGTCATTCAACAATGATACGGACATGTACAGATGCTTGAGCGAGAGTTCATTTAATTTTTTTCTAAAACATGTCGTTTCTCAAAATTTCTTCACGATGGCTTTCGTATACTTCAGTACGAAACCCGCACTTAAATGACGGCTTTCGTATATTTCAGTACGAAACCCGCGCTACAATGATGACTTCTGATTATTTCATATCAGGACTCGCATTGTTAATGGCAAAAGAAAACAAAGAATCCTTGAGCACATGATCAAGATTTTTCAAAAAGATTTTTCAAAATCTTTCTCCAAATTCTGTGCTCAAGATTCTTCAAAAATGAAAACTCCCTCTTTACCCTTAAATGACTTTAAACTCAAATGTTTAAACAATATGCTTTATTTAAGGGGGAGTATATAAAGAAAAACAAAATGTTCCAAATCATGCAAAAATGATCTGTCTATCTCTCCAAAAAGCTCTCATTTTAATCAGATGATATAAAAAATATCACTACATGCTATTTTTGAGGGGGAGAAGACGTGATTAAAATGTAATCAAAAGTTTAAAGATCGTGGATTAAATCTCAAAAGAGCTCTACAAAAAGACTCAGCATGAACCCTCGAATTGACGAAAATTAAATGTCCGTAATCGAAAAGACTTGTCCGGGACGGGTAATAATTTCAAGCTGGTTATCCAGTGATGTAAATGTGTCTCGCAAAGGACTTGTCTGAGTAGAATGTACCAATTCGAGAGATGATCATTGAATAAGACCGGGACGGGTAATAATTTGAAGCTAGTCTAACTAGTGATGTAAGCGTGTCTCGCGAAGGTCATGTTCATTGAAAGTCAATCATTTCAAATGTGCGAACTCTACCCAACATGTGCAAACTTATCTTAAAAATGAATGAGCACATGAGAAGGGGGAGTATTTCAAAATGTAAAATTCTCGAAGTGTTAACTAAAATGTGTTTACTCATAAACACTTTGAGAGATTTTCACAAAAGGTTTTATGGCAAGTGATCAATAAATCTAGGATAATCATGGAGTAATAAGGTGATTATGGTTAGGTTTATGTCCTATGATCCGCCAGAGCCGGAGGGATCTACCCAAGGACAATTCCAATAGATTAGAATTAGAAGTCCTTAGGTAAGATTGAAAAAATGAGTAAATGAGAAAGGGAAAGAAGGGGTTGAAGAATTAAAAAGAAAAGTTGAATGAAAGGGTGAAAAGAAATATCCCTCCATGAAAACTTAGGGCAGAAACCGGGTCAATACATCTGCTATCGGTATTCACTAAGTTGATACTAATATTGAAGACAAGACGTCATAGACCCAGTGACGCGCTACACCACCCCTCCTAGCCACTCAGATATCTCTTAAAAGATATTTGTTTCATTTCTCACGGAGAACACTGCATAATCTATCGGCCTCTCATTCCGAGATGTGTTGATATTGAAAAGGTGGCACTCTGCTCCATGCCTCCGACTACTAAAACTAAAACGCACAATCGAGTCTAGAGCCATGAGATTCATCAAAAATCTCTTAGGAACACTTCCATTAAGACTCTTGTACACAAAAATCTTAAAGAGCTCCAAGGATCTTGCCATTTACAACAAGATGGTTACGTGCTTTAAACGGTCTACAGTCGTGGGGTTGATCTCCAGCGACTCACGGAATCGTGGGTTCACTTCGGTGTGTATGTGTAAGCCCTCTCGGGGGTATCCGGTTCAGAACGGCCTGGGGAAGGATTAGAGAAAGTCTTCACACTATGCTGTTGACAATCTCAAAATCCTAACCTGTAAGCGCTGGATGATTATTACTAACAGTTTTATGCAGCTACCTACAAACATCCATCAACCATCATCTGATACATCAAACATCTTCACCTCAGCATATTCATACTTATGAAGAACATCCCCGACAAAGCTCAAGTGTAAAAAGTTCAAGACAGAAGGATCAAGTTAAAGACAGAGTATAACGACAAAGTCAAAAAGCTAATCAAGATGTCAAGAAAAAGTTCATATGGCAAATGATGAAAGTATAAGGGGAGATTGTTAGCATAAGTATACAGTCCAAGATGTATGAGTATGTTGGAGGACACGTCGCATCATCACACGAAGATATTGATCAAGGCAAGAAACACCACAAGGCGATTACTTTGAAGATCACATTGCATGAAGGAATGAAAAATGAAGACTATTCTACATCGACACACAAAGTTCGAGACGTTGAAGACAAAAGACCTATCACCGGGAGCATCATTGAAATGACCATCCCTTAGGGGGAGATTGTTAGCATTTAAATTATTAGTCAAGTGATGGTCATTTGTATTATTAGTACTATGTGTGTCGTGTAGATGTCTAAGTATAAGAAGGCTTTATGTTGGACCATGTTAGTTTGTATTAGTTAAGTCAATGTAATGGTTAAAAGACCATGTCCAACACAAAGCCTAGTAGGGTGCGGCATATGTTGCTATATAAACACACTCTCACCCTCATTTTAGGAGTGCCTCAAAGTATTGTAAAGGTGAGAGTGTGTGTGTCCTCTAAAGTTGTGTTTGTTTTCTTCCTTTGCAAGCTAATAAACATCGACCATACGATCCATATCACTTCTCATCTTTATTATTTATTGTTGAGTGTCACTAGTTCTTATATAATATTAGTTGTAGTATAAGGTCGATTCTTATAAGGTTTACAATGCTTAATAGATTATTTTGGATAGCTTATTGAATAAGCTATAGCTTATTGTGGGTCATTTTGACTTATTTTGGGTCATTTTGACTTATTTTGGGTCAAAGGGGTCGTACAACACATATTGGGCCGAGCCCAATATGTTTTGGTCTTGGTTGACCATTTGACTTAATGGCTTATTTATAAGTGCTTATTTGGCTTATTTAAAAATCTTTACGAAAACTATTCGGACTAAAAGGGCTTAAAGGTTTAAAACAATTTTTGGGCTTATGATGGTCTCGACACACAATGGGCCGAGCCCATGTGTTTTCGGCCTTGGTTTGACTTTTTGACCAAACAACTTATTTGATGTGCTAAATTGATTTTTAAAAACTTAACGATATATATATCGTAACTTAAAAAGGTTAAATGACTTTTGGGCTAAACTTGGACTATTGGACCCATTATGGACTTTTCGGCCCAATAAATATTTCGGATGACAAAAGTGAGTTTTCGAACATTTTTCGACCTTTTATAAATATTTTGACTTATTAAAACGTTATATATCGATTAAAACCGTTTTGAACTCATTTCGACACCTTAAGCCCAATAAGACAAATAAATGGGCTTTTCGGCCCAAAGTTGTAGTTGACTTTTGAAAGTATTATGACTAAATGTGGACTTTTGTATCGAAAACCATAATTAAGAAGTAAAACGTAACGATAAATATAGTTATACCGATAAATATACATTTTGGACTAGTTTTGCAAATATAGTTAACGTAAGGGATTTTTTGAGAAAATTGCAACACTTTGGAAAAATGAAAAAGTTTGAATAAACGAATGGGCATGATTTTTCTAAAATTTCGACGCATAGCATATTTCGGATGAAAACCGACTAAAAGACGAAACATATAATTTTTATTATTAAAAATATTAATTCTTCTAAATTAATATTTTTAGACTTTATAAGACTCATAAATATATTTTAGATACTTATACACTTACACTTATTTGATTTTTCGAAATTAAATACTTATTATAAATTTTTTTATAATTATCATTATATTATAAATAATTATAATATTTATAATATAATAATACCTCACTATCACCATTATCATATTAATTATTCAATACCTATTTAATTAATTATAAGTCTTAATTAATTAAATACTTAAATATTAAATATATATATATATATATATATATTATATATATATATATAATATATATATATACAATAATATATATATTACTTACGCATTTTGCGACGACAAGCACAAAGCATTGAAGTTCCGTCGCACGTATTCTCACCGTACACTTTCACCATGAGCCATCACCAAAGAGTCTTAAACGATGAACTATTTTGAATTGTACCTCACCACACAGCAAGCAAGAAATACACGAGCACTTGACACACGTAAACCTTCCAATTGAGTTAAAGCATTTAAACACGAATATTTCGCTAAGACTTGTCATACTGATCTAGGCCGCGTGTCGGAGCGGTTGCACTGTGTTGTTGTTGACTAGCAGATTGCTATTGTTATTAAGGTGAGTTTATAGCCCCATTTTTTTATACGTATTGTTTTTATAAACCTTGGGGTGAGAAACATGCAAAACTGTTTTCATGGACCAAATTGAACTTTGTTTTTACACACTAGTATGCTGATAACCTAAGTATGTTTTAATCCCATTGCGCCCACTATCATCAGCCGTCAATTCCTACTGGGAAGCGCGTATGATATAAATAGATCTATTGGGGGTGACTCCCCCGTTCGGTTGGCCCGGCAGGTCAACGCAAACGTATACCATGTCGGATTTTTGTCGAGTGTCTAGGGATTAACACTCGCGGGCACCCTTTGTTTGCTATGCCAGCTTGGCATATTGTTTGTCTAGTATCGGTTGGATGAGCTTAGTGTTAGCATACAGAATGAGTGTGATTGCTGAATTATTTGCTATGGTCCATATGTGCTTATTTACTTTAAACCTATGAACTCACCAGCGTTAGCTGACTTTTAGCATGTTTTTCTCAGGTGTTTGAGAATGTATTCATTGAAGGCAGGGCATGGCAGTGGTCATAAGTTTTCTAGAAATGTTTTTGCTTATTCGTTAAACTCGGGATTTGGGACAGATTTGTTAAGTGGGCTTTGTTTTAAATTGAATTGAACATGATGTATGACAAATAGCTTTGAAAATGTAAACTATTATAAAACGGATTTTAAACTGTTCTCTATATCATTGTGTTGTGATTATCGATTTAGTAGCACTCAAATATATATGCTTTCGCAAATCCTGATTTTGGGGGTGTTACACAAGAGTATAAAAATGTGTGTATAAACGTATGTATAAAAACGTGTATAAAAAAATTTGTATAAATGTGTGTATAAAAAAATTGTATAAATGTGCGTATAAAAACGTGTGTAAAAACATGTGCATAAAAACATGTGTATAAAAAACATGTGTATCAAAACGTGTATAAATATGTGTATAAATATGTGTATAAAAACGTGCGTATAAAAACGTGTATAAAACGTGTATAAAAACATGTATATAAAAACGTGTGTATAAAAATATGTGTATGAAAACGTGTATAACGTGTATAAATTTTAAAGATATTTAGAAAAAAAAAAAAAAAAAAAAAAAAAAAAAAAAAATGTTAAGTATAAACGGTCATTAGTATAAAGGACTAACGGTGCAAATGTTTGTTGCAAACGGTCATTAGCTAACGGAAAAAACTAACGACAGTTAGTCTCATGGACCAAAACTGTTATGGGTCGCAACCACAGAGACTGGATCCGGTAAAAAAAAGTTCAGGGACTAAACCCGTAAAACCAGACAGACCACATGGACCATTTATGAAATTAACTCTTCTAGAAAAGTATTAAATAAATTATGAAGAAACTAACAAAGGAAGAAAAAAAAAAAAAAAAAAAAAAAAGCTGCTTGTAATTAAGCACTTGCATGTAGCAAATTTATGCATATCTACAAAGATGTTATGCTTGAATTATTTGCCAGTTTATCCTTCTAGTCCTAAATTTTGATCCTTCTAGTCCTAAATTTTGATATTCGGTATTTTCCTCTTGCTAAGCTTCGATCAGATAGTCTGGTAGGGCATCACGAAAGTCATCGCTACCCTTCATTTAGGACCAACTTATAGCACAGTCGAGTAAAGCAACCAAATTATTTTCTGTAGGAACCTATTTTGTTGTTCATACAGTATTATTTTTGAGCCTAAATAGTCTTTAAAATCTTTATTATTTCACTACAACTTGACTTTAACTTCTGAATGTTGTAAAGTTGACAAAATAATTTGGTACCATCACTTTAATGGATGCATATAGTAATAACTAATAAGCTTCAACCCAATTCATGATACATTTTTGTGAAAGAGAATTAATAAATGAATTGAACGACTTACTCGTTACCAAAGATGAAAATTGATTTGAGAACGTGAGATTTGTACCAAATAGAGAAATACTGAGGTGGGAAAAGAAGAAAAGGAATGACATGATAAAAATGACATGATAAAAGGACTAATGCATAGTACTCTAGTCTATTAATTCAATACGCGGTCGATCAAGTAATTACCAAAAGGAGAACTACACCCCAACGGGTCACGACTTGCTTGATGGCGCATCTTATTCTGCCATTACCTGGACTAACTCGTCAAGGTTACGTACATTGGATTGAAAATATTGACTGCAAATATGGAAATACCTACATTTTCCACTAAGTGCAACAATGTTGTGATAGTCTTTATCAAGAGTGAAATATTTTCTAAACGTCACTAGAAATCGTTTGTGACATGAATGGATATTGACTAGACCCTACACTTGAGAGCATGAACCGAATGAGAATATCAGAATGACAACAATTTGGGGTTCTCTTTAATTATAAGGTCTAACGCTCTGGCTACATTTCATTAGAAATTACCAAAATATGGCTACTCTCTTAATACCTAGTCCTTATTTTCAACACAAATAGATGATTGAAAAAATATCTAAATAAGGGGGCCAAGTTATAATGACACTAAACACAACCCGAGATCAATATGGAACACGTGTTATTGTCGAGTAAATACGAGTTTTGGGTCGCTTTCAGGTTGACCGCCCAATTGTTAACCAGGTTGTGTTCTGCTTGGGGTGGGTTAAACTGCTTAGACAAAACTAAAGTTTAAATTTCCAATTGATTACACGTGTAATACAGGTTAAAATGGGTCAAACGATCAAACGAATCGACATATCAACCCATATAACCTATTTTAATCCGTGTAACACAGTTAACCGATCAACCCATTTGAATAAACAGATTAAATCGGTGTGTTCAGATTATGCGCGTTGCTTAAACGAATCGCATTCGGATTGAGGTTTCTAGCCTGCCATCCCGTGAACCTCAACCCAACTCCAATTACAACCCCTAGTCTAAATTATGTGAATAATGCAGGTTCCATAAACCAACGGCACATAAAGAGGCGTGACAAAGTTCGTTGTCTAAATAATTGAAGATTTAAATCAGATGTTGAGGTTCAATAAAGAGCAATTCACCATATCATTAATCAACCCACAAACAAAATAATCTTAAGATTCATTCTTGAACTATGTAACTATGTTAGTAGTAACAACTTAACAATAAATATATCAACAATTAACAAGAAGTAAACAAAACACTATATATAATCTCTATATTGAAAATAAAAATAAAGTGATCCAACCCCATAATCCGACACCATAATATTTTACAACCAACAAAAATAAAAACAAGAGTTGGTTTTGGATTAAACAATAAGAAACATAAAACCCAAAACATCTCCTCACATCATAAACAAAACCAAAAAAAATGAAAAATATAGATTTACACAAGTCATTATACCCCATTTTCTTGTTCTGATATATTTTTCATATCCATGTAATTAAATTAAAATATAGTAGTACCTTAAATACGTTAACGAAGATAATCAAGCTCATGTTGATTTTCATCATGAGCATGATCATCCCACTGAGTCGTACTCCAGTACGATTCATGATGATCAACACTCCCTGTCAAATCAAACAACCCTTGATCCGTACCATTATTCCAATTCTGCCCATCCATAAATCCCAAAGAACTCGTAGTTTCTGACCCCTTCAACACATCACCATGTGTCCAATCTGATTTTTCACCACTTTCAAGGTGCAACTTAAAAGGCGAAAAGGGTAGTTGTGTTGTTGATGAAGTTATTAGGCTTGTAAATGTACCAATATCCGAAAACAAAGTGTTCTCGGTGTTAAAGTTAGGTTCGGGAGACATATATTGAGTATCGGGTTTTTGAAAATTAAGTAAAGTCGAGTTTGTTATGTTTTTTGTTGTATTTGTTGGAGCTGGTGCTGGAACTGGGGCTGGAACGGGAGCTGGAGCTGGAGCTGGAGCTGAAGTGTTGGCAGTAAGGCTAGAACTGTCACTACTCGAATTCGAATTAGCTGTTTTTCGTGAGTCTGAACCTTCAAGGCTACTATTACGGGTTTTTGTCTTTGATCTTTTTGCTTTTCGGCACCCGCCCCCTACAGGGACGTTACGTAGTACGCCACCTTTAGTCCAATATCTTCTACAGCTTTTGCAAAAATGACGTGGTTGAGACAAGTTGTAGTTGTTGTAGTAGCAGAATTTCGTGTTGGATGAGTCGCAACGCGGGCATTTTAATGCCTGCGGAGTGTGGTGGCCATGCCCCTGGTGATGCTGTCTTAAACGTCTGTCTGCGTCACCAGCACCACCAAACAGCCTCGGGCCACCCCTATTTCCTATAGAATGTATATCTTGCATTTCTTATAGAAACCGAAACTGAACCGAAAACCGATTGAAATTTTAGTGATTGTTGGTGAATTTTGTTTCTCTCGCTAGAAAATGTTAAGAGAGAGAGATAATGTGATCACGAAATATCTTTGTGTTGCAACACAAGTATTGGAATGGGAGTATTGTTCTATACGAATAAAATGGTGGCAAATTACAAGAATGCCCTTGGGTTAAATGAGGAATTGCAATAGTGCCATGAGGTGTGAATTACGAAATTCACCCTATACAACATAGGTGAACAGATTTACAGTAACGATGGGTGTAGGTAGGGGTGTAGTTTCCTATGTAGCTCGCACTCTCATAACATCACGTCACTCGTAATAATGAAAAATAATTCTTGAACTACGGGTCGGCAAATTTCGATGTATATCTTCGAAGAATACAAAGAAATTATTGACATGAAAACTTGTGTCGCATCGTAGCACTATTTATCGGAATTGATTTGCGAAAAAGAAAAAAAAAAAAAAATGATTAGGACACTAATGTATGCATTAATATTTTTTTATTTTTTAAAAGTTAATTTAAAATATTACAAAATGTTAATCTCACAGGTTTATAAACAGGATTTGAACCCATAAATTTGCTTTAAAATAGTACGGAGTACTACTTTACTAGAAAAATAATTTTGTTTGAACCAACTACTTATTGTATATATCATGTACTTTGTTTTTAGGTCTCTTCTTTGGAGCCTAGTTTCTTTCTAACATATATCAGCCTTTAAAAATTGAATTTGAGTACATTCATTCAAAACTCAAACTTAAGTCACAAAAAGCATGGGTTATTCGAAGGGTATGCGAGTAATGTGGTTAAATTAGATGTTCAACATGTATGAGACATCTCATTCATATTTACATGAAATTTAGTTTTACATGTATAGCACGTCTATTTGTTATTGTTGTAAAAAATCATCAATAATAATAAGACAAATGACGGAATTAGGGTTCCTACGATACCAAGGGACCCTAATAAAATTTTGCTTGTAATGCTACTTTTGCCAAAAAGAAACACTGCATTTTGTAATATGCACTCGGGTGCCAATTTATTATGTTTCTAGTTATTGCTTTAATCCATGAATATGTGAACGATGATTTAGTTTTCACTAAACTCGTCATTTTAACCGAAAATCGTACGCTTCTTTTTAACTTTCTCCTTAAGCAACAGTTAAAGATGTTGATGCAAATAATGTTCTAAAAACGTTATTTATATCTTTCGATTACTTCACGTTTTGAGGATGACAAAATATGAAATCACGTTACGTTAAAATTAACGTAAACAAGTTTTTAATCGGAAGATCCCGTTTCTACGCAAACCACTCTATAACAAATTTACAAACTTGACAAATGATCAAAGAAGTAAATTTTGGCTTTAAGACTTCACATTTTAATGTGACAAAACATTTTTTCAAAAATATACATGACAAATTATTTTTGAATATTTAAGAAATTTTTTAATGGAAAAATAAGTTTAAATTACATAACATCTATTTTTCCCTTCGAAATCAGCTCCAAACTTCCCCAAATAAGTTTTCACCAGAAAAGACAAAAATTGGAGCGTCTTTGTCTGGGACGGCTCCACGGTTCCACTAAATTTAGTGGAGCCGTGGGTGATTTAGTGGAGCCGTCCCTCTGTAACGGCCAGATTTTTTCTGCCTATAAATACCAGCCCTATTCACAGTTTTTTGGCATCCTTTTTCACACAGAACTTTCTGAGTTCAAAACCCTCTTCACACTTTATTTCTTTGATCATTTAGATTAGTTTTTCTTTTGTTCAAGAGTGATCCTATCATCCCATCAAGTGATCCTCTTCATTCCTCTTCAATAGCAAGAGAAGAACACAAAGTATCCAAGAAGATACAAAGTGTTATCATTCCTCTTCAAGTGCAAAAGAAGAGCTCAAAGTATCCAAGAAGATACAAGAGTTATAGTTGTTAGGTTCATTGTAACATTAGTTACATCCTTGATTGTATCATAGCATACATCAAGATTATTTTTCTTTTGTGAGAGTGTGAGTGAAGATCATTGTGATCTTAAGAGATAGTGAAGATCTCTTGAAACCATTGGGCTTGTGTGATTGATCAAAGGATCTAGAGTAGATAGAATAGGTTGAGTGAAGTGAGTGTTGATCATTGTGATCGTGTCGAGATCTTGGTGATCTCTTGAAACCATTGGGCTTGAGTGTTTGATCAAGTGGATCGTGGTAGATTGGTGCTAGCTAAGATTAGCACTCGACATCTAGCTTAGTGTCGGAAATAGGATAAGCGACGTGTACGGTTTTCTCCGCCTTAAGGGAGGTTGTTGACATAGTGCTTGAAACTCTCGAGTGTGGTACTCGGGGAGTGAAGTAGGGCGAAGAGGTGCTTCGTAGCCAAACCACTATAAATCCTTTGTCCCGGTTTGATCTATCCATCTTTTCTCTTTACTTACTTTACTTATTATTAGTTAGTTTAGTGTGTAGTTCATATTGGTGTTGATTGATTACACATAAGATTCGAATCAAGTTTTTAATAAGTAGACTTTTAAGAAGTTTTCAAAAGAGCTTAAAAATTGGTAAAACTATTCAACCCCCCCTTCTAGTTTTCCATAATTGGTATCAGAAGCCACATCAGTCAAGATTTTAAAGTATATTGTATTTTAAAACTTGAATCGATCAATGGATTCCGACAAATATCTAGAAAGGCAATCTATGCAAAGACCACCACTTTTCGAAACCGATTGTTTTATTTATTGGAAAACAAGATTCGAAACGTATGTGAAATCAAAAGACATTGATCTTTGGCATGTTATTACCGAGGGTGACTTTCAACCGATTCAAATGAATCCGGAAACTAAAAAGGATGAAATAGTTTCTTATGATAAACAAAGTGATGAACTTAAAAGAAAACTAGCCAAAAATAATGAGGCTAAAATGATGATTTACAATGCTTTGCCTAAAAAGGAATTTGAAAGAATTTTCATGTGTAATACGGCAAAAGATATTTGGAAAACTTTATTAGTCACTCACCAAGGTAATAATCAAGTCAAAGAGAACAAGATTGATCTTCTTGTTCAACAATATGAACAATTTTTCATTTCGGAAGATGAGTCAATAGATAGTGCTTTTGCTAGATTTAATATTATTATCACTAGTCTTAAAGCTCTTGATGAAGGTTACTCTAGCAAGAATTATGTTAGGAAGTTTCTTAGGGCTCTACATCCTAAATGGAGAGCAAAGGTCACTGCCATTGAAGAGTCAAAGGACTTGGCGACATTGTCACTCGATGAACTAATAGGAAACTTGAAAGTTCACGAGATGATAATCAAGAAAGACTCTGATATAGTTAGAGGCAAAAGTGAGAGAGTTAGATCTCTAGCATTAAAGGCCAAGAAGGAGTCTAGTGATGAGGAATGTTCGAGTTCCGATAGTGAAGATGAAGAATATGCATTAGCGGTTAGGGACTTTAAGAAGTTCTTTAGGAGAAGAGGTAGGTTCGTTAGGCAACCTCGTGATGAAAAGAAGACATCACAAAAGAACCGAGTTGAAAAGAATGGGACAAGTGATAGGAGATGCTTTAGATGCGGAGATCCTAATCATCTCATAGGAGAATGTCCCAAATTACCGAAATCCAACAACCAACGAGCTTTCATATGAGGCTCTTGGAGTGATAGCGGTGAAGAAGAAGAGAAGAAGCCCAGGGACGAAACATGCCTAATGGCTCAAGCTTCTCATGAGATATGCTTGGGAATCGACTTGGAGCCTGACGAATGGGTCAAGGATAGTGGATGCACAAATCATATGACGGGTAATCGAAGTCTTTTCTCATCATACAAAGCATAAAACGGAGATAATGTCACTTTCGGTAGCAAACTTAAGGGCAACATTATTGGCAAAGGTACGATCACTCAAAACTCCCTCACTATTAAAAATGTAGAGCATGTAGACAACCTAGGATTTAACTTACTTAGCATTAGTCAAATGGTAGATAATAAATGTAGAGTTATATTCTCCGAAGAGGGTAGTGAGATCATTAAGGATGGTAAAACCATAGGCAAGGGAGTTAGGAGAAATGGCTTATTTGTCATGAAAATAGGAAATAAGCCTCAGGATAGGATATGCTTAACAACCATAGATGATAATTCCACTCTATGGCATAGGAGGTTAGGTCACGCCAATATGCGATTGATACAATCATTGGCGTCTAAGGAACTAATTAGAAACCTACCTAAGATTAATTTTGATAAACATTTTTGTGACGCTTGTAAAGTTGGAAAACAAGCTCATTCTAGTCACAAAGCTAAGAATATGGTCTCGACCTCTAGATGCCTAGAACTACTTCACATGGACTTATTTGGTCCATTCGCCGTACGAAGCTACGGAGGAAACTACTACACCTTAGTGATAGTTGATGACTACTCTAGGTATACTTGGACTAGATTTCTTAAGAATAAGACACAAGCCTTTGAAGAATTCTAGGTCTTTAGTAAGATAGTTCAAAATCAACTAGGATGTACAATAGTTTTCATTAGGACGGATCATGGTCGGGAATTTGATAATGAAGTGCAATTTGGAGCATATTGTGATGCTAATGGTATTACACACAATTTCTCAGCTCCACGCACTCCACAATCAAATGGGGTAGTTGAGCGGAAAAATCGTACTCTACAAGAAATGAGTAGAACGATGTTGAATGAACAATCAATTCCGCAAAAGTTTTGGTGTAATGCGGTGGACACCTCAACTTATATTCTTAATAGGATTCTAATTAGACCTATCTTAAGAAAAGCCCCATATGAAATCATGAAAGGTAGAAAACCTACTCTTGATTACTTTAGAGTGTTTGGAAGCAAGTGCTTCATACTTAACACTAAATACTACCTCACCAAGTTTGACCCAAAGTCTTACGAAGGTGTTTTCCTAGGTTACTCCCAAAATAGTAAAGCCTATGTAGTCCTAAACAAGGAAACCATGAAAGTCGAAGAATCACTCAACGTGACATTCGATGAAAGTCCTCCACCAACTAAGACATCACCCTTGGTGGATGATGACTTAGATGAGGATGAAGCCATTAAGGTCAATGGCAAGAAACCTTTAGAAGATGACATTGAGGATGAAATAGTTGAAGTTGACAAAGTTGTCAACATTAAGGAATCTAAGAACCATCCTATTGAAAATGTCATAGGAAACCTAAACCAAAGAACCCTTAGGTCACAAGCCCAAAAAAAAAGTAATTTCTTTTGTTTTATATCAACCATAGAACCTAAGAATGTAAGTGAAGCGATTAAGGATGAAAGTTGGATAGTTGCCATGCAAGAAGAACTTAATCAATTCACCGCAAACCAAGTTTGGGATTTAGTACCTGCACCTAAGAATCAAACAATCATAGGAACTAAGTGGGTGTTTAGGAATAAGCTCGACGAAAATGGCGTCGTAACTAGGAATAAGGCAAGGTTGGTAGCACAAGGCTATACCCAACAAGAAGGAATAGACTATGATGAAACTTATGCACCCGTAGCTAGATTAGAGTCCATTTGGATACTCTTTGCCTATGCATGTGCCTTTGACTTTAAATTGTACCAAATGGATGTGAAAAGTGCATTCCTAAATGGTTATATCAATGAGGAGGTATACGTTGCACAACCTCCGGGATTCGTTGATTTCGAGAAACTGAATCATGTTTATAAACTCAAGAAAGCTTTATATGGTCTCAAACAAGCTCCAAAAGCTTGGTACGACAGACTAAAAGCATTCTTGATCGAACATGAATATACCATGGGAGTGGTAGATAACACGCTTTTCACAAAGAAACGTAATTCACATCTCATCATTGTTCAAATATATGTTGACGACATCATATTTGGCTCAACTTGTCCAGAATTGTGCGATGATTTCTCTTAAACCATGCGCGACGAGTTTGAGATGAGCATGATGGGCGAATTAAATTTCTTCCTTGGTTTACAAATAAAACAAATGGAAGATGGTATCTTCTTTAACCAATCTAAGTATAGTAAGGAAATGCTTAAGAAGTTTAGTTTAGAAGAGTCTAAGCCCATGAAAACTCCCATGTCCACGGAAATAAAACTCATGAAAGATGAAGAATGTGAGTCCGTGGATAGCACTAAGTATAGAGGTATGATAGGAAGTTTACTATACCTCACGGCAAGTAGGCCCGATATCATGTTTAGTGTCTGCCTTTGTGCTCGCTTCCAAGAGGATCCCAAAACCTCTCACCTAGAAGCGGTTAAGCGTATCTTCCGATACATTAAAGGCACTATACACTTGGGATTATTTTATCCCAAGGGGACCGGTGTAGAAACTGTTGTCTATGCCGACTCTGATCATGCGGGAGATTATGTGGATCGAAAGAGTACGAGTGGCGTTTGTACCTTCATGGGTTGTTGTCTAACTTCTTGATTCTCCAAGAAACAAACGGATCTTGCTATCTCCACGACCGAAGCCGAGTACGTAAGCGCCGGAAAGGCATGTCAACAAGCACCATGGATGAAGCAAGCCCTTATAGATTATGACATCCATCTAGATGACGTCCCAATTATGTGCGATAATAAAGGTGCTATTGACTTGAGCAAAAACCCCGTTCAACACTCCCGTACTAAACACATCGAAATTCGCCACCACTTCCTTCGCGATAATGTTCAGAAAGGAAATATTTCTATTGAGAAAGTTCCTTCTCAGGACAATATCGCAGACATCTTAACCAAACCTCTCAAACGAGAATCCTTTAACTACCTCCGTCTAGGTCTAGGAATGATGGAACATATTCCATAAATCTCATGACTCTTGAAGTTATCTTGTGTGTCTCGTTTCGTCTAGTTTAGGTTCCCCTCGTCAAAAGAATTTATTAGGTATAAATTCTTTCCTCGTGTCAAAAAGTCTCACTAAAACAGCGAGACTTATTCATCAAAAATCAAAATGGGACAAAAAACCATCCCAGCAGATCACGGCTCCACTAAATGTGGCACGACACCGTTAAATTTAACGGTATCGTGGAACCGTGTATCTGGCACATTCCGTATTTCAGTCCCCTTTTCCCACACTACTCATTTCAAAACCTATCTACTTCTGCAACTGCTGTCATAACCTCGACCCAAAACTCAATCGCACCCCTTCAAGATCATATTCGAGACATTGTCTTTCAAGATTCTCAATCATTTCCACTTTTTCAATACTAATTGTAAGTTTTCTTACTCTAATTTTCTCTAATTTTGAGTCTAGGGTTTGTTCATTAATGAAAATTGAAATGGGGTCTTTCAATTTTTACTAGGAAACTTTCAATTAGAAGTCATCAACTCAAAAATATTTCAAAATCTTTGGTGCTAAAACATTAAAGTCACCAAACACCCTAATTCCATGGTTTTCAAGAATATCACAAAACTAGGGTCATGAAACATTTTTCATGCATTGTTGATGCAAACTAAAAACGTTTTCTCTTGCATACATGATCTCACGAATATTGATCGAATTGCATAATCAATATGTATTTTTCGATATATTTGTTTGAGCAAAAGTAAAATTAGGAGTGTTTGGGTAATCTCATTATTTTCTTTTGAGTCGAGATTACCGCACCTCCACATAGTTTGCATATAGGCACACACTAGACATGTGTATGTAATGCAACTATTCTTAGCTCTAATTTTTCCTAAAAATTGTCTTATAGGAAACAAAAATGTCTCATGAATATGATTTTGATCATCTTCTAACCGATACCTACACACCCGAAATTTCTCGTGAACCCACAACACCCGGTAAACACATTCGTGCCTATGTCAATCTTGAAACCCGTCGGTTTCATGAAGGTCGTGTCGTTGATCCATCCCTAATCTATCATCGGGACATCAACACTTCATTTAGAGCTATTGGATTCGATTGTTTACTCCGCATCAACGAGCACATTTGTCCTCGTTTTGGGTTGGAGTTCTTTCGAAAAGTCAAACTCGTACATAACGAGGATCAATCTTTGTCACTTTGGTTTTGGATCCAAAGTTTCAAATTTGTCTTAACCCTTGAGCAATTCGCTCAAATCCTTCGTATTCCCAATCATGGACAATGTGCCTATACTGAAGATTGGTGTCTTGAGTCCCTCTTCAACTATCGTGAAGAGGATAGTCCGTATTGTTCATACATACCTTCTCCAACCGAACTTACCAAACTCATTCGTACTCACAAAAACTCCTCTTACCCAAATCCAACGAAAATTTGTTTGGATTAGGTTCGTCATGAACTACTTTCTTGGGCAGTCATCCTGTGAGAAAATGTTCTAAGTCTAACAGAAAATCGTGAGCAACTTCCGGCGTGTTGTGCTCATATGATTTACTGTCTCCTAACCCAACAACCATACAATCTCGCCTACTTCTTCGCTAAGCGAATTGTACATCTCAAGGGAAACAAAAATAAATTGATACCCTATGGGATGTTCCTAACCCGTCTCTATCACCACTTCATAACCTTTCACCCTTACCTTCATGGTCCTCAATACTCACTTTTCACACCCGTCATGAAACCCATAACCGAGTCATATGTCTCATCCATTCTCATTTTCGAATCCTCCACCCACTATGCACCCTTTGATGATCCTAATCATGAGAATTAGATGCTTGTTCAAGACGAGAATGTGACAAGAACGGGAGAATGCTCAAGCCATAAGTAGTTATGAAAGGATTTATATCTCTTATTAGGGTTTATTCTTAATAGATCATATTAGGAATTAATACTCTTAATTGCATGCTTAACATTAAATCCTTCACCTTGCATGAATATTCTATGTGATATTTGGATGATAGTTTATCTTGTCCTTTATGCTTGAATGCTTATGCTTATCTTGGCAATTTACATGGTAACCTTTATGTGCTAGATATAGCTTAATATGGGACATATTAGGCAAATAAGTCTTTAGTGACTTTAGGCACTATCATTTCTAGGAACTAGTTCCCCTAGAAAACATTCCACTAGCTGCCCAAAACTAGCCTGAACTGGAAAATTCGTGACTACAGTGTCACGGTACCGTTAATAGGCCACGGTACCGTTAAATTTAACGGTACCGTGTGATATTTAGTGGTACCGTGCACCTATTTCACGAATTTTCAATGTTACTCCTAAAATCCCTGCAACCCTAACCTCAAACCTGCAAATCTTACAACATCACACACACCCTAAGATTCCCTTGCTACACCATAGGACACTCCCATCTACTTTAATTCAAATTTCATCCATCTTGCCTATATAAGGCTTCACCCTTGCAAGTTTATCTTGCACTTCATCTTCAACCTCTCATCACACACACACCATGTCCTCCACACAAGGATCCACCACTCACATCTTAAAGAAACCTAGAATAACCGTAAAACCACCAACAAGACCACTCTTTGTGGATCTTACAAAAGAAGATGAAGCAATGACACCACCTTTCCAAGCCACTCCCAAATCACCATCACCACCTAATGCACCCTCCAAAACATCATCTTCCTACACAACATCTTCATCATCCTTCAACACCACATCATCCATGGAGTACACACTATCCCCCATAACTCCATTGGACTATAACATGCCAACTCCATCACAAACAAACTCACCACCACCTCCTTCCCCTATCATGGCACAACCCATCCAACCCCATCCCTTTGATCTACATAGTGCCAATTGCCTATGTTGCCTCCACAACCGTAAACTCATCTTCTCCTTGAGAGATGAAATTCAATTCATGTTCTCCTATGTGGAACACCTCTTAACACCACCACCACCCCACATGATGACACGATTTCCACCACCTCCTAGCCAACAAAACTAGACATGTTTATGTTTAGTTTTTCCACTAATAAATCATTAGGACCCCTCTTGGAAATGAAGCTTGCCTCTAGTCATTAGGGATTTATGCTTCTAATTGTCTCTTGTTATCTTCATCATGTAGTCATACCTATGTATGACACTTGTTTTATGAATGAATGTTCTCTTTTCTATGGTTATTTTATCATTTTGTGATGCTTGGCTACTTGGTTATTTTCTTTAATGCTTAGATATTTGTCTTACGTGCTACTTGTTAGATATTGTATATATGTCTTCTAACTTTGTTTTGTAGCACGAATCATTGCTCGATTCCTTGGTGTTCTTCAAATGAGGGGGAGTATACATCAAGGGGGAGCCTTGCAACCTTTTTGCTTCGACAAAAAGGGGGAGAAATGGGAGTAAACTCATTAAAAACTTGTTAAAACTAATTTTAACTTAAAATGAGTTTATGTTTTGTCATCATCAAAAAGGGGGAGATTGTTGATGCAAATAATGTTCTAAAAACGTTATTTATATCTTTCGATTACTTCACGTTTTGAGGATGACAAAATGTGAAATCACGTTACGTTAAAATTAACGTTAGCAAGTTTTTAATCGGAAGATCCCGTTTCTATGCAAACCACTCTAGAACAAATTTACAAACTTGACAAATGATCAAAGAAGTCAATTTTGGCTTTAAGACTTCACATTTTAATGTGTAATACTAGAACAATCGGACCTTAAAATAAACAAACTAAAAGCTATATTTAACTAACTACTCAAACAATATAACGTGACACTCTAATATATAATAAAAGAAGAATAGATGAGATGAGAATATGATGCGTGTAGAAAAACTCTAGTCGAATGCTTTATTACCTTGAGAGAACAATACAAAAGTAAAAACACACACACACACTCTCACACATATACTACTCTTAGAGGCACACAAAATGAGTGTGAGAGTGTGGTATTTATAGTTGAGGTGGAAGCCTTTGTTGCCCTAAAAGGCTTTGGTTGGGCCTTGTGATGGACTTGGGCTTTTGCATCATTCTTGATCCTTTCATTACAATGTCCATTACAAAGCCCTTACATATTTGATTTATCCCACACGACACACTATTTAAATTATCACTAATGACCATCACTTTTTCTAAAAATATAAATGCTAACAATCTCCCCCTAAGGGATGGTCATTTCAATGATGCTCTGGTGATTGGTCTTTTGTCTTCAACGTCTTGATCTTTGTGTGTCGTTTTAGAATAGTCTTCAATCAATGTTCCTTCATGTACTGTGATCTTCAAAGTAATCCTCCTTTGGTGGATGTTCTTGCCTTTATCAAAATCTTCTCGTGATGATGCGTCGCGTCCTCCAACATACTCATAAATCTTGGACTGTAAACTTCTGCTAACAATCTTCCCTTGCTAACAATCTCCTCTTAATCTTTCATCGTTTGACATATGAACTTGTTCTTGACATCTTGACTAGTGTTTTTACTTTGTTGTTTTAAACTCTGTCTTTAACTTGATCCTTTTGTCTTGAACTTTTTACACTTGAGCTTTGTTGGAGATGTTCTTTCAACAGTATGAGTGTGCTGAGGTGAAGATGTTTGATGTATCTGATGATGGTTGATGGATGTTTAAGGTAGCTGCATAAAACTGTTAGTGATAAATCATCCAGCGCTTACGGGTTAGGACTTCGAGATTGTCAACAGCATAGTGTGTAGACTTTCTCTAATCTCCCCCAGGCCGTTCTGAACCGGATACCCCCGAGAGGGCTTACACGGACACACCGAAGTGCACCCACGATTCAGGGAGTCGCTGGAGATCACCCCACGACTGTAGACCGTTTGAAGCATAGTAACCATCAAGATATTAGAGGTAAGATCCTTAGATCTCATTAAAACTCTTACAACTTGTGTCCTTTTTGGCGAACACAAGTGTATTAGATTGGAAGTGTTCCTAAGAGATCTTTTGATGAATCTCATGGCTCTAGACTCGATAATGTGCATTTTGGTTTTAGTAGACGGAGGCATGGAGCAGAGTGCCACCTTTTCAATATCAGCACATCTCGGAGTGAGAGGCCGATAGATTATGCAGTGTTCTCCGTGAGAAATGAAACAAATATCTTTTAAGAGATATCTGAGTGGCTGGGAGGGGTTTGTGCAGCGCGTCACTGGGTCCATGACGTCTTGTCTTCAATATCAGTATCACCTTAGTGAGTACCGATAGCAGATGTATTGACCCGATTTCTGCCCTAAGTTTTCATGGAGGGCTATTTCTTTTCACCCTTTCATTCAACTTTTCTTTTTAATTCTTCAACCCCTTCTTTCCCTTTCTCATTTACTCCTTTTTTCAATCTTTCCTAAGGACTTCTAATTCTAATCTATTGGAATTGTCCTTGGGTAGATCCCTCCGGCTCTGGCGGATCATTGGACATAAACCTAACCATAATCACCTTATTACTCCATGATTATCCTAGATTTATTGATCACATACCATAAAACCTTTTGAAAATCTCTCAAAGTGTTTATGAGTAAAACACATTTAGTTAACACTTCGAGAGTTTTACATTTTTGAAATACTCCCCCTTCACATGTGCTCATGCATTTTTCATAAAATTGCACATGTTGGGTAGAGTTCGCACATTTTGAATAGATCGATTTTCAAAGAACATGACCTTCGCGAGACACGCTTACATCACTAGTTAGACTAGCTTGAAATTATTACCCGTCCCGGTCACATTCTATGATCATCTCTCGAATTGGTACATTCTACTCAGACAAGTCCTTTGCGAGACACGTTTACATCACTGGAAAACCAGCTTGAAATTATTACCCGTCCCGAACTAGTCTTTTCGATAACGGACATTTCGTTTCGTCAATTCGAGGGTTGTTACTGAGTCTGATTGGTCTTCTCCCCCTTAAAAACCAGCTCCTTTGAGATTCCACGAACTTTGAACACATTTTAATCACGCCTTCTCCCCCTTAAAAATAGCATGAATTGATATTTTTGATATCAATTTGATTAAAATGAACCTTTTTGGGGAGCAAGACGGATATTAGCATGAAAATGGAACATTATTCTTTTTAATTTTTATACTCCCCCTTAAATAAAGCACATTGTAAACCTTTTGGGTTTAAGAGGGAATTTTCTTTTGCTTTTGCCATTAACATTGCGAGTCCTGATCGGAAAATAATCAGAAGTCATCAATGTAGCTCGGGTTCCGTACTGAAATATACGAAAGCCGTCTGATTAGAATTTTGAGAAACGACATGTTTCAGAAAACATTTAAATGAACTCTCGCTCAAGCATCTGTATATGCCCGTATCATTGTTGAATGACATTTCTAGGTACGTACAGAATATCGATTATACGAGAGACATGTCGTGAGAAGAATATTTTTGGATTTTATGTTTTATATTTTTTTGTCTTTTTAAAATTTTCTATCTTTATATTTTGTTTTTGTTGGTTTTTCAAATTTTGTATTTTGTTTTTCAAAAATATTTACATGCGAAGCTTCATGAGATAAATTCAAGAAGATTCGAGAAGACTGGCTAACTCTTCGGGAGTTAGGCTTCGCATTCCAATTCGTCGAACTAAGTTATCAAACCGCTCTTTTGGGAGGGCTTTAGTAAATAGATCGGCGAGTTGGTATTCAGTCCCCACGAAAAATAATTCAACAGTGCCCTCTTCGACGTGTTCCTTGATGAAGTGGTAGCGGACTCTAATATGCTTGGTCTACGAGTGTTGCACGGGATTGCACGAGATGGCTATGGCACTTTTTGAATCACAATACATAGGTATGTGGTTGACAGAGTAGCCATAATCTGTGAGTTGTGTCCTCATCCATAGAAGTTGGGCACAACACGCAGATAGAGACACATACTCGGCTTCTGCAGTTGATAACGCCGTACAGTCTTGTTTCCTCGATGACCAGCTTACTAGCTTCTCTCCCAGAAATTGTGCTCCTCCGGATGTACTTTTTGCGGTAACTTGGCAACCAGCATGGTCGGCATCTGAAAAGGCTGTTAGTTTAAACTCTGAATCCTTCGGATACCAAAGTCCCATGTTAATGGTTCTTCGTAGGTACCGAAAGATCCGTTTAACCTCTTGGAGGTGAAGTTCGGTAGGCCTTGCCTGAAACCGTGCTAATAAGCATACAGCAAAATGTATATCGGGTCGACTAGCAGTTAAGTACATGAGGGACCCAATCATGCTCCGATATTTCTTCGGATCAATGGGTTTCCCATATAAGTCAGCGCCAATTTTGGGTGAAGTGACCATTGGAGTACCAACAGAGTCACAATTTTCCATTCCATGTTTCTTTAAAATCTCAATAGTATATTTTGCCTGATTAATGAAAATACCATGATGGGATTGATGGATTTGAAGTCCAAGGAAGAATTTTAATTCGCCCATCGTAGACATTTCAAATTTACTTTTCATGAGATTTGCAAAAAGTTTTGAATGTTTCGGATTAGTGGACCCAAAGATTATGTCGTCCACGTAAATCTGAACAATCAAAATTTCATCTTTAAACTTTTTGGTAAACAAGGTCGGGTCAATTGTTCCTTTGGTGAAATGATTCAAAAGTAGGAAAGATGATAATTCGTCGTACCACGCCCTTGGGGCTTGTTTCAAACCATAGATAGCTTTCTTGAGCTTGTAGACGTAGTCGGGATGATCTTTGTCAACAAATCCATCTGGCTGACTCACGTACACCTCTTCCTTCAGAGTTCCATTCAAGAATGCAGTCTTGATATCCATCTGATAGACCGTGATGTTCTTGTGAGCCGCATATGCTAAGAATATCCTGACCGCTTCAAGTCTAGCTACTGGCGCGAATGACTCCTCAAAATCTATTCCCTCTTCCTGTCTGAATCCCTTGGCCACGAGACGAGCTTTGTTGCGAATGAGAGTCATCTCTTCATCCTTTTTGTTCTACCATAACCACTTAAGATCAATGACGAGTTTGTCTAAGGGTCTCGGCACTAAATCCCAAGTGTCATGTAATTGATATTGGAGAAGTTCTTCCTGCATTGCTTCAATCCATGAATTACCTGTCATCGCCTCCCGAATGTTCTTTGGTTCCTTTAAGCTTACTAAACACACATATATGCACATATCGGAATCGGTGGCAAGTTGTCTTCTCGTCTGAACTGGCCTTGAAGGTTCACCAATAACATGTTCTATTGGATGGTCTTTAGTCCACTTTAACGTTGAAGGGTATCTTGGATTTTACGAATGCGTGTTGGGTGGTTCATGTAACCTTGAAGAAGATTCAGCAGATTCCGTAGCAAATGGATTTTCAAATGGTTCTTCTTCATCTAACACAGCATCGTTTTGGTTTGGTTCTTCTTGAATTGGTGTAGTTTAGGTTTGCTCATCAACTCTTGGTAAAACAATCTCAATTACTGGAGTGGCAGGAGTAGATGTAGATGATGTTGACGTGGAGGGGGTTGGTGCGTCAGCTTCGATTGTAGTAGATGCATCTTGTGGTGGTGGTGGTGGTTGATGTTGTTGAGCGGGTGCAGCGGAATATTGTTGTGATGCATTTGTCGAAGCTCCACCATAGTATTCATCATACATAAACTCAAAGAAATTATCCAGTTCTTGATTTGTCGGTTTTCGATGGAAGTTGATTGAGCACCTTGGGGTATGAGTCCTGAACTGATATGTCCAGAAGTTTGACTTTGTGGTGTGGGTCCTAATCTGATACGATTAGAAGCCATTGGGTTAAGCACGGGTTCTAGAGCGAGTCTCTCAGCAGCCATTAGTGATATTTCATCAAACTTCACATTCATCGTCTCCATTACTCTTTTAGTCCATCTGTTATACACCATGAATGCCCTCGAGTTGTCTGAATAACCAATGAAGATTCCAATGTCACCCTTAGCTTTCAGTTACCCCAGATCTTCTCTGTCATTTGTGGGATAGCACAAAGCGCCAAATACATGAAGGTCAGAGATATCGGGTTTTCTGTTGTTCACCAATTCATATGGGGTTTTATTGAATCTTGGATTGATAAAGGATCGGTTTTGAGTAAACCAAGCAGTAGAAATAGCATCAGCCCATAAAAACAACGGTGCACTGGAATAAATCAGCATTGTACGAGCAGCTTCCACAAGAGTTCTATTTCTTCGTTCAACTACCCCGTTCTGCTGTGGAGTTCTAACAGCAGATGTCTGGTGAGTAATTCCAGTTTCTTCAAAATATGTTCTTAACTCCTGATTGGTAAATTCCGTGCCATTGTCTGTTCTTACTATCCTAACTGGAGCTTGAAGTAAGACTTGAATCTGCTTCAGAAAGGTGATGATGATTCCTGGTGCTTCGTCTTTTGATCTAAAAAACCTTACCTGTGTATATCTTGAATAATCATTGACAATCACAAGAATATACTTCTTCCCATTGATACTCTCAACTCTCATTGGGCCACATAAGTCCATGTGCAACAGATGTAACTTATCAACCGAACTGGGAACGGTTTTAGGTTTATAAGTTGCCCTTTTGCTTTTGCCTTGCTCATAGGATGGACATAAGTGTTCTTTGGTGTATTTGAATTTAGGGAGACCGGAGACGATGTCGTCTTTGGCAAGCTTTGTTATTGTGTCGAAGTTGAGATGGGATAGACGTCTGTGCCACAACCAGGACTTAGTGTCGTCAGCTCTTGTCATAAGACAAATTGGTGATGAAGAGGCCATTTGATTAATGTCGATAGCATAGAGATTGGTGCCACGATTTCCGGTTAAGAGATCATCTCCAATCAAATTCCTAACGAAACATGTATTCCTTCTAAATGCAACCTCTAAATCTGCATCACAAAACTGTCCGACTGAAAACAGGTTGTGTCCCAGTCCTTCGACATAGTAAACCCGAGTGATTAGAAAGTTCCCAAACTGTAGATCTCCATAACCTAGAATAGCTGCTACATGATCATTTCCAAACCGAACTGTTCCCATGAACTTCCAGACAAAGTTGATCAGCAGCTTCAGATTCCCGGTCATGTGCTTGGAGCAACCCGAGTCGACGATCCAAAGACAAATTTCAATGACCTGCGTAAAACAGATGATTTTTTATATGGAAACCGTTTAACATTTGGTTCCAGGGGGTTAGATATAACAGGTATATCACACTTAGAGATGGTTTCAATTTGATCTTTTGAAGCAATTTCTAATGTGCCATCCTTAGGTGTAAACATTCTACCCGTTGGTTTCCATGTGCAAAACTTAAGATGGTCCTTAGGTAATAGGCTACTAGTGGTTTTCCTAGATTTTGCAATAAGCCTTTTAATGTATCTAGACCTAGCACTAGTTCCTGAAGACACATCTTTCTGTTTAGGCACAACATTCACATTCATATCATTAGAAACAACATCATCACAAATATTTTCAGACAAAGATTTCTTTCTCATTAAACAAATAGATTCATTACAAGCACTTGAAATATTGTCCTTATCATTACATCTAGATGACATATGTTTCTTCTTGGAAAGCGATAAAATCCTAGGGTGTTCTTCTACTTCTTCCGTTTTATTCTTCATTTCACACTTAGATGCAGACGGGACTCTATTGTTCCTTGTATTGCTCCTAGGCTTTAGTCCGCTGCTCCTAGAGGTACTTTCTACTCCTGTAGAAGGTAAGGCACACTCATTATAATTTATCTTGTTGTGTTTTGATGTAGCATTCCTAGTCTCTTTTGGATTATCTTTAGTACGTTTGTCTATCGCCCTATATGTTTGAGATGTAAAGGTAGACGTAGTAGTGGGACTAATCCTATAAAGGCCAGGTGCTATCACATTTGGGTTTTCGACAACCGCTTTTCCTTTGTCAACACTTGTTGACTTTACACTTTCCTTAGGCAAGGGTGTAGAAATAGACATTTTGGGTCTAGCTATCTTATTTTCCTCACTCTTCCTAGTTTGACATTCAAGCTGAGACTTCAAAAGATCTATTTGTTCTTGCATGCTCTTATAAGACCGCTCATACGACAATTTGTCGTACTTGCATTCTTCATTTTTCTGATCTATTTGCTTAAAATATGTTATGTTTTCCTTTTCAATCCTAGCAAATGCATTCTCATATTTTTAAACTATTTCGGAAGTCTCAGCTCGAAGTCTTTCATCATCTTCTACAAAATATATTTGGTAAATAATGGACATAATATCAGTCGAGAAAGCTTCTTCAGAGAGTGCGTCATTTTATTTTTCCAAAACTTTGATTCGTTCAATGTTTTCATTAGCTTCCTTCACCAGGGATTTGTGGTCCTTGACAAATTCGGCTGCTTCTTTCACAATTGCATTCTCAACATGGATTACTCTTGCATGTATTGCAGTCAAGGTTGCAAAAATCGCGAATCGGTAGTCGGGCGGTCGACCACCTTGTAGCTTGTAATCAGTCTAGGCGGGATTAATCGGTGATTAATCGGATTGGCATTACTGGCAAATTTTAGTTATTTCCGGCAAGTTTTGTGTATTTTCAGTGAGTTTTAGGTATTTTCGGCAAAGTATTTTCTAAAAAACAACTTATAATAGACTTAAACACTTACTATAAGTGAGCAAAATAAGTTTACAGTGAGTTTTGGGTACTTCCGGCAAGATTTATAGGTTTCCGGAAAGTTTGACCACCATTGACCGCCGTTGACCACGGTTGACCTATTTGTTTGACCCAGTTACATAAATCGGCAAGGTCGGTGCCTTGTAGCACCTAATCGGCGATTAATCGGCCTTGTAGACCTTTTTTTGCAACACTGATTTGCAGTTACAATGGGAGTAATTTCTGTTTCGAACATCTTCTTCTGTTCAGTTTGAAAACTTGAAAACCAATCGTTGATTTTAGCGTTTGTTTTGGTTGCCACAACAGTTTGAAGCATTTCAACTCTCTTTTTAAGATCATCCAAAAGTATTCTAGCTTCACTTGTGTAGCAAGTGTTGTTAGAGTACATTTGTTTGATGTTAGAAAGATGTTTTGAAACAACTTTTCTTTTTGCGACAGCCACTGGTTTTTTGAAAAACAATGGTGACTCTTTTTGAAAAAGATGAACTCCAGAAAGTTTGTAAAGTTCATTATAGTCAATTGGTTGGATTTCTCTATTCAATTGTCGCATTTTGTTTCTACTCTCTTAGGAAAGCTCAATCGTTTCATAAGAATCATAACCAGTGGGTGGATCATGTACGTCATTTATAATTGATGTGTTTTTTTAGGTCTATAAAAATCTACCAAGTTTTAAATTTATAATTGCCGAACTAACATATAGACTCTTAACACTCACGAGCAGTGTACCCGATCAATGTAGATAGTTTTTAGGTAAGCAAGGGTCGTTCACTAGGAGCGAAGCTAAAGTGATCTAAAGGTATTCTAATTACTAAACTAACTAACCTAGAAAGCAAGTAAATATTTTTGGGGTTTTAGCCTGAGAGGCTATCACGATTTTGTGTGTTTAATTAAACTAAATACGAGAAAATAAATATTAAACTAATTAAAAGCAAATTAAAGATAGATGAAGATAGATTGGAAGAACGGGTTAGCCACGTCTAATCCATTTTATAGTTATACATGCTTATGTCTACTTGTTTTAATTCATTCAATTGTTTTGTCGCCAATTCGATTATTAACCCTGTCATGATTAAATAACCTACCATCGTGGTGGGAAAGAGGACATGATCATAGTGACTCGTCTAGCATCAATACTAACTTATTGCTTTAAACCATCTAACCTAGTTCGGTAGTACACGCTACTAGTCCTATTAGGTTGTAGACACGTTCCGTTTATGCCAAACAATGATTCCTAATAGAGATTCGGGTTAACACGCATATAACTCAACCTAAGCAACCACAATTACAGGTAGTTAAGTCACATCAATTAAAGTTATAAGGATCATAACCTAGTTACATAGACTTCTACTAGTTATAAGCAATAAACGAGTTTTTATCGACAAGCACCCAATCCAATAACAAAGCAAACACATCGACAAAATCATAAAAACTAATAAAACTTCATAAACTTGGCTAACACCTAAGGGTGTTAGCCCATAATCTCAGTAACAATACACAATGTTTGAATCATAGCATAAAAGATAGAAATCATAATGAAAACTATACGCTAACCGAATGATTAAACAAAGTAAATTGGCTTGAGATGTTCTTCGTGGATGGAATGGATCTTCAATATTGTCTTCTGCTGTTTTGGGACGTTTACAGACGCCTGGGAATGATCCCGAGGGTCCCCAATGATGCCCTAATTCATTAATGAGTTCGGTATTTATAGATTCTGAAATCTGGGTCGATACGACGCATCTAGAGAGTTAGATGCGCCGCATCTATAAGTAAACGTAGCCTCCAAGTCTGAAACTAACCCGATATGGCGCATCTATAAATATGATATGGAGCATCTCCCAATACGGCGCATCTAAAGACCTGATGCGCCGCATCTCCTTCAGATACAGGTAGATCTCCTTTTTCTCTTTCTGTGGCCGCTTGAATCAACTAAAACGGAGTCCGGATAAAGATTTTATGGCCAAAATACGAAAGCATCTTTAAGTGTCGACTTGTAATCTTGACTTCTTCATTAAGCTTCTAATCTCCACTTTATTTCTTGGTAAGGATTGTGTATGGCCGATACGGCGCATCGGATTGGTCCGATGCGGCGTATCTGGAGTAGAACAAGTTGGTTCTTCTTCGTTGACCAAAGTTTCATATGCGACGCATGATAAAATCAGATGCGGCGCATGCTTCAAAGTCAGGCAATGGTCTTTAATCTCTTCAATTCAGCAGACTTTTCCAATCTTGATCATTTTGCTCCATTTTATGTCCATAATAGCTAACTTTCACCAAATGCTTGTTTATAACTGAGAATTACAAAAGTAAGCGATTAAGTATCAATTCCCATATAAAATAATACAAAAACAAGCAATATACATAGGATACATGATGCTAATAAAATGTACTAATTTGATGTCATCAAATATCCCCCCACTTGAACTTTACTTGTCCTCAAGTAAACCTTAGATTAAACTTATGAAAATGTATCCTAAATAGGATGTATTTTTATAATTAAGCACTTATTCATTTTATCATAATTGCACAACCAAACACTTAACGAATTAGAAATAAAATAAAATATTTCGATAAAAGCAAATCTAATCGTTTAACTGTCCAGTCATGACGAATATTCTATCATAAGCTTGGCAAGTATACGCATCTCCCCCACTAAAGCTAAGGAATAACAAGTATAAAGCGGAAAAAAGGGTTTGTTGGTTAAGGGTTAATCATTCTTCTTAATCTCTATCGATCTCATATTCCAGAAAAGGCGACAAAATCACAAATACATGATCGAATCCACGACCACGATACTCGCAATTGCTCAAATCCTTAACTCGAATAGGCTAAAGATAGGACCAAGTAATCTTTACCAATATTATTATATCAAAAAGGGCGACAGAATCATAAATACATAGTCGAATCCACGACTACGATACTTAAGATTGCTCAAATCCCTAATCTCAATAAATCAAAGGTTTGGATGAAGAATGATATAGGGTATGGATAATATTTGGGATTTAAATTGGTGTAAAATATAAAATCAACAAACAAATAGATTAAGTCCTAGTATGGTCAATCACTTTCCCAACCATCCCAAGAATAAGACTCATATCATTGGATAACTCACGCTTTAACACTTGAAACACACACTTTAGGTAGACACGAATTATACTCAACAAGATCTCAATCAAAGAATATCCTTAGTTGGCGTTCCCATAACGGCCAACTCCCATTCAATCCATAAATATAATATACAACAAATAGTAGCCATATGAACCACTTACATAACTTTACATTATTGGTTTAACAAACTTCCAACTTTCTTCTTTCTTTTTCTTTTCTTATTTTTCTCTCTTTTTTTTTCTTTTTCTTTTTTTTTTCTTTTTTTTTTCTTTTCTTTTTTTTTCTTTTTTTTTTCAACCAATAAAAACATTAATGGTGTAATATTTCACCACTTCACCATCACAAAAAAAATCTTCATAACTTCAGATATAAAAATAATAGTGAAAGTAGTAAACACACGAAAATAAACTAAAAGTTATACAATATTTACTTTCTTACCAATTGCATTGTGCAATTTTCCGACCTAACCAAAGATAATGAATTACGCACGCGAACACAGGTAATGTAAGGAAACACACTTTGCCTAAAGCAATTAACCACGGATTTTAATCTACAGGGTAGGCTAAGGTGTAAGGGTGTATCGAAACATTATAACAAAGGTGTAAGAAACGAAAGGAATGGCTCTTAGGGTTTTTCTAGGGGTATCTTACTCTAAAAGTGAGAGTAAACAAAAGGTTTATACGGGGGTTAACTAACCAGTGTAGTTAGTTAATATCACATAACATATAAAGGCTTTTTGGGTGTAATCCTAGAAATTTACCAATTTAGACAAGTCACTCCAATTATATAAATAGTACTTATTATGGTGGTCTCGAATAGTATACAAGCCAAGTTCTAAAGTTTACAAGTCACCGGCACACTCATAGATTTGTGAATTTTTGAAAAATCAAAATTTTTGAAAATAACGTTATGTGTGCAGCTATGCAACTTAGATCTCAAACAAAAACATGCTAAAAATTTTAAATTTTGATATATTAAGCACATTTTAAGCATAATTTTTGAAAAAGTTTAGGACAAGTAAGTGTTCTAATTCTCCAATCCCCCTACTTAAGTTAAACAACGTCCTCGTTGTTTGTATAAAAGGTTAAAAACTGGAAAATAAAAGAATTAGAACAGAAAAAAAAACTCCCCTGAGATTTGCTCGGTATGATCCTCCATTAGTATAAGAGCAAAAATCATCTTTCTTGTGGATGAGAACGTTTAAGCTTCATATTTGATGTATCCACAGGAAATGCAGGAATCTATAATACCACCAAGACTTTAACACACCTAAGTTAAGTAGGTTCAAACTTGCATAATACATTAGTAGTTAGCAAAAATATAATGTAAAAATTAAAATGAAAATCATCAGGTCAGTCGATGCGCCGTATCTTATGGAAGAAGATACGCCTTATCGAGCCTGGAATAAATACGAATCAGAATAGAAGATGCGTCACATCCTTAACCAGGGATGCGCCGCATTAAAATAAACTGATAATAAGTTTTAAAGTCAAAAGTAAAAATGCAGAAATTAAATAAGATATGACCAGTGCAGGAGATGCGTCGCATCTAGGGATTGAGATGCGCCGTATCCTCTGCGGGTCTGACTGACTCGACACAGAACAGAATAGTAAAAATTCTCCGGGTTGTCTCCCGGTCAGCACTTGTCTTTATTCCAGAGTCTTCAAGTTAGACTCACGTTCAGCTCTTTATTTAGTTCTTGTCACGGTCCCATATATCTGTGCACGATGTAGTTGCGAATTACATCGTCACGAATATATTCCGGCCCCAATTCAAGTACACCCTTGTAGAATCCTTTTATCTTTTGATATGGGTACTCCATCCCTCTCTTCATGTCATCATTACCAATAAAAAGGAATGGAGAAAATTTGTAGCAGAATCTATTAGTAGCATGTTTAAACACAGGGTGAGTTCGGGGCATCATATAAGTGATAACGTCGCTTCCACATCGAAAGGTGATCTTTCCTTCAAATCGTTTTGCACTAATAGTGATCTCCCTACAAAATGGTTTTCCAACAATTACGTCACCCATATCGCTGTCACAATAGGCATTCATGTCTTCAACAATGGCGAACTCAGTAACAATAGTAAAACATCCAACGAAGACCGGGACATTAATGAAGGCTCCAACTACATTCTTTCCCTTATACTCCACTTTTTTTTTCATAATAGAATTGTAAAAGCTTCTTGACATGACATTGATCGGTAAAATAGGAAAGAAATTGGCGTCAATACACTTGTACCCAATCATGCATGGGAATTGCAAATTGTAAGCACAATCGGCGTGGATCCTTCTACCGTAATCCCAAGAACCATGATATCCCTCAAATTCATCGTAATTCCTAGTATTAATAACGTTGACTTTTGGACTATCCAGAATTTCTCCTTCTTCTAACTCAGATTCCGCATCATCCATGAACAGGTCATTGGATTCTAATGGTCCATCAAGGTCATTAAGTTCAATGTAGTCCCCATCGTAACGTTCGAGTGATTTATCTTGCACTAATATTCCATCCATAAAATTGGCTTCGAAGTCGAAGTCAATCAGTTCTCCGAATCCGACCATTTTCCTTCTGAAATAATCACGAAAGCATCAGTAGGATTTGTTCAAGAAAGTAATATATCAGAAAATCAACAACAAAAACGGAATACGAAAAATTACAGTTACTGATATCTGCAGACGATGCGCCGTATCCAAAAAGTTGGATACGCCGTATCTTATAATCGTTAAAATTTAATCAGACTTTATTCAGAAAATAGATACGCCGCTTATAAATTAGAATGCGCCGTATCAGATTTAATTATAAAAAATCGATATTTATTTAAAATTAAATGCGTCGTATTAACAAAAGTTAATGCGTCGTATTTTTGTTACGTTTCAAAATACAAGATTTTTGATTCAGAAGATACGCCGTATCGACAAAGATCGATGCGTCGTATCTGTTTAATAATTCGAAAACTGTTTTTAATTAAAATAATAGATACGCCGTATCCGCAAAAGCAGATGCGTCGTATGGCGTTAACGTTTAGAAAAATTTCTTATTAAAAACAGATACGCCGTATCTTGGGGAAAGATGCGTCGTATCGAATTAATTAAACGCGTTGTATTTTATAAAAATTAAACGCAATACGCCGTATCTATGAAAATAGATGCACCGTATCGTTTATATTAGCTCAGTACAACGATAGCAGAATACAGAAAATACGAAAAATAAAAACAAATAAAAAAAAACCAAAATAAACACAAATAAAAGAAAATAAAAACACACGAAAACAGAAAATATGCAAAATAATACAATGAATGCAATTTACCCTAATATACAACACGGTTAGCGGTTAGAATAAATAGAAAAGAAAAACCTAATTAAAATACTAATCAAATTAACAGATAATAACAATTCACTCCCCGGCAACGGCGCCAAAAACTTGATGTGTTTTTTTAGGTCTATAAAAATCTACCAAGTTTTAAATTTATAATTGCCGAACTAACCTATAGACTCTAAACACTCACGAGCAGTGTACCCGATCAATGTAGATAGTTTTTAGGTAAGCAAGGTTCGTTCACTAGGAGCAAAGCTAAAGTAATCTAAAGGTATTCTAATTACTAAACTAACTAACCTAGAAAGCAAGTAAATATTTTTGGGGTTTTAGCCTGAGAGGCTATCACGATTTTGTGTGTTTAATTAAACTAAATACGAGAAAATAAATATTAAACTAATTAAAAGCAAATTAAAGATAGATGAAGATAGATAGGAAGAACGGGTTAGCCACGTCTAATCCATTTTATAGTTATACATGCTTATGTCTACTTGTTTTAATTCATTCAATTGTTTTGTCGCCAATCCGATTATTAACCCTGTCACGATTAAATAACCTACCATCGTGGTGGGAAAGAGGACATGATCATAGTGACTCGTCTAGCATCAATACTAACTTATTTCTTTAAACCATCTAACCTAGTTCGGTAGTACACGCTACTAGTCCTATTAGGTTGTAGACACGTTCCGTTTATGCCAAACAATGATTCCTAATAGAGATTCGGGTTAACACGCATATAACTCAACCTAAGCAACCACAATTACAGGTAGTTAAGTCACATCAATTAAAGTTATAAGGATCATAACCTAGTTACATAGACTTCTACTAGTTATAAGCAATAAACGAGTTTTTATCGACAAGCACCCAATCCAATAACAAAGCAAACACATCGACAAAATCATAAAAACTAATAAAACTTCATAAACTTGGCTAACACCTAAGGGTGTTAGCCCATAATCTCAGTAACAATACACAATGTTTGAATCATAGCATAAAAGATAGAAATCATAATGAAAACTATACGCTAACCGAATGATTAAACAAAGTAAATTGGCTTGAGATGTTCTTCGTGGATGGAATGGATCTTCAATATAGTCTTCTGCTGTTTTGGGACGTTTACAGACACCTGGGAATGATCCCGAGGGTCCCCAATGATGCCCTAATTGGTTAATGAGTTCGGTATTTATAGATTCTGAAATCTGGGTCGATACGGCGCATTTAGAGAGTTAGATGCGCCGCATCTATAAGTAAACGTAGCCTCCAAGTCTGAAACTGACCCGATATGGCGCATCTATAAATCTGATATGGAGCATCTCCCAATACGGCGCATCTAAAGACCTGATGCGCCGCATCTCCTTCAAATACAGGTAGATCTCCTTTTTCTCTTTCCGTGGCCGCTTGAATCAACTAAAACGGAGTCCGGATGAAGATTTTATGGCCAAAATACGAAAGCATCTTCAAGTGTTGACTTGTAATCTTGACTTCTTCATTAAGCTTCTAATCTCCACTTGATTTCTTGGTAAGGATTGTGTATGGCCGATACGGCGCATCGGATTGGTCCGATGCGGCGTATCTGGAGTAGAACAAGTTGGTTCTTCTTCGTTGACCAAAGTTTCATATGCGACGCATGATAAAATCAGATGCGGCGCATGCTTCAAAGTCAGGCAATGGTCTTTAATCTCTTCAATTCAGCAGACTTTTCCAATCTTGATCATTTTGCTCCATTTTATGTCCATAATAGCTAACTTTCACCAAATGCTTGTTTATAACTGAGAATTACAAAAGTAAGCGATTAAGTATCAATTCCCATATAAAATAATACAAAAACAAGCAATATACATAGGATACATGATGCTAATAAAATGTACTTATTTGATGTCATCAATAATATTACCATTATATAGCACATTCTGTTCTGTTGGATCGATATACTCTGACCAAACTAACTTGTAGCTTGTCTAAGGGTTTAGCAACCTTGGATAAATCCAAAACTACTAATATTGAAACACTGATATACTTTGTTAAGTATGCGGAATCTACTTCAACAAAGCTAAGAAGAATTAACACAAAACTTTGATTATATTAAACCTTGAACCTGCTTACTTTACACAGATTCACTAACAAACTCTAAACACTAATACTCTAATAATTGACTAATACTTTTCTCTAAAACTTCGTATGAACTTGTACGTCTAATGCCAACCTAAGGGGTCCTTTTATAGGCACAAGGAAAACCCTAGTCGGTTTACAATACTTGAACGACAAGTAATTCTAATTATAATCTAATAATAACTCTAAGAACATTCGAGAATTACACATTAATCCTTAAACATATTTGCATATCAGTCCTTTATCTTTAGCAGTACTTTGACTTCTTTAGAACATGAGTAGTACTTTGACTTCTATCGAACAGTACTTTGACTTTCTTCATGTAGCAGTACTTTGTAGCCCAACAATCCTCCCCTAACTTGAATTCCACTTGCTTGATTTCAAGTTCCTTTGTATTTCTTTAACTTCAACATCTTTATCTTCAAGGAAAGACTGTATCATTAACTTCTGTCTCATGTTTGTTTTGTCATCATCAAAGTAATCATTAACTGCAATCTTTATCAGCAACAGATCTTTTCAGCAACTCAGCATCATATTGGCAATAGGTACATCAGATCTTAAAAGTTTCATACTATTCTCATCATTTCCAGGTGTGTTAACTCCTGTGAGAGGTGAATCATTGAAAACTTAATGGATTTTGATGTCTCTTTACCAAAGCCATTAACTCTGGAGTAGCCAATGTTTAGGTTTAAGAACCATGGTACATTGATAACCATATGATTTTTAGCAAATCATCAGCTATCAACGGATTTGAGTAGTCTTTACCAATAGCCATTTGCTTTTGGACTAGCTAGTTCTTTTAGTACAATCACTACCATGGTGAACTAATTACCATACAATGGTTTTCCACAGCCTTTACCACAAAGCCATTATCTTGTGGGCTAGCCAACTCTTTACTAACATAGATATGGTGAGTTGAAAACCATACAATTTTTAGTAAATTGTCAACTAAAAACGGATTTGATAATCACATCAGAGCCGTACCCTCATGATGAGTCAAACTCTTTCTTGTTTACTTAAACATGGTGAGTTGAATACCATTTGTTGCTGTTTAAATCTTTGTGCTTCAAAATGTTTTGCACTTTTCAAAAATCACTTATTTTATAAAAAACTTTACTGGTTTCATGCTGCAAGCAGTACTTTGAGAAAGTACTGTTTGTCAAGCAGTACTTTTAAATAAAGTACTTATGTTTCAAAAGATTTATATTATAAATATCATACCAGTTGTTATGCATTAATCTTCAGCTAGCATGGTCCATTTGATGAACAATCCAATCACCATCAATGCAGTTTCACTTTCTTCTTCCACTTCCATGCCATAATCTAGCATTCTGATCATCAGATCCCTAGTAAGTGGATATCTTTTCTCTGCTAACATGTGGATCATTGTTCCATCTTCTAGCTCCAAAACATGTATTCCCACTGATTCAAAGAACCTCCATCTGTTAATTTCCCAATCCTCTTGATTTTCCCAGAGAACACTATCACTTGTCTCTTTTGTTTCCCAGATGGTTGTGAGATCTCCTACCAGAACCAAACCCACTCCTTGTGGTGGAATATGTTCAAAGTAAGTCTGCACTTGTAGATATAGCTGAAGCAGATCTTCTCTATCTATCAGATGTAGTATATCCCATAACAAATTGAACACTCTAAAACTTCCATCTTGTCTATGAAATATCAAGTAATCCCCTTCTTGTGATTCTACAACTGAGAATGTAGAAATCTTGGACTTCTTGTCTGTAACATCTTCTGATTTTGGATGCTCAAAGTCAACAACTCTCAAATAATTTCTTAGCTCATCAGCTGTGTCTACTCTTAATTCAATAGAATCCTTGAGCTTCTTTGATGACTGTTCATCAGTTGTTGTTCTTTTCCTCTTTGAGCTCCTTGTAACAACTCTTTTCTTTCTACTATCTTCAAGCTTCTTATCTTCAAATGAAATAATGCTTGCAAGATCTTTTTCTACAGCTTCCCTGACAGCATCATACAAATCCTTCATCTCTGTATGTGTCAATTTCACCAAACCTGTATATCCTCTACCTTTGAGATAAGCCATCATAGAATTTCTTTCTTGAGCTTTACTTTGTGGCCTTCTAGGTTTGATAACTTTCCTTGACTCTTCAGCATCTAATTCAGCCTGTAATTTCCTTGCAGCTTCCTCATTTTTAGCATCCTGAATAGCTTTTAGTTCTTTCAAGGTAAGCTTCTTCTTCTTAGTTTCTACCATGATCCCTTTACCTTTGTCTTTTGGATCTAATTCCTGTGTAGGTTGAGAAGAAGTATGAGGTTGTTGTTCAACATCAACAATACTTATGCCTCTTGGTCTAGACATATTCAACATGATGTCAGCAATGGTCTCATCATCACTTTCAGTATGTTTTAGAACTTCTTCTTCCTGTTGAACTGGATTGGAAGCGCCAACTTCCTCTTGAACTTGACTTGAAGGTCCAACATCTTCCTCAAAATCCAAAGTCCTTGGTGTAATAGTTCCTTGATGAGCAGTACCTTGAAGAGCAGTACTTTCAACATCAGTACCTTCCAAATCCACTTCCTCAGTATCACCACTTTTTACTTCAACAGTAGCATCTTCAATGTTTATCTGCTCTGTTTCATCACTTTTCCTCTCAACAGTATCTTCATGAGGAATATCTTCAAGTGGTGTATCATCATAAAGCCCAGTATCTTGATTGAACTCAGTATCTTCATTCAAATTCTCTAAATTCCTCCCCAATTGGAATGAAGACTGCTTGTGAATCTTTCTCTTCTTTGACTTAGACTTCTGTGAGTGTTGACTAGTCTTCTTCTGTGACTTGACCCACAACCTGTGGTGCTTAACTAATGGCCAAACAAACCTCTTTAATCGTCTGAACTTGCTTGTCAAATCCAATATCTGATCAGCTTGATCATTAGTAACCTTCTTGAGCCTCCTTAATTCCCTTGAAAGTTCATAGTTGGTCAAGACATCCTCAACCACTTCCTCATCTTCCTCAGATGATTGATGTTTATCTGTGGAAGCAGAAGCATTGGGAGTTGGTGATGGAGTCACATCTAGAGGTGAATTCTCCTGAGCAGCACTTTGTGAAGACGAAACAGTATGATGAGAAGCAGTATGTTGAGAAGCACTATCTTCTCTTGAAGCTGGTTGCTCTCTAATTGCGGATGCAGAGGATTCCTCTTGCTCTTGTTCAGGCTCTTGCTCTGCATCCCTAACTGCTTGTGCAACTTCCAATATATGAGCTGTCAAAGGTGTATTTCTCCCAGAGAACTTGATACTCTTCTTAGCAATGAATGTAAACACCTTTGGTGGAAGTGTGACTGTAGGTAGAAAACTTTGTGGTTTAGAAATCCCCTCAAGTTGTTTGTTTGAGAATACCTGAATAAACCTTGGGTACATCAAGAATGGTGAACCATTGGTGATGTGTGAGAGCATTCCATCAAAAATCATCCTTGAAAAGTTGAAAGGACGATTTGTAGCTAAACCCACCAATGCAGAAGCAATGTTCTGACCAAACTGCTCCCATGAAGTACTCTTAGGACTCAAGCAGTGAAGTAGAACATGTATGAGATATTTCCAATGAGGACTAAATAATGGCTTCTGAAAAGTAAGTATGGTGAGATCACCTTCATACCCAATATCCCTGAGTGTATCCCAAATCTCTTGTCTTGCAAAACGAATAGCACTCCCTGCATCATTAAACTGTAAATCTTCCCTAATTGAAGATTCAGTAATCCTAATTGCTCGACCAGCAACCTTCGCAGTAGACCAAAACTGTTGAATCCATGGTCCAATTACATCAGGGTTTACCAAAATAGCATAATTGATTGATGACCCAGTCAAGAAATCAATTATCGCATGAAAATCAACATTCTTTGCCGTTTTATCCAAGTTCGCGACCATGTTATGCTTAGAACAGAAATCACGATTAGCCATTGAGTGTGAAGAGTGTTAAACGAAGGTAATTAGCGATTAGAATCGTAGATACCGAATGAATAAATGGATGGATAAGAATAAAAGTGAAGAGTGAAAATCGGTATAATGGGATAGGATAAATATGGGTAAGATTTAAAAAATCAAAGCCTAATTAATAGTGTTACCGTTGTATTTGGCTTTTTACCCCCTCCCGAATGAATTAATTAACCGTAGCCCCACATTTTTGACCGTTGGAACAGTACTTCCACGTAAGCAGTACGTCCACCTAACCAGTACTCTTCAAAGCAGTACGTTGAAGCAGTACTTTGCAGAACCAGTACTTTGTATAGAAAACCAGTACTTTCCATCTTCTTATCCACAACCTTCTAACTAATAACTATGTTGCCTCCCCTTAAATACAACATAGGTACTAAAAGAAACTAAAATACTGAAAATTTAATACTTTCATTAAGAACGGAAAGAAAGTATACTAACTAATACTAAAGCCTCCCCTCAAATGTAGCCTAGTAGTTAATCATCCCAATGCTCACAACTAAGTGGTTGAATCTTGAAACATCAAATCCCTTAGTGAGTAGATCAGCTACATTGTCTTCTGTGTGAACTTTGACCACATTTATAAGCCTGTGCTCATAACAATCTCGAATGAAGTGATGCCTAATCTGAATATGCTTGGTCTTGGAGTGATAAACTGGATTCTTCACAATACAGATGGTACTCTCATTATCAATGTGGATAGGAGTGTTTTTGAAGTTGAATCCATAATCCAAGAGTTGATTCTGCATCCACAAAACTTGTCCACAACAGCTTGCAGCAGCAACATATTCTGCTTCAGTAGAGGTGGTTGCTGCAATTGTTTGCTTCTTACATTGCCATGAGACTAATCTTCTTCCAAGATATTGACATCCACCAGAGGTTGATCTTCTATCATAATTATCTCCTACATAATCACTATCTGAAAAAGCTTCCAAGTGAAAAGGTGACTCCTTAGGATACCATAATCCTAACTTTGGTTGATGCTTGAGATATCGAAAAATCCTCTTGACTGCATACATATGGGAAACCTTGGGGGTAACCTGATATCTTGCACACAAGCAGACAGCAAACATGATGTCAGGTCTTAATGCAGTTAAGTACATAAGACAACCAATCATAGATATGTAAAGCTTCACATCCACAGCTTGTCCATCTTCATCCTTTCCTAATGGTTTATTGTTGTCAATTGGTGTGGTGGCAGGCTTGACAGTTGGAAGGTCAAATCTTTTAAGTATGTCTTCAACATACTTTTCTTGATTAATGAAGATTCCATCTCTTGTTTGTCTAACTTGAAGCCCCAAAAAGAAAGTTAATTCTCCCATAGAACTCATTTGAAACTCCCGCTGCATAAGTTCTTCAAATTCTTTCACCATAGTCTTCTTTGTGGCTCCAAAGATAATATCATCCACATAGACTTGGACTAACATAATATCCTTCTTATCTCGTTTGATAAACAAAGTCTTATCAATTGCTCCTCTCCTGTAACCATGTTGTAATAGAAAGGTAGAAAGTCTCTCATACCAAGCTCTGGGAGCTTGATGAAGGCCATACAATGCCTTGATCACTTTGTAGACTTTGTTTGGATGTGCAGGATCTTCAAAACCAGGAGGTTGTTTAACATAAACTTCCTCAGAAATTGTGCCATAAAGGAAGGCACTTTTCACATCCATTTGGTAGACAGGAAATCCCATGTATGATGCAAAGGCAAGAAATAACCTTATTGCCTCTATTCTTGCAACAGGAGCAAACACTTCATCATAGTCTACTCCTTCTTCTTGGCGATATCCTTGTGCAACCAATCTAGCTTTATTCTTGATAACATTCCCTCTTTCATCTCTTTTGATTGTGAAAACCCATCTTGTACCAATGACTGTCTTGCCATCTGGTAGGTCACATAATACCCAGACCTCTTGAAGCTTGAATTGTAAAAGCTCCTCTTGCATAGCTTCAACCCAACTTTCATTAGCTAAAGCTTGAGCTACCTTCTTGGGTTCAGTTTGAGATAGAAAACAAGCAAACAGGCATGTTTGTTGATCCCTGTGATTCATCCTATTTTGTTTGTAAACAAAGCTAAGTAAAGCAGTATGTTGCTTAGAGAGACCTTTAACTTTGTTTCTTGTAACCACTCCTAAAGAGGGTGATCCAATAATATTGCTTTGAGGATGAGCTTTATGAACTCTCAATGTAGGAGTTGGTGGAATTGGAAGATCAGATTCCAAATTAGTAACATCAGGTTCTTCATTGGTAGTTGAGAAAATACCTTCATGATTGAGCTCATCATCAATTTCTTCTAACCCAGGAATGTTAGCATTATCCAAATCTTCATCATCAACATTGGAATCATCATCATTGCTCCAATTTGATGGATCTAACACACCAGAAGTATTGTCAAAAGGATCATCAGTACTTTGATCAAAAGTACCGTGAGCAGTATCTTTGAATTTACCCTGTTTCTTTGCAGCATCATAAGCCCTCCTTTGTTCATCTTCATAGGACTTTGATATAGTTTCTTGAAAAAGCATCCTATTAAGTTCATCTTGTATGGCTTGATCTTCATCAGATACTGTGATGGTTGGTTGAGCAGTACTTTGTTCCTTATTAGTAACTGCAGACTCTGTATCAGGAACATCTTCTGGTCTAACATTGACTCTATGAATAATGTACTGTGAATCATCTTCTTTGTGATTAACATGATTTTCTTCTCTAATAGGCACATAATTCATAGATGGAGTGAACTTGAGATCAAGATCAAACATCCAATCAGGACCTTTTCCTTTCTGAGGTTCTTTATCTTCCAAAAATTCAACATGAAGACAATCTTGAACCCTTTTGGTACTCCTGTTATATACTCTAAAACCTTTGCTCTTTGTGCAGTAACCCAATAGATATCCTTCATCTGACTTACCATCAAAATTTCCCAGAGAATCAATGGTATTTAGAATAGTCAGAGAACAGCCAAAAGGTTTTAGAAAACGAATGTTTGGTTTCTTTCCCATGAGCAGCTCATATGGTGTCTTCATCTGAGGTTTAGTAACTGATACTCTATTTAAAACATAGCAAGCAGTACTTATAGCTTCAGCCCAAAAGAGAATAGGTAATTGTGAATCTGCAAGCATTGTTCTAGCTGCTTCTATCAATGTCCTGTTCTTTCTTTCTGCAACACCATTCTGCTGTGGAGTTCTAGCAATGCTAAACTCTCTCTTGATCCCTTTCTTGGCACAGAATTCATCCATATGCTTGTTCTTGAATTCTGTCCCATTATCACATCTAATACCTCTTACTTTGAGTCTCAATTGATTTTCAAGGGCTGCTATCAGGTCATGGATAGCATCAAAGGTTTCATCTTTGAATCCCAAGAAAAAGACCCAACTAAATCTACTACAATCATCTGTCACAACCAAAAAGTACTTCTTCTTGTTTAAACTCTCTACTGAAACTGGTCCAAACAGATCCATGTGTAGCAACTCCAAAGGTTCTCTAATAACTCTGTCCTCAAGCTTCTTACATGAAGCTTTATGTTGTTTACCCTTCTTGCAAGCCAAACATGAATGATCAGGCTTGAATGTTTTGGAAGGTAAACCTCTAACTAAATTGCCTTTGACCAGCTTGTTGATGTTCTTGAAATTTACATGACCTAGTCTTCTATGCCATAGATGTGCTTCTTCCAATGATGCCTTGGCTATTAAACATGTTGCTCTTCCAGCAGAATTGAGACTCTTTAAGTCTAAACTGTACACATCATTGGTTCTTGGTACTTACAATGTTACCAAGTGATCATCAACAAACTTGAACTCAGGAGAGAGAATAAGACATTATGTGTCAGTGAATAGAATTGGGTACTTCTTGTCACAAATCTGAGAAACTGACAAAAGATTGAACTTGAGCTCCTTCACATATCTAACATTCTCAAAATCAATACATCCAGCCTTGATGGTTCCTTTGCCAGTGATTCTCCTTCCATCAGGATCATTACCAAATGCAACTCTTCCTCCATAATATGCCTTAAAATCTGACAGGATCTCCTTGTCCCCTGTCATGCTGCCAGAGCAACCACTATCAACAATAATATGATCTTTAAGCTCCTCCTCTGGGTTGCCCTGCACAGTAAAGGAAAAGGGTTAGTTTCTTTTAGGAACCCAAGCCATTACTGACTTATGTTCCCCTTGTGGAGTGACATACTTGAATTCCATCAGTATGTAATCTCCACTAGTTTTGAAGGCATGGTCAATGATTATTTGCTTTGGTCCCATGTCCTGTGTTGTATTATCAACAACACTCCCTGTTTCACCCTTATCTGATGAAAGTACTGCTTGTTCCCCATCAGTACTTTCTTTCTTAACCCAATTTTGTTTGACTTTAGGTTTCTCTGACGTAGGTACTCTGCTTGAGGTGTAAGACCTTTTATATGAAGTGAATCTCTTAGGTCTTCTATGTGAAAAAGTGTTAGCAGTACCATGATTGGGTGAAAACTTAGAAGTACTTTTAGAGGGTACTGCTTGAGAAACCTTAGACTTATCAGTACTTGAGGGTACTGATAGTTTGGAGAAAGGTCTTTTCTGGTGAGGGTACCTATAGTCTTTAGAGAAATTACTATGGTTAACCCTATTTGAGTGATTCCAAACTGGTCTAGTCTCCCTTGGCTTATGGGTGGCAGGTCTATTCTTTGGGAACTGACTTAAATATTCTGAGTGAAATTCATAGTGCTTAATCAAATGATCAGGACTGTAGCATACATAACATAATTTTCGCTCCATATTCCCAAATCCTCTTCTATGATTAAAAGGTTTCCTATAGTTAGCGGTATTTTGAAAAGTTTCTCTTGGAGGTACTGCTGAATGTCTATCAGTACTTTAAAAAGATTTTGGAGGTACTGCTTGTTTTTGAAAGGCTGTAGGAAACTTTTGATCATTACCCCTTTGAAAATCATCCTTAGGTTTCTCAGAACTAGATTGACCAGTAAGCTTCTTCCTAAACTCTAGGTTGTCTACACCATAACAAGAAACATCTGTCCTAGGTGGTTGAAGCCTACCAGTAGGTGGAGGAACTGAGTAGTACTCCTTATCTTTCTTAAACTCAGGAGGTGATTCACTAATTGGTTCCTCATTCCTAGATGTGTTTTCTTCTGAGCTAGTAAGTTCATCATCACTAGGTGAGATCTCTTCCTTATCACTAGGTGGGGTCTCATCTGAACTACTATCCTCACCATAACCTAGTCCAGCTCTACTGTTTATTCTTCTTTGTTTTTTAACAAATTGAACATGTGATAGACCAGCCTGTTTAATACTAGCAAGTTTTTCTAATAAAGCATCTCTTTCCTTAGTAATCTTTTCTAATTCAGACACCTTACATCCTAACTTCCATTCACTTAATTTTAATTGATAATCATGTTGCTCATATTTTTCTCCCCAAGCCATTTCATTATTTTCATGTGTTAATATTTTGGCTTCCATTGACTCTAAAGTTAATTGATAACCAGCTACCTCAGACCTAGTTGTTCTACAATTATCTCTTTCAGTCACATAGTCTTTAAGCAACTTTTGATACACATCATTACACTTAGAGCATACCTCAGAGACATTGGATGAACTTGGTGAAGTAGCTACCATAGCAATCTGAACAGGTTCATCTTCATCCTCCATGCTCCAGTCAAAGCTTCCAAGACCATCTCTTGATTCCAAAGCAGCAAATCCTGGTTCCTCATCAAAAGCTGTGCTCCAATCAAAGTCTTCCATTGCAACCATAGAATAGGTTACAGGTTCATCATCAAATTCACTGCTCCAGTCAATCTCAGCTAGATTTTCTTAAGCCACCAAAGCTTTTGGTTGTGATTCAGTAATAGGAACCTCTTTTCTTTCAACCTTGGGTTGTTCAATCATTCTGTTTGCTTGATATTTTGCAAACTTGCATTCCCTTGCAAAGTGTCCAAGCTTTTGACAATTGAAACATTCAATCTTGGATTTGTCAAAAGTGATACCCTGTTTGGCTTTGAAATCAATTCCCCTTCCTGTCTTGTTCATGAACTTCTTGATCCTTGCAGTGATCATGGCAACTTGCCATCTGATGTCAATCTCCTCTAAAGCATCTTCTTCAATCTGCAACAAGTCTTCTTGATAGGTAACAGGTAGAGTGGCTTGTTGAGCAAAGAAGGAACATACAACATCATCAGAGTTGGTGTTGTTTGTTGGTGATGGGTTGGGGGTAGTAGTGGTTGTGCAAACATGCTGTGTATCACCAACAGTACTTTGAGAAGGATAAGCAGTACTTTTAGTAGAAGTACTGCTTCTGTTTTCAGAAGACACAAAAGCTATGTTGTGAGATTTCTGAGAGCTGTGACCATTCATCTCTTGCTCGTACACCTTCAAATTGTTGTAGAGATCATCAAAGTCCATAGACTCCAATCCAGGTTGTCCTCTAATCATGGTAGCAACCACATGCCAGACAGTTGGCAAACTCCTTAAGAACTTCAAATTTGCATCTTCAACGGTTACTTCTGCTCCATACAACTCTAGCATACTAAGTAAATTATGGAATCTGTCATAGGCAGCATCAAAAACTTCACTTTCACCAACAGTGAAAGTTTCAAACTGCTGCTTCAATAAGTTTCTATGCATCTTCTTGGAAGCATCATTACCTCCAAATTTTGTCTTGATCGCAGCCCATAATTGCTTTGCATCCTTAGCATCATGGAACTTTAGTAGGTGACCATCAGGAATAGCAGACAACAGTATGTTGAGAGCCTTATCTTGATTTCTCTTTGTAGCTGCTGGCAAGGTTGGTTGAGGTGGTTTAGGTTGTCCTTCAACTGCTACAGGTTCATCAAGAACAACATTACCATTGACAATCACATCCCATAGAGCATGGTCTGCAATAGCAAGGTACTGCCGCATCTTCATGCTCCAGAGATCATATTCTCCCTTCTTGATGATAGGAATTCTGAGTGAGGTGATGGATGGGATTGGTGCAACTTTAGTTGTCATCGTTTAGGGTTTGTGGTTAAATCGGTTTTAAGGGTTTCTTCTTAATCAGAGTCTCCACACAAGCTCTGATACCACTTGTTCACAGGATGGAACTTATCAACCGAACTGGGAACGGTTTTAGGTTTATAAGTTGCCCTTTTGCTTTTGCCTTGCTCACAGGATGGACATAAGTGTTCTTTGGTGTATTTGAATTTAGGGAGACCGGAGACGATGTCGTCTTTGGCAAGCTTTGTTATTGTGTCGAAGTTGAGATGGGATAGACGTCTGTGCCACAACCAGGACTTGGTGTCGTCAGCTCTTGTCATAAGACAAATTGGTGATGAAGAGGCCATTTGATTAATGTCGATAGCATAGAGACTGGTGCCACGATTTCCGGTTAAGAGATCATCTCCAATCAAATTCCTAACGAAACATGTATTCCTTCTAAATGCAACCTCTAAATCTGCATCACAAAACTGTCCGACTGAAAACAGGTTGTGTCCCAGTCCTTCGACATAGTAAACCCGAGTGATTAGAAAGTTCCCAAACTGTAGATCTCCATAACCCAGAATAGATCTACATGATCATTTCCAAACCAAACTGTTCCCATGAACTTCCAGACAAAGTTGATCAGCAGCTTCAGATTCCCGGTCATGTGCTTGGAGCAACCCGAGTCGACGATCCAAAGACAAATTTCAATGACCTGCGTAAAACAGATGATTTTTTATATGGAAACCGTTTAACATTTGGTTCCAGGGGGTTAGATATAACAGGTATATCACACTTAGAGATGGTTTCAATTTGATCTTTTGAAGCAATTTCTAATGTGCCATCCTTAGGTGTAAACATTCTACCCGTTGGTTTCCATGTGCAAAACTTAAGATGGTCCTTAGGTAATAGGCTACTAGTGGTTTTCCTAGATTTTGCAATAAGCCTTTTAATGTATCTAGACCTAGCACTAGTTCCTGAAGACACATCTTTCTGTTTAGGCACAGCATTCACATTCATATCATTAGAAACAACATCATCACAAATATTTTCAGACAAAGATTTCTTTCTCATTAAACAAATAGATTCATTACAAGCACTTGAAATATTGTCCTTATCATTACATCTAGATGACATATGTTTCTTCTTGGAAAGCGATAAAATCCTAGGGTGTTCTTCTACTTCTTCCGTTTTATTCTTCATTTCACACTTAGATGCAGACGGGACTCTATTGTTCCTTGTATTGCTCCTAGGCTTTAGTCCGCTGCTCCTAGAGGTACTTTCTACTCCTGTAGAAGGTAAGGCACACTCATTAGAATTTATCTTGTTGTGTTTTGATGTAGCATTCCTAGTCTCTTTTGGATTATCTTTAGTACGTTTGTCTATCGCCCTATATGTTTGAGATGTAGAGGTAGACGCAGTAGTGGGACTAATCCTATAAAGGCCAGGTGCTATCACATTTGGGTTTTCGACAACCGCTTTTCCTTTGTCAACACTTGTTGACTTTACACTTTCCTTAGGCAAGGGTGTAGAAATAGACATTTTGGGTCTAGCTATCTTATTTTCCTCACTCTTCCTAGTTTGACATTCAAGCTGAGACTTCAAAAGATCTATTTGTTCTTGCATGCTCTTATAAGACTGCTCATACGACAATTTGTCGTACTTGCATTCTTCATTTTTCTGATCTATTTGCTTAAAATATGTTATGTTTTCCTTTTCAATCCTAGCAAATGCATTCTCATATTTTTAAACTATTTCGGAAGTCTCAGCTCGAAGTCTTTCATCATCTTCTACAAAATATATTTGGTAAATAATGGACATAATATCAGTCGATAAAGCTTCTTCAGAGAGTGCGTCATTTTATTTTTCCAAAACCTTGATTCGTTCAATGTTTTCATTAGCTTCCTTCACCAGGGATTTGTGGTCCTTGACAAATTCGGCTGCTTCTTTCACAATTGCATTCTCAACATGGATTACTCTTGCATGTATTGCAGTTACAATGGGAGTAATTTCTGTTTCGAACATCTTCTTCTGTTCAGTTTGAAAACTTGAAAACCAATCGTTGATTTTAGCGTTTGTTTTGGTTGCCATAACAGTTTGAAGCATTTCAACTCTCTTTTTAAGATCATCCAAAAGTATTCTAGCTTCACTTGTGTAGCAAGTGTTGTTAGAGTACATTTGTTTGATGTTAGAAAGATGTTTTGAAACAACTTTTCTTTTTGCGACAGCCACTGGTTTTTTGAAAAACAATGGTGACTCTTTTTGAAAAAGATGAACTCCAGAAAGTTTGTTAAGTTCATTATAGTCAATTGGTTGGATTTCTCTGTTCAATTGTCGCATTTTGTTTCTACTCTCTTTGGAAAGCTCAATCGTTTCATAAGAATCATAACCAGCGGGTGGATCATGTACATCATTTATAATATTACCATTATATAGCACATTCTGTTCTGTTGGATCGATATACTCTGACCAAACTAACTTGTAGCTTGTCTAAGGGTTTAGTAACCTTGGATAAATCCAAAACTACTAATATTGAAACACTGATATACTTTGTTAAGTATGCGGAATCTACTTCAACAAAGCTAAGAAGAATTAACACAAAACTTTGATTATATTAAACCTTGAACCTGCTTACTTTACACAGATTCACTAACAAACTCTAAACACTAATACTCTAATAATCGACTAATACTTTTCTCTAAAACTTCGTATGAACTTGTACGTCTAATGCCAACCTAGGGGTCCTTTTATAGGCACAAGGAAAACCCTAGTCGGTTTACAATACTTGAACGACAAGTAATTATAATTATAATCTAATAATAACTCTAAGAACATTCTAGAATTACACATTAATCCTTAAACGTATTTGCATATCAGTCCTTTATCTTTAGCAGTACTTTGACTTCTTTAGAACATGAGCAGTACTTTGACTTCTATCGAACAGTACTTTGACTTTCTTCATGTAGCAGTACTTTGTAGCCCAACAGGTTCTTTCTGAGCTTTCTTGAGATAACAAGGGTTTTCACAACCGAGAGCCATTTTCTTCATTTTATGTAAAATCGGGTTTGGATCGTTAATTAACAAATTAATTGTTTGTGTAGAATGACCCGTTTTTACAAGCAACTCTTCCAACTTTTTAATTGTTGCATGTTTGTCAAGAATTTCATCAAGAAGTTCATCTTCTCGTTTTGAAAACTTTGCATGCAACTCTTTCTTTTCTTTTTCAAGATCAGAACAAGTTGATTTTTGTTTTGAAAGTTGGTTGGTTAATTCAGAAATTTCCTTGTTTAAAGATTTAATTTTCATGTTCAAATTGACATCAAGAGTGTCAAATTTGATTTGCAATTGTTTTTCTCTTAAAACAGAATCTCTGTAACCAATTTCAATTTCTGACTGTCGTTTGTGGTTAAATTCAAAAGCATTTTCGTTCACCTTGTATCTCTCAAGCTCAGTGGTCAATTTTTCATTAGCGGCCTTAACATCGCTATTGATCTTTTTGACCTTTTCAATTTCAATACCCCAATTTTGAAATAAAGATTCAAATAAAGCACGTGTTTCCTCTTCATTCGCAGTATGCTGTGACTCGAAGCCTCCATTAGGATCCATGTCTGGAGTAGCCAAATTTGTATTACTACAACTTGGGGAGTCCATATATGTATCATAAGTGAGATTAGGAGTCACATGATGCTGTTCATTCTGAGGTGACATATCAAACATTTCATTATTGTGACATGTAGCATATGGTGGAACCTCAGATATCACATTGACATCATAAGCAGGAGGTGCTTCAGAATCCGTGTCATATTTAACCTCCTGAAGATTGGCCATGAAGATGCAATTGGCATCGATCTCTTCCATATCCTCCATGTCATCCATCAGTGCCATGAAATCATGTTCCTCGGCATTCAACTGAAACCCTGCCTTTGTCTTCTGAGCTAAGAGCAATGCTTTCTGCAGATACTCAACATCTTGCTTCTTTGGCTTTGTGGGACAGTTCCTTGCCATGTGACCAGTTCCTTGACAGTTAAAACGCTTAATCACATTTCCCTGATTCATATTCCCAGCATTCCCAGCAACTGGAGCAGCAACATTCCCAAACTGATTCCCAACATTCTGACCCCTTCTGTTTCCAACAACTTGTCCCAACTGATTCTGATTGCCTGCATACTGCCCTTGATTACCCATCTGAAACCCTGTAGCATATCCTTGCTGATTCCCATAAACTCCAACCATTTGTCCTTGATTACCAATGTTGAACCTCGGCTGTGCAATTTTCCTGTTGCGAGTGTTCGATGAAATCCTTTGGTTGTTGTTTGTTGGTGTGGAATAGCGTCCTTGGTATGCTTTTGTCATTAGAGCAAATGCATGTGACATAGCTGCCATAACTTCATCTTGGTCAGTGACTTCAGGTTCTTGGAATTGTGGGTATTGTTGTTGTGGAATGACTTGTTGTTCTTGTGGGTAGAATGGTTGTTGTGGAATGACAGCAGTTTGTGGAGTGTATTGTTGTTGCATGTAGTTTTGAGTGGGAGTGGATGATGATGGTTGTGTGTTCACTGTTGAAGGTGTTGGTGCTTGAGCAATCAATGCTAAAGGATCATGTTGTTTGGCAAGCTTTTCTTTCCTAACTTCATCTGCCTCTTTCTGGTTTTGTTTCAAGAAATCATAGAGCTGATCATAGTTCACTTCATGAAGGTTCTTTGTTTGATTAACAATTGTAACATATCGTCCCCATTCCTCTGGAAGATTGTTAAGAAATTTGATGTTCTGGACAATCTGTTTTGGTGTTAAGTTGGTCCTGATGAGCTCATTCATGAGAGTGCAAAACCTTGTGTAGTAAGATTCAATTGGTTCAGCCGAAGTGGATGTGAACTTCTCCCATTCAGTTAGAAGCTTGTTTTCAATGTCTTGTTGACCAATTTCTGTTCCATGACATAGCCTTCTAACTCGTTCCCACATATCATAAGCAGTTTCACAACTGTCAACAGCACAAAAGATCTCTTGTGGTAAACCAAGTTGAATTAGGTGCATGGCTAAGTCATCTGCTTCAATCTGTTTCCAATCCTCTTCTGTGTATTCTTCTTCTTTCTGATTACGAAAGGATGGTGGAATGGGAGGTGTTTGATTCGGATCACCAGCTACTTGAATCTGACGAGGCTTGAATGGACCATTCTTGATGGAGTTAATCAAGAGTTTGCCTTGTCCATGAGGTTTAGTTTTCATGTACCGAAGCATGCGGCTTGTCCATGGAAGATAACTACCTTTCTCAATCATTGGAGGACGGTTTTCAGCACCAGCTGCATGAATATCTTGTTGAGTAGTCATTGTTGATGTTGTTGTATGATAAGGTTGATTGATTCAGGATCGTTGCAAAGAAATAGGTGTTGTGGTTGTTGAAGGTTAAACTTTGATGTTGTTGTGAAGCCTTGGTTGTTGTTGATGATTGTTGAAGTTACAATTTAGATAAACGAACCAAATTAAATAAAGTTAATAAATTTGACTAGACTATAATTTAGACAAAATCAAAAGTTTACAATTTCGACAAACGTTATATAAATTATAATTTAGATAAAATTTCAATTTCTATAGAAATTTTAATTTGACCAAAATTTATACAAATTATGGTAAAATTTCAATTTAGATAGAAATATCTAATTTATATAAATTGATAATTTATATAAAAAATCTAACACTCTTATACAAAAGGGTAGATATCCGATTGTCGAAGTATTTTACACACTTATACAAGCGTAAAAATACCGAGTTCACTTTTGGTGTTGAAGAAAGCACGATCAAATCAAATTTATAAAAGTTATTTAACTTTGAATGCGTTTAAGTAAAGTGCGAGGGTTGAAACTGCAATTTCTGAAAGATCTTCGCGCTGCAGAAAAGGCGAGGGACCAAATCTGCCAAAATCCAAACTTTCAGTTCTGTCCGAGATCAGTTTGCGACAAGCTGTCCGATATCTGATTTGCGATAAAGTTATCGGATAACACAGGCTTTCATTTGCGATAAAAGTCAAAGTCCAATTTCGATAATTTTGTCGAAATTTGAATTTCGATAAAATTGCCCAATTTGATTTGCGATAAAAATGATGAACCCCGATTGTGATAAACTGGCAGTCTTCCAATTTCGACAAATTTGCCAAATCCAATTTTGATAAACCCTAACTTGTCGAAAATGAATTTCGACAAACCCTTACTTATCGCAAATCCTTATACAAGGATTGGATATTTTTCCGATGGCGAGAAGCATGTTTTTATCAACTTCTTATACAAGAAATGATAAAAACTGATCCGTAGGCTGTGAAGAATCGAACTAGGGACCTTGTTGCACTATACCACGATCAAAACACTCACAAAAACCACGATAAGCCCAAAAAGTTCACACCTTTTTCGCTTAACCTCACGATCAACACAAAAATCTTCAACCTTTTTGACTTTTGATCACGTAAACATCAAAAAGTTACGAGCTTTTGATGAAAAACACTTTAGGTGATGCGTAAAAAGCAAAAAGCTACAATCTTTTTCGATAAAAACCCACGTAACAGTCAAAAAACAAACACAACTAGACCTAAATCCTTGTGAGGCGAATGATACCACTTGTAATACTCTATTCGAATCTAAATCAACCTTAAACAAACAAACTAAAGCAATAAAATAACCTACTACTCAAACAATATAACGTGACACTCTAATATATAATAAAAGAAGAATAGATGAGATGAGAATATGATGCGTGTAGACAAACTCTATTCGAATGCTTTATTACCTTGAGAGAACAATACAAAAGTAAAAACACACACACACACTCTCACACCTATACTACTCTTAGAGGCACACAAAATGAGTGTGAGAGTGTGGTATTTATAGTTGAGGTGGAAGCCTTTGTTGCCCTAAAAGGCTTTGGTTGGGCCTTGTGATGGACTTGGGCTTTTGCATCATTCTTGATTCTTTCATTACAATGTCCATTACAAAGCCCTTACATATTTGATTTATCCCACACGACACAATATTTAAAGTACCACTAATGACCATCACTTTTTCTAAAAATATAAATGCTAACATAATGTGACAAAACATTTTTTCAAAAATATACATGACAAATTATTTTTGAATATTTAAGAAATGTTTTAATGGAAAAATAAGTTTAAATTACATAACAGCTATTTTCCCCCCCAAAATCAGCTCCAAACTTCCCCAAATAAGTTTTCACCAGAAAAGACAAAAATTGGAGCATCTTTTTCTGGGACGGCTCCACGGTTCCACTAAATTTAGCTAAGATTAGCACTCGACATCTAGCTTAGTGTCGGAAATAGGATAAGCGACGTGTACGGTTTTCTCCGCCTTAAGGGAGGTTGTTGACATATTGCTTGAAACTCTCGAGTGTGGTACTCGGGGAGTGGAGTAGGGCGAAGAGGTGCTTCGTAGCCGAACCACTATAAATTCTTTGTCCCGGTTTGATCTTTCCATCTTTTCTCTTTACTTACTTTACTTATTATTAGTTAGTTTAGTGTGTAGTTCATATTGGTGTTGATTGATTACACATAAGATTCGAATCAAGGTTTTCAATAAGTAGAGTTTTAAGAAGTTTTCAAAAGAGCTTAAAAACCGGTAAAACTATTCAACCCCCCCTTCTAGTTTTCCACAAAAGAAAATAGTGCGTCCAGTCACTTTGAGATTTGCATTTGTCCCTAAATAAGACGATCATAAGGACATATACATACAGGCGGAGCTAGAAAGTTTTTATCGAGGGACAAACTTTGATAACTTTTAGAAACTACACTATAAATTGGTTGATTAAAGGATGAGGAGAGAGGGGGCAAATTAAAAACTAACCATATATATTTTAAATTGCACAACAATTGTTTTCCCTATAATGCACGTGCCCACTCTGGCCCCCTTCTTGTCTCCCCCTCTACATATACACCCTTTCTTCTATAAACATTGGACATTATCCATCCTGAGGGCGAATGATGCAAACTTTTTCCCATTATATTCTAACGTGGATCTAACATTAGCATGAGATTTATTTTTGTTTTTTTGCTTGTAAATAGGGATGCCAAAAAAACCTGAAGATTTCGGGGCAGGGCGGGGATGGATAAACGGGTTTGGGGCTGGTTTCGAGTTACTTAATAGGGATTTTACTCGGGTTCGGGGCAATGACCGGGGCCAAGCATCCCCGAGCCGCCCCACCCGATTATACACATACATTTTTATATTATATACGAGTATTATACATCTATATTATACTTCTAATATTTAATCCTTATATATCTAATATTAAATACTCTTATGCTCTCAATAGGTTACAGCCGCCTCTTTTTGCCTTAAGCTCAAACATTTGACGTTTCACTCCTATTGCCACATCGATTCCATCCACTACCCAATAATCGATTTTCACCACCATCCTAGTTATCAATTTAAATACCATCAGTCATCTATGATATGTCTCACGTCTTCACCTTCTATCTCTCAACATCAGTCCCTTCTCATCCCACTCGCCGGTGGTGTCTGTTACAGGTAAACATACCGACTTTTTTTTAATCGAATTTTGTTGAATTGCTATTGGGGTATTGATGCGCGTGATGTGTCGTTGCGGTTTAGCAGTATTAATGCCTACTCAAGTTTTAAATTTATATTTAGCCGACTTATCAATAACACACACACTTAACGAGCAGTGTACTCGGTCAGTATGAATATAATGGTAAGCAGAGTGTCGATCACTAAGAGTGGAACGTATTATCTAGTTATTCTAATCAGTATTTTAATATCCTAAGTTAGTAATACAACCTAATCTAACGCAAGGGGGTTCAGCCTGAGAGACTGGCACAATTTGGTTATAATTAAATAGAAAACTAAACTAATGAGCACGAATCAGCGATTAGCACACACGTACACAGATAGATACTCGAGACAATAAGAAGACCTGTCCTGATAATTAAATAGCTTGTCACTTGTTTTATTGCTAGTTTTATATGAAGTGTATATAATTAAACCTTTCTCGTTGGCTCTAATCTTATCGGCGAGTAAACCCTTAATGATTACTTATGTCTATCCTACTTTTCTAGAGACGCTAGAATAAATAGGCGAGGAAGGGGCATGGCGACCCAAGCAAGACTCAACTAGACACTGAGGTTATCAATGCACTAATAAAAGTCACCAAAGACATCAACATATAAACTTTAATTAATGGGAAAGCAATATTAAGGGGAGTGCATGATCTTCCGTAGTCACATGACACAAGCCCATCAATCCTGATGAATTAAAGCGTACTAAAACAATAAAACAAAACTACTTAATGAATTGAATACATGCAGGACCTTCTTATAGCTGTTGTATCTTTGTTTGAGGTGTGTCTTGTGCTGCTTGGTCGTCTGAATTCGGCTCTAGGGTTATACAAAAGGTCTAAGGTCTCTTAAATTCGTCTGACTTTGGGGTATTTATAGTTTCTGTCTGAGGGATCGATGCGGCGCATTGAGTTGATAGATGCGGCGCATTGACTTAACTTCGCGTGGGGTCCAAGATTAATATATTCTGGAATATTCATACACCGTCTTCAGATGCGGCGTAACTTGATCTTTGTATGCGGCGCATGTACTTTAGCTGTCTTGGATTGTAACTGGTGAAATCTTGATAGTGATACGCCGTATGTTAGAAGTATATTGCGGCGTATCTGGAGTAGAACGAGCTTGATCTTCTTCTTTGACCAAAGTTTCATATGCGGTGCATGACAGAATTGCATGTGGCGCATTCTTCAAATTCAAGAAATGGTCTTCGAATTCATCTAAGTATGATATTGCGTCGTATCTGTTGAGTGAGATATGGCGCATCTTCTGGATTTCAGTAGACTTTTGACATCTCGCTTGTTTTGCTCCATAATTAGTCCAAAATCGCCAAGTTTCATATAATGCTTGTTTTTACCTGAGAATTACTAAAGTAAACAATAATGTATCGATTCTCATATATAATATAATAAAACAAGTCAAATAAATAGGATAAATGATGATAATGAAATGTACTTATTTAAGTAAATCAAATATCCCCCCACTTGAACTTTACTTGTCCCCAAGTAAACCTTAGAATTAATCATATGAAAATGTATCCTAAAAGATATTAGGATTTATTTTTATATTTAAGCACGTATTCGTTTTGTCATAATCACACAACCAAACACTTAACGAAGTAGAAATCAAAATAATTTTTTATGTAAAACAATTCTAAATCGTTTAGTTGCTTAGTCGTGACGAATATTCTATCATAGGCTTGGCAAGTATACGCATCTCCCCCACTAAAGCCAAGGAGTAACAAGTCTAAAGCGGTAAAAAGGGTTTGTTGGTTAAGGGTTGATCATCCTTTTTAATCTCTATCGATCTCATATTCCAGAAAAGGCGACAAAATTACAAATACATGATCGAATCCACGACCACGATACTTGCAATTGCTCAATTCCTTAACTCGAATGGGCTAAAGATAGGACCAAGTAATCTTCACCAATAATATTATATCAAAAAGGGCAACAAAATCATAAATAAATAGCCGAATCCACGACTACGATACTTAAGATTGCTCAAATCCCTAATCTCAATAAATCAAAGGTTTGGATGAAGAATGATATAGGGTATGGATAATATTTGGGATACAAATTGGTGTAAAATGAAAAATAAACAAAACAGATAAATTAAAATTCTAAGTGTGGTTAATCACTTTCCCAACCATCCCATGAATAAGACTCATATCATTGAATAATTCACGCTTTAACACTTGAAACACACGCTTTAGGTAGACACGAATTATACTCAACAAAATCTCAATCAAAGAATAACCTTAGTTGGCGTTCCCATAACGGCCAACTCCCATTCAATCCATAAATATAATATACAACAAATAGTGGTGATATCTCCCACTTAATACAAACTTTACATAAGTTGGTTAAAACAAACTTCCAACTTTTCCTTTTTCTTTTTCTTTTCTTTTTTTTTTCTTCGATTTTTTTTTCACCATATATGTGTAAAATTTCACAACTTTTCTATCACTATATTTTCGGATAATTTTTCCATACTCTTCATACTTTCAGAAATAACTGTAATAGTGAAAGTAGCAAACACACGAAAAATAAACTAAAAGTTATACAATATTTACTTTCATACCAATTGCATTGTGCAATTTCCCGACCTAACCAAAGATAATGAATTACGCAAGCGAACGCAGGTAATGTAAGGAAACACACTTTGCCTAAAGCAATTAACCACGGATTTTAATCTACAGGGTAGGTTAAGGTGTAAGGGTGTATCGAAACATTATAACAAAGGTGTAAGAAACGAAAGGAATGGCTCTGAGGGTTTTTCTAGGGGTATCTTACTCTAAAAGTGAGAGTAAACAAAGGGTTTATACGGGGGTTAACTAACCAGTGTTGTTAGTTAATATCACATAACATATAAAAGCTATTTGGGTGTAATCCTAGAAATTTACCAATTTAGACAAGTCACTCCAATTATATAGATAATACTCATTATGGTGGTCTCGAATAGTATACAAGCCAAGTTCTAAAGTTTACAAGTCACCGGCACACTAAAGTTTTAATATTTTTAAAAGAATAGAGTTATGTGTGCGGTTATGTAATTTAGACTTTAAACAAAAACATGCTAAATTTTTTTAAATTTTTTTTTGATATATTAAGTGCATTTTAAGCATATTTTGAAAAAGTTTAGGACAAGTAAGTGTTCTAATTCTCCATCCCCCCACTTAAGTTAAACAACGTCCTCGTTGTTTGTGTCAAAGGTTATAAACTGGAAAATAAAAGAATTAGAACAGAAAAACTCCCCTGAGATTTGCTCGGTATGATCCTCCATTATTCGTATAAGAGCATAAATCAACTTTCTTGTGGATGAGAACGTTTAAGCTTCATAAATGATGTATCCACAAAAATGCAGGAATCTATAATACCATTTAGACTTTAACACACCTGAGTTAAGAAGGTTCAAACTTGCATAATACATTAGTAGTTAGTAAAAATAAAACCTAAAAAATTAAACTGTAAATCATGATGTCAGTCGATACGCCGTATCTTATGGAAGAAGATACGCCGTATCGAGCCTGGAATAAATACGAATCAAAATAAAAGATGCGTCGCGTCCTTAACCAGGGATGCGCCGCATTAAATAAACTGACAGAAAGTTTTAAAGTCAAAAATAAAAATGCAAAAAATGAAATAAGATATGACCAGTGCAGGTGATGCGTCGCATCTTATGATGGATATGCGCTGCATCTTCTGCAGGTCTGACAGACTCGACACATAACAGAAAAGTAAAAAATTTTCCTTCGGGTTGTCTCCCGGTCAGCACTTGTCTTTATTCCAGAGTCTTCAAGTTAGACTCACGTTCAGCTCCTTATTTCGTTCTTGTTACGTGCCATCCTTCTTCTTTCATCCGAAAGATGTTACCGTATAGCTCCGCAACATTTTCTTCCGTTCGACTTAATCTAATATATTCTTTGATCTTCGTCGCAACATATTCCTCATATGGTCCCAAAGAGTATTTGATGACTTCAAATTTTTCAGAAATTATCATGGGTGGGTTATTATAAGTGATCCCAAGTAGTCGACATTTTCACTCGATGAATTCTTCTTCATCTTTATCAACAAACTTGAAATAAGGATCCTTATTCAAATAGTCATCAAGTTCATCAATTAATTTTCCTCGTGACTCATCGTTATTATCATAGGGATAATCATTAACCAAGTTAATGGATTGATAATAATCTTGAGTCTCGTCCCACTTTCTTTTCAATTCCCATTGTAAGCGTCGATTAAGCCTTGTGTAATCATCACATTTTCTATGCACCCATTCCCAGAAAGTAGTATTCGATGCTCCCTTTAGTTCTTTTAAGTATTTAATTCTACCTTTTTCCTGCAAAGCCTCTGCTCTACGTGGGGAGTCTTCAACTTTTTCATACCAATCATAGTCTTCAAAGTATACATCGTTTCCAACTCGTTTCATTCCAATTATACTTCCCCCATTGCAGGTTCCATCATTCTTCCAATCACAGGTTGGCCATTCACTACTTCCATCCTTGAAACGGAAAGGTTTACAAGTGTGATTAATATGCCCAAATTCCCATGGTTTATCCCAAACCCATAGTATCTGGTCATTCCATTCGTAGTACCAGGTGTTTTTGAACTCATCATAAGTTTTGAATCCTGGTAGATCTCCAGTTAGCACATCAGCGTCGATTTGAAGGAGGTAATTAAATTCTTTGAATTGTTTGCACAAGGGTGTCTCATAATTGAACACATCAATGTCTATGCTGAACAATTCTTCAATGCCTTCCTCGATCGTTGAATCGTCATGTGATGATTCATTGTTGCTTTCTACTTCCTCATCTTCCCCTCTCATCCAATATACCCATAACAAATCTTTAGTAGCTCGGTCCATGATCTTATGGTTATTGAACTTACTAGCTAACCAATCTGAAAAATCAACATTGTTAGGATCGTAGTTAACGTCAAAGCTTGTATTACCAATCATTTTCCTCCTTATCTCCATGAACTCATTAAATTGTTCTTTAAAACTTCGTGTCAACCATGAGGTCACAATCCGTTTGACTTCATTCGTAGGAGCAAATTTGGGATCACCGTATTTAAGTTCAAGTCATTCTTCTAAAGAGATATCCATCAACCTTACCAACTTTTTATGAAACAGTATCTCCGATTCAGCATAAATTCTTTCATCATCCAGATTGCTTTTATCTAATCCCCAATACTGTTCGGAATAAGGCATATGAGAAGTTTGTATGGGTTGGATATTTCCTCTACCATAGCTTTTGTTGCTCGATTTGTTGACTGCATTTGCTGAGTTCATGTATTCAATTTGGAATTTCCCATATTTTTCTTCGATAGTCGTTCAAGTTAATCCTTTAGATTCAATGATAGGTCATAAGAGTAATAATTCATCTTCAGTGTAGCTCATTAGTAAATCATAAGAGAATATCCCATCTTCAATATTGCATAAGCGTTTGAATTCCATATAAGTAGCTTCAAGAGGAGTTTCCCAAGAAAATAAATCGGCATCAATCATGAGTACATTGAAGTTGACATCTTCATAAACTTCCACTGAGTAGAAGGGCATGTTGGTTTGAGATACGGATTTGAGTAAAGCATCGATCGTAGGTAAGTTGCAAGTAATAGCATCGAAATTTTCGAATGAATCCGAAAGCAAGAGTTCCTTTTCCAATTCTGAGCTTTTAGTAATGCTTAATGCTGGGAACTTGCTCAAGCTAACTTCATAGTTATCACACTCGTCATCACTTTCCAGAATTAATGGCTTTTTGGTGCGGGACTTTTCATCGTGCTTATCTTTCATAAGTTCCTTAGCAAGATATCCGTTCATTGACATATCTTCCATAGCAAAACCTGTCATCATAGGTAAAATCGTCAGTAGGATATGTTCGCTAGAAGAGAAATTAATGAATTTAGAAACGAATATAAAGAATAAAAATGGCTGATATCTGCGGACGATGCGTCGTATCCAGAAAGTTGGATACGCCGTATCTTATTACGTTAAAATTTAATCAGACTTTTATTCAGAAAACAGATACACCGCTTATGAATTAGAATGCGCCGTATCAAGTTTAAATTACCAAAAATCGATTATATTTATTAAAATTAAATGCGTCGTATTAACAAAAGCTAATGCGGCATATTTTCGTTACGTTTCAAAATACAAGATTTTTGATTTAGTAGATGCGCCGTATCGATAAAGATCGATGCGTCGCTTCTGTTTAATAATTCGAAAAACTGTTTTTAATTTAAATAGAAAATAAGCCGTATCTGTTAAAACAGATGCGTCGTATGGCGTTAGGGTTTAGAAAAATTTCTTATTAAAAACAGAATACGCCGTATCTTGGGGAAAGATGCGTCGTACTCGAATTTGTTAAACGCGTTGTATTTTATAAAAATTAAAAGCAATACGCCGTATCTGTGAAAACCGATGCGCCGTATCGTTTGTATCAGCACAATACAACGACAGCAGAATGCAGAAAAATACAGAAAAAAAAGAAACAAAAATAAAAACAAACAAAACGAAACAAAAATTACAGAAAACTAAAACACACAAAAACAGTAAATATGCAAATTATACAATGAATGCAATCTATCTAATATACAACAGGGTTAGTGGTTAGAATTTAAAAAAAAAAACTAAAAAGAAAAACCTAATTAAAATACTTAATCAAATTAACAGATAATAAGAATTCACTCCCCGGCAACGGCGCCAAAAACTTGATGCGAGTGATGTGTCGTTGCGGTTTAGCAGTATTAATGCCTACTCAAGTTTTAAATTTATATTTAGCCGACTTATCAATAACACACACACTTAACGAGCAGTGTACCCGGTCAGTATGAATATAATGGTAAGCAGAGTGTCGATCACTAAGAGTGGAACGTATTATCTAGTTATTCTAATCAGTATTTTAATATCCTAAGTTAGTAATACAACCTAATCTAACGCAAGGGGGTTCAGCCTGAGAGACTGGCACAATTTGGTTATAATTAAATAGAAAACTAAACTAATGAGCACGAATCAGCGATTAGCACACACGTACACAGATAGATACTCGAGACAATAAGAAGACCTGTCCTGATAATTAAATAGCTTGTCACTTGTTTTATTGCTAGTTTTATATGAAGTGTATATAATTAAACCTTTCTCGTTGGCTCTAATCTTATCGGTGAGTAAACCCTTAATGATTACTTATGTCTATCCTACTTTTCTAGAGACGCTAGAATAAATAGGCGAGGAAGGGGCATAGCGACCCAAGCAAGACTCAGCTAGACACAGAGGTTATCAATGCGCTAATAAAAGTCACCAAAGACATCAACATATAAACTTTAATTAATGGGAAAGCAATATTAAGGGGAGTGCATGATCTTCCGTAGTCACATGACACAAGCCCATCAATCCTGATGAATTAAAGCGTACTAAAACAATAAAACAAAACTACTTAATGAATTGAATACATGCAGGACCTTCTTATAGCTGTTGTATCTTTGTTTGAGGTGTGTCTTGTGCTGCTTGGTCGTCTGAATTCGGCTCTAGGGTTATACAAAAGGTCTAAGGTCTCTTAAATTCGTCTGACTTTAGGGTATTTATAGTTTCTGTCTGAGGGATCGATGCGGCACATTGAGTTGATAGATGCGGCACATTGACTTAATTTCGCGTGGGGTCCAAGATTAATATATTCTAGAATATTCGTACACCGTCTTCAGATGCGGCGTAACTTGATCTTTGTATGCGGCGCATGTACTTTAGCTGTCTTGGATTGTAACTGGTGAAATCTTGATAGTGATACGCCGTATGTTAGAAGTATATTGCGGCGTATCTGGAGTAGAACGAGCTTGATCTTCTTCTTTGACCAAAGTTTCATATGCGGCGCTTGATAGAATTGCATGCGGCGCATTCTTCAAAGTCAGGCAATGGTCTTCGAATTCATCTAAGTATGATATTGCGTCGTATCTGTTGAGTGAGATACGGCGCATCTTCTGGATTTCAGTAGACTTTTGACATCTCACTTGTTTTGCTCCATAATTAGTCCAAAATCGCCAAGTTTCACATAATGCTTGTTTTTACCTGAGAATTACTAAAGTAAACAATAATGTATCGATTCTCATATATAATATAATAAAACAAGTCAAATAAATAGGATAAATAATGATAATGAAATGTACTTATTTAAGTTCATCAGGTATATCATATTATAGTTAGATATAATATTGAAATCTCTGTATTTTCTGTTAAGTTTTATTGCTTGGAATGATTTTTAGTTATGATTAGTTTTTTTGGGGTAAAGATTTTTAGTTATGATTAGTTGATCTAGGAATAAGTTGCTTTCAATGTAATAAAAGTAAAAGTGAAAGTGAATAGAATTAAACTAAAGGCCAGAAAATGAAGTCAAAAATGACTATTTGTGATTAGTTGTAGAAGATTACCTTCGAGGGGCCCTTTTAAAAATGAGATTCTTTTGCTCCATTAAACAAAGTAAAGTTGTATGAACTACCGATTCTTAAGCTTGAATGAGAAAAATGTTTATACGTGGGTATGATTATTTGTTTGGTAACCTTTTTTTTTATATGATTATTTGGTAAAGTTGTATGATGCTTGTTTAGGTGTATGGGTTGGCTTCTTTCGCTTTATTTGATAAAAAGCCAACAAAGGCACTAATATGAATATGTGTTATGCCAGATTTTTAAAGCATGTGGGATGTATAGAAACTGATTGTTATGCTAGTGGAAGATTAATAATTCCTCATCGTAGTCGACTTCACCCAAAGACATTGGAAGCTCTAATGTGTGCTCAAAGTTGGTTGCTAAATGAATTACGAAGTAACCCATTCTTTGATATTAGTTATAAAAACTTGTTTTTTTTCTTAATAGATGATACATGTGGTATGTTAAGGTGTTCACTTGTTTATACAAACAGAAACTTGTTCGCAAGAGACCGAGGCATATAGTCGTACAGTTGAGTTTGATTACGATGTGGAAGAGGTAAAATACGATATCTGTACTAAAGTTACTAACTTAACACACTTTGATATATTAGTCGTCTCTAATCTTATAATGTTTATCTTATTTATAGGAAAGTACCAAGGGAAGTGGAACAAGTTTGGATGATTCAAATTAAATTACTATTAGGTAATGCTTGAAGACCGTCTTTCGTGAGCTATTATGAATGATGAAGAAAAGCAAGCTTAAATGATTTCCCATCGTGAACTTTTTATAATCTTTTGTCTTGAATGATCTTTTATGTTTAATGGTCTTTTGTGTCGAAAATTTGAATGATCTTTTGTGTCGTATGTTTTATCAGTAGCTTGTGATTTTTATTGGGACTATGTAAGAGTATGTTGTTAAAAACTATTTGTGTTAAAAATTATTGTTGGTGCTTATCTGATTATTAACGCATCACTAATTGTTACTACATATAAGGTCATATTTCAAGAAGTGCTAGTGAAAATCCGGGCTAGGGGTGGATTTGGGGGAGAACCCTTCCCTGATGGGTTTTCCCCGATAAGATCCCCGACGGGTTTTAAGGCGGGTTTGGGGCGGGTTTGGTGGACAACTCTTCCCCGATGGGTTACCCCGATAAGATCCCCGATGGGTTTTGGGACGGGTTTGGGGCTAACCTATTTAATCGGGTTTGGGGATGGAGGAGCTATCCCGGCCCCGTTGCCATCCCTACTTGTAAAAGGATGTATTTTGAACTAGATTATTATTATTATTATTATTATTATTATTATTATTATTATTATTATTATTATTATTATTATTATTATTATTATTATTATTATTATTATTATTATTATTATAAACATCATTTTATTAGAAACATATAGGATTTACAAGAAATTAGTGGGGGCCGAGATACTATCTCAAGCCCCACTCCTCTAGCTATAGCAAAGCTATTATTATTATTATTATTTTTTTTATTTTTTTTTATTATAACCAACACTTTTATTAAAAATTTATAGGATTTTACAAGAAATTAGTGGGGAGCCGAGAAACCAACTGGGCCCCACACCTCTAGCAATAGCAAAACTAGATTATTATTATTATTATTATTATTATTATTATTATAAACATCATTTTATTATTATTATTATTATTATTATTATTATTATTATTATTATTATTATTATTATTATTATTATTATTATTATTATTATTATTATTATTATTATTATTATTTTATTTTATTTATTTATTTTAGATATTTTTTTAATAATAAATAGGATTTTCATTAAACATGATAAATTTTACATAAAGTTGGATGGGAGTCTGGACACAAGTTGTGCTCTCAATCCTTTCTGAATACAAAAGCTAACTCTATGAAAGATAAAAACACCACTTTTAGCATTATTTGAGTGACTATTGGCAATAGACTTAATACGTGAAAGTGTGTTCAAATCCTCCTTATCGAATTCCCCGAACGTAGAAAAGGCAAAAGGTATGAACTTGTATCCATTGTCCTCACATTTGGAAGCATACTTTCTATTTTTCTTCTCCACAGCATTGTGCAAGGCTACCCTAGGAGCCCATGAAGTCGCCCCACTACCAGCAAATGGGGAGATGCCAGTCACATCCAAGCATGCATCTTTACCTTGAAACCAATTAAATAATAACAAGTCTGCAAGCTGTAGCTCCTTCCCATCCTCCGAAAGGAACCCCATATGAGCCTCCTTACGCACCATGATCCCAACCTTAGAGCAAATATCCACAAGAATATCACGCACCAGATTATGCCTGAACTTCACACCCACTTCACTGGAGCAGTGGACCGCATGATCCCCCCATATGTCCATACGATGCATATTACAACTCGGGCAGAGACTACCTTCAGAGAACATAGGTACGGTGAGCCTATAACACAACACAGATCGGAATTGGCGATGGTTCATCATCTGTCCCAAGCCGTCAATAGGGATGGTGAAAAGAAAATCCTGTGCATGTGGGGCGCGTATACAACTGAGAACAGTGACCTGTCTTGGACTTAGCGAGTACTTAGAAACAAGGTCTTTCTCGATTACACCAAAGTAACACTTTGCCAAGGTTTTCATCATTTGGAGGGCAGAAGTGTCATTGGTGACAGCGAGAGCGTCAATGTTACAAGCAACATTGAAAGTATCAAGAGCATACTGAAAAGAAGGGCCATAGGATACATTACCGGATTTAGCCAGTATCTTGTCTTGTAGATCACTCGTTTGCAAACGAGAGGCGAGAAAGACCTTATTATTATTATTATTATTATTATTATTATTATTATTATTATTATTATTATTATTATTATTATTATTATTATTATTATTATTATTATTATTATTATTATTATTATTTATTTTATTATTAGTAATATTATTATTATAAAAGTAAAGTGCAAAATATTTTTTTTATAAGCAAAGAGGCGAAAATAGTATCAAGATCGCAATCTTGATCGTAGGATCGTACGATCTTACGATCATACATTATAAAACCTTGCAAGATCGAATTAGGATCGGAGATAGCATAAGATTGAAGTAAGATCGTGAGATAGGTACTAAGATCGTAGGATCGCTATCGATCATGATCCTACTATAAAGCCTAATCTTTATTACTAAACAAACTTTTAACAAAAATTAAGCCCACTTTCCAAATTTTAACCCAATTTTACCTTTATACATTAACCAACTTTACTCGTGTCTTATTTATTTTCTACCAAAAGCTTTGATTAAATAACTGAAACATGAAGTAATTGCAAGTATTGCATTTTTTTATATTATTACGGTATTTAAACTTTGAAATATTTTGTTCATATTTACCTAAATTGGTCTTTTATATCGAATTTTATATGGAACTCTATAAAACTACAACCCCTATCTAAAAATTCAAACTTTCGTAGGATCTTATGATCCCGATTCGATCTTACGATCCCGATCTTGCGGAGACAAAAACGATCCTAAGTAGGATCGCTGTAACACCCCCAAAATATCGCAGCGGAACGATATTGTCATTGGGGTGCTACTTCATAGTACAAAGTACAAGGTATAGAAAACGACCTCTAAATGAGACGTTTTGAAAAGTTTCCATTCGATAAATAAAATCATAGTTACAAACATGAGGTTCCAAAGTGTTTTTACAACGTATCGAATGGTAATGATAAAAGTATAAGTCTCCAAAGCATGCCTTATGACTCTATGCTCCATGCACCTGCTATCGCCTTACTAACATGAGATAAACATGTTAAAAAGTGTCAACACAAAGGTTGGTGAGTTAATAGAGTTTGTTATAAATAAGTTAAAAGCCTCTAAAGAATGTTCACAAAGCAAAGGCATTGTAAATCCACTCAGTTGTAAGTCCCGCCCATACAAGACTTGAAACCTGTGTGTTCACAACCCATTGCATAAAAAGTCTTATGTCTGGTAGTCAAGTACACACGGTCATTATAGTTCACAATAAGAGCGCATAGTATATAATAAATCAAGACTGCTCCGAACAAGGGAGACTTTGTATTGCTGCTCCGTCGACAGGGGAGGCTTTGTATTGCTGCTCCGTACCTGGGAGACTTTAGATAGAGAACGCTCCGTAACATAGTGAGACGTTCTGCTCCGTACCTGGGAGGCTTTAGAATGCTCCGAACAAGGGAGACTTTATATTGGGTGTGTACGGCACATTAAGTTTGATACAAGCCATAAGTTCATATTTAAGTTCAAGAGTTTAAAATCAAGTTCAAGGGTTCAAATCAAGTTTAAGAGTTCATAGTCAAGTTCAAAGGTTCAAATCAAGTTTAAGAGTTTAAAGTCAAGTTCAAAGTAGTCAAAGGGTTCAAATGATAGTGTTAATAAATGAATAGTCAATTTAGTCAAATATGATTAATTACTCACAAGCATAAGTAGTGAAACAAAAGTTTAACAAGTTCATAATAGTTCCAACAATATAGTTTAAGTATAGAAAAGTTTAGAGTATATGTGAAAATAAAAACAAGTATTTGAGCATGTATCTCCCCCAAATAGTTTAAAAAGTAATTAAATGAGTAAAAGTGGGGCTATGACTCACCTGATAATAATTGATAAATGATTCTAGCAAATTTGGGCAGCGCTTCCGCATCTAAATTCAAGAAATCATCTCCTAATCTATAAAACCTCTAAATCACCTCAAATCAACCCCAAAACTATCCTAATCGCTCCTATATTAAAAACTATGGTGTCCATCAGTACCCAAGAATACTTAAAACATGATTTGGACACAAATTAACTAAGTGTAAATTAAACCGAGAACAATTCAAGTCACTGAGAGAACAGTCTCTCAGTGAGTCATCTTCAGGATGCTTAAGGCGAATTCAAGAAGAAGGATTCACTACTCAGGAAGGCGGTACTCCCTGAGTAGGACTTAAGCCAAAGAAGAAGATGATGGTTCAGTGAGTGTTGGACAAGAACTCACTGAACCCCAGTCTCCTCAACAACATTAAGTGATTGAAGACTGAAGAACTCAACGCCTGAAAGAAAGGCGGGAAGATCTGGGAAGAGTTTAAGATAAGATCAAATCTTATCTTGTCAGGAAGAAACTTTCCCTAAGACGGCTAAAAGTCATGGAGTGTCAGACCAACCACTCCTAAAGACTTTATAGTCCATTCCCATTGGTTCTTAGAAATGACAATTACTGTTGTAATTGTCAGACACGCTTGCTTCAACAAGTTGTAGTTTTTTTAATCACTTTTACTCCTTAATACTTGTGTATAAATAGGTTCAAAAGGAGAGAAGTTGTGTGTGTTTTGTACATTGAAAGCTTAGACTTTTACAAAGCAACTTCTCTCCTACAAAGAGTAACCAGTCCCTGAGATAGATCAGTGAGGCATATTGTTACCACTCAAAGCAAAGCTTGAGTTTAGATAGGAGACACCACCATACCTTGTCTGTTCAATCCCAAGTGTTTGTTTCGCAAAACACTTGGGTAATAGATTCTTTGATTCATTTCTAAAAAGAATTTAAACGTTGAAAAATACTTATGTGTTTTTACTTTTACGTTTCATTAATCTGTTAGAATTAATTATAACATTGTATTAGTCATAAACACGAATAGATTAACTTTCTAGTTAACTCTAAGTGTGTTAAGGGAACAACAAAAACTCTTCCTTAGAATTTACCGATCTATCATTGCAAATGTTTCAAAAATTTCTCCGAGATCCATAGCTCCTATCCACCATTGTGTAACTCCTAATCCGACAGCAGAAACACAAAATAAACTTAATTTTTACGTAGAGAATACTTATGCCATCAACTTATCTGTATAACTCGTAGCTAGAAAATCAAGTATGGAGGATGTATAGAGGGTTGAAGTGTGCGGCACCAAGGAGGAGGAGGAGGAGGGAGACGACCCGTAGAACACCAAATAAGCAATACCCGAACATTTTCTTCTTCTTTTCTTCTCTTGCCGAAAATAGGGGGAAGTGTGTGTGTTTTTATGAAATAAAATGAACTAGTTTTCTTTCTATTTATAGTGAAAATTTATGAAAATATCTAGATATTTTGGATGAATAGTGTTTAAATATTTTGATAAATAGTGTTTAGATATTTATAAATAGTAACTAGATATTTATATATTAGGAGTACCTAGTATATTGTTTGTATGAAAATCGTATAAAAGCGTTTATTTATAATTGTAAAATTTAATTTAGGCGAAAATAGTAAATAATAAAAATGACGTGAATAGTACTTTTCAGGAAAAAGTTCGATTTCAAATACTGACCCAAAATACGATGAATAGTAAAAATAAATATTGAAAATAAATAGTGATTGTGAATAGTGAAATCCCGATGATGAATAATAACTTTTCAAGAAAATGAATGGTAAAAGTTTGAAGTTAAATAATGGCCTAAAATCCGAGTTGTCACAGTCTTCCCCTGTTAGAGGAATCACGCCCCCGTGATTCACTTATCGATACCTAAAGTTCCATTCTCAACAAGGGTTCTAAACGCTTATGCTCCGTGAAATTGTTGTGTATAGTCTAAGTGATTACGTCAAAGCTTATGTATCTGGGTTTCTTATCCAACTAGATACGTTCTCGTGACTATCGTGACTATTGCCCGTTCTAAAGACGTACTTTCTTATGGCTAGGTTTGATGAGGCAAACTTTCTCATTCTAGAGCATAACCCTCAAAAGACCTTTAGGTAACCGATTTTTACTTAATCCCACAACCCATGAGACAAGAACTGACATAGGATTAGGCTAAATCGGTTTGAGTAACAACTTGATTCTGGCCTGATCTTCGCAACTCATTAAACAAGAACTATCACTTAGAACAAGCTAGGAAACAAGTGGTTTGAAGGAGGTCTTTTGAAAATTTGGTTCGATTATGGAATTGCTTACACATCTGAGACTACTACTCCTTTCATCGCACGATTATTCCTGAATTAGACATAGGTGTACAGGCTATGTATAATTTAAGAGTAACAATGCAATGCTCGGACTAATCGACTCGTATGAGGTTCGGTGTTTCAGTCAGTTCATAGAAATCTCCCTTCCGTGCTAAAATTACGAAAAAGTGTAAAGTGTGCAAGGCGATAGGGAGGAAGGTCTCAACGTATATAGTAGTTATAGTCTAGGCTCTAAATTCAACTTAGTTCTCCATAACCAAGTCACTGATACCAATCTGTAATGTAACAATTCGCATTTCAGGTTAATTTCGGTTCCCGAAAATTTTACTATTCATTTTACTATTTATTTTTACTATTCACTTGCACTATTCATTCCCGAAATTTTTATTTCATATTCACGTAAGTTAAATTATTTCCATGATAAAGTGAAAGTTTGACGCTCATCGGGTCATTTTCGCAAAAGTTAATAAGAAACTATACGTTGGTTTAAACGTCGTTTAAACATCATGCGCACAACGAAAACCAACTGCGACAATTTTCCTCGCATCAGATTAATTCTTAGTACACTCACAATCAATTAGGGAATTTTTGATAATTAAGTTAAAATGTTACCAAATAGACCCTGTGTCTTACAGAACTAAACTTGCGTTTTAAGCACTTTTACTTATCCGCAACCTTAGCCTATACCTGCACCATATTTTCTAAGACGTTTAAAAGCTTTTATATTGTTGGAAAAGTCAACATATTTTCCCTCCTCCTTTGACCAAAAATCATTCCTTGATTTTTGGCTTACGGTTTTAGGTCTAAAGAACATTTAACACCAACCGACACTAGACTGAGCCCAGTCTAGACATAATAGGCCGTTTTAATTCATTATCATCATATTAGAAAATTTACATTTTACTTTTCTAAGTTTTACGCCACTTTCGTACGTTTTACGTATTACGCGTTTTAGACCCACGTTTCCAGTTTTAACAGCGTTTAAGCAACCCGATGGAACTTACCACTCATTTTATATTTTATTATGGAGTATAATGATAAGTTAAATCATTCCTACAAGTTTCGTATTTTTACGATACCCGGTTTTACGTTTCGTGACCTAACAACTTACGGTTAGCGATTAACGGAACCAAAACTAACTCTATAAGTAGGATGTTGGGAATTACAGATTTGATGATTACAAAACCTACAACCAAGAATCAAGAAAGAAGAAACAATAGGGACCTAATATGTAATAGTTAGATAGCTTTCTTAGTAAGCTAGGGTTTTTGTAACCTCCCTCTATTATATAAAGAGGGTGGCGTCTAGGTTACAGACAAATCATTCAATAGAAACAGTCGAACTCTTCAATGAGAGTCGATTGAAACGTGTTTAAGCGTTTGTTAGTAGTAGTATGTTTTTATTTATGTTAAATAAAGAAAACCTTGTTAGTAATGTTGATTGTTTTGTGTTCATCCGCTGCGTATGCAATCAATGTTTCTATAATCCTAGATGGGCTTGATCTTGGTTTTACAATTGGTATCAGAGAGGGTGGCTCTTGATATCTAGGGATTTACATGGTTTTTCTATCAATAAAGAAGAGCAGTTTTGAAGCGAGATGAGCAGATACGAAGAAGTCAGTAGTAGTTTTGAAGCAGATCTGATAAATTGGTCAGTTTGTTTGGTCAACGTGAGGTAATATTATTTTGGTATTGAATCTGTTATTAATTGTGAAGAAATCTCATACTACAATTAATTAATAAGATTGTCTGGGAAGATTCCTAACATTAAAACACCTTATGAGCTTTTGTCTGGGAAGATTCCTAACATTAGTTACCTTAAACCTTTTGGCTGTCATGTAACTATTTTGAACACTAGTGATCACCTAGGTAAATTTGAAGGGAAGGCAGATGAGGGGTTTATTGTTGGGTATTCTGCTCATAGTAAGGCCTATAGGGTATATAATTTGTCTGCCAAGAGGATAGAAGAAACACTTAATTTAAGATATCTTGAGGATAAACCTAATGTACAGGGTGCGGGTCATGAGTGGTATTTTGACCTTGATTATCTGACTGATACTTTAGGTTACTCTAGATACAAAGCTACTCAGTCTGTAGGTGCACATGATTTTGAAACTATCAATGCAGGTACCTCAGATGATGATTCAGATTCAGAGTGTGATGAACGACCTATTGTTGTTCCTTCTTTTCCCTCTAACCATTTTTCAGGTTCTGAGCACAAAGATACTTCTGATATGGCTGAAGGTGATTCAAGTTTTGCAGAAGATCTTGCTAGGCTTCAAAGACAAGAACATAATGCCAAAGAAGCTGCTAAAAGATTTAGTTTGGAGTTCTCTCAAGAAACATTGGAGATCTTAAGACAAGCTGAAGATGAAGCCCGAAGGAATATGGATTCTGCTGGTGGTATTCCTGTTCCTGCTGCTATTTCCAATTCTGCTGATGGCTCTTCTGTTTCTGCTGGGGTCACCAATCCTGCTGGTCCTCTGTCCACTTCTTCTGCTGATACATTAGGTTTCAATGAACCTCCTACAAGGTATCCAAGTCCATCTGACCTTGGGAATTCACTCTCTTCAGGATCTAAGTTGAAAGATTCTCATCATCAATCAAGAACTGGCATTTTCACTTACTCCTTATATGATGGTGACTTCGATCCCTCTATCACTAATCAAGCCTCAACCTTTGATGTCAATCCTACTGCTACCAAGAGGATCAACACTGTTCATCCTCAGTCTTTGATTCTTGGAGATCCCAATTCAACTGTTCAGACAAGAAGCAAGTTGAAACAATCTGGTTTTGGAGAATCTGCATTTGTGAGTTATATTTAAGATCAGCTAAGGAATAATCACACAAACTATCTACATTGCCTCTATGCTTGTTTTCTGTCTCATCTTGAACCAAGTAGTGTAGCTCAAGCCCTTGAAGATCCTGATTGGGTTGAAGCTATGCAAGAGGAAATGCAACAGTTTTACAATCAGAAGGTCTGGAAGTTAGTACCTTTGCCTGAAGGAAAGTATGTTATTGGAATAAAATGGATTCTCAAGAACAAAAGGGATGCTAGGGGTATTGTGGTCAGAAATAAAGCTAGATTGGTAGCTCAAGGTCATAGGCAGGAAAAAGGTATTGACTATGATGAGGTGTTTGCTCCTGTGGCAAGGGTTGAAGCTATTAGATTGTTCTTAGCTTTTGCCTCATACATGGGATTCATTGTTTATCAGATGGATGTGAAGAGTGCAATTCTGTATGATGAAATTAAAGAAGAAGTTTATGTAACTCAGCCTAAAGGTTTTGTAGACCCTCAGAATCCTGATTTGGTTTATAAGGTGGTAAAGGCACTCTATGGTCTTCATCAAGCACCCAGGGCATGGTATGCTAGGTTATCTGCTTTTCTGCTGAAGCATGGTTACAGAAGAGGAGCTATTGACAAGACACTCTTCATCAAGAAGAATTCAAAACATATCATTCTTGTTCAGGTTTATGTGGATGACATCATTTTTGGATCCACTAAGGAAGCTTGGTGTAGGGAGTTTGAGGCACTTATGAAAGGAGAATTTGAAATGAGTGCTATGGGAGAACTTACCTTTTTCTTGGGTCTACAGGTTAAACAAAAGCCAGATGGAATTTTTATCAACCAGGAAAAGTATGTGCAAGACATACTTAAAAAGTTTGATTTGGAAAGTGTGAGGACTGCAACAACACCATATGAAGCTCCAAAGCCTAAGTCTAACAATGAACCTGATTCTGCTGTTAATGTTCACTTATACAGATCCATGATAGGTTCATTGATGTATTTGACAGCTTCTAGGCCGGATATCATGTTTGCAGTCAGTGCTTGTTCTAGACATCAAGTTACACCATTAACTTCACACTTGAATGCAGTCAAGCAGATCTTCAAATACCTAAAAGGACAACCTAAGTTGGGTCTTTGGTACCCAAGATATTCTCCTTTTGTGTTGGAAGCTTACAGTGACAGTGACTATGCTGGTGCTAACTTTGATAGGAAATCTACTAGTGGGGGATGTCAGTTTCTGGGAAGAAGGTTGATATCTTGGCAGTGCAAGAAGCAGACTATAGTGGCTACATCTTCTACTGAGGCAGAGTATGTTGCTGCTGCTAGTTGATGTGGTTAGGTACCTTGGATTAAAAATCAGTTATTAGACTATGGGTTTAATTTCATGAACACCAAAATCTTTATTGACAACCAGAGCACCATTTGCATTGTTAAGAACCCAGTGTTTCATCAAAGAACTAAGCACATAGAAATTAGGCATCATTTTATCAAGGATGCTAATGAGAAGCATCTTATCCAAGTGCTTAAAATTCACACTGATGACAATGTGGCTGATTTGTTAACCAAGGCTTTTGATTGACCAAGATTTAACCATTTGGTGGTCCATATTGGGATGCTTAATCCTTAAGTGCTGAGATTTAGGGGAGGAATAAGCCTAAGGGGAGGCTTCTTGTTGTATATTTTTTATTTTCTTTGTTTTCTTGTTTTTGCTTTATTTTCTTTTATGTTTATTTTATTTCTAGGTTATATATAAAAAAAAAAAAAAAAAAAAAAAAAAAAAAAAAAAAAAAAAAAAATTCTTGTATTTTGTATACTAATTTTTGTGCAGGTATAGTGTTGGTTTTTAACCACACATCAAATGGTAATCATCTCACCATGCCTAACAGACAAGAAAGAGTTGACTCACCATGAGGGTACGGCTCTGGTGTGATCATCAAATCCGTTGATAGCTGTAATAGTTTGCTCAAAACTATAGGGTTCTCAACTCACCCATGTTTCATTACTGAGAGTTGAATGATTTTCAATTCGCCATGGATTTTACTCCTTTTGGGGTTTCCAAAGAATTGGCTAGCCCACAAGTATATGGCTTGTGGTAAAGGCAGTGGAAAGCCATATTTGGTAATCAATTCACCAAGATTGTCTTCAACCTAAGAATTGGCTAGTCCTGAGCAAACGGCTACAGGTAAAGACAACTCAAATCCGTTTATAGTTGATGATTTACTAAAAATCATATGGTTATCAATGTACCATGGTCTTACACACCTAAACATTGGCTACTCCAGTAGTGATGGCTATTGGTAAAGAGACGTCAAATCCATTAATTTTCAATGATTCACCTCTCACAGGAGTTTACACACCTGGATGTGATGAGAATAGTATGAAACTTACATGTTTTATGTACAATATTTCATTGTTGCTGTGGAGTTCAAGTGCATTGCATATCAGGGGTAACCAGATTATAAATTGAAGATGTTCCTGTTGCTGCTGGTTCACATATGTTGCTGTTGGAAGCTTGTGCTTAAAGATGGTGTTGCTGCTGGTTACTTTCTATTGCTGCTGGTTCAATCCTCTACCTGCAGGACTTCAAAGATCTATCTGGAAACTTGAACTTAACCAAGTCAAATTCAAGTTTAGGGGAGGATTGTTAGGAATTATTAGAATAATATTTTATTTTCATTCCTGCTGTTAGTTAAAGCGGTTCCTGCTGGCAGGTATGTAGTTCCTGCTGGTGTTGGTTCCTGCTGGTAGTGCAGGTTGTTCCTGCTGGCAGTGTCTGTTACTGCTGGTCTTATCGTATATTTAGTATGTTTGTTAGAGTTATTTTAGGATGAGATAGTGTGTATCTCTTTACACGTTTTCTTAGTGATGCTGCATTAGGGTTTCTTGTAGTATAAAAGAAACATGCGGCTATGAGTTTTGTATTATCGGTTCCATTGAAACAATATTAGTTAATAAAAGATCCATAGAGGATCAACGTTTTATAGTTTATTTTCTTCTTAACTCTTGTGTTTAGATTCCGCCTAAGCATAAGTTTTATTCATAGAGATTCTCTTAGGCTGTTTGTGATTACATAGACAGTCTACCAAGCTCAAAGATCTATCAGGAAGGCAAGATCCAACAAGTGGTATCAGTTGGTACTACTTTCGTTATATTTGATATAGTAGGTCCTCAGACGCCCTTGGATTTTGGACGATGTGATGCTTATGGCTTGGTTACTTTTATTTGGTTTGGTGTTTATGAGCTGTTTAGTACCTAACGTAATGATGTGGTGGAAGGTCCAGGACCACACGCATTATTATAGGGTTTGATCTTGGATCAAATGGGCGGTTATGGATGATGAACGTCCGGGATGACAATCCATAACTGAGGTGTAATAAACATATCTTGTTTGCACTAAAACAGATAGGGTTAAAGGCATTTGTTGCATGGTTCGTTTTGGAGATTCAGTTCATGGGATAATTCTTAATTGGAACAATTACACGCGCTTTACAAATATTTTGGGGGGCATATGATACCATACAGTTCATGATATGATTACAAAAAGGGTAATCCTAAGCATTGAGTGGTTTCTGGTTGTTCCGTCTGCGCTCACTGAGACTATCGGCCATTGCATGTGATCGCCATGCATATATTGACTACAAGAATTATCCAAAGACATTTTATTCTATGATGTCTTTTCGCACTGAAGGAAGATATGATCTATGCCACGGAGTTCATGATTCAAGAAGATGGTTAGTATATTTTTAAGGGGAAGCTTATTGATCATATACTTATCATCTACATGCATCACTTGAGGGGAAGCATTTACGAGATGCACAAGACCCCTATTGGATGATTACAAAAAGGGGAAGAAGATTTATGATGTGCAGCTTATTATTTGTGATGACATGTTTTAGCATTGTTTCTTCATGCAGATTGTTTTGTAATATCAAATAGGGGAAGATTGTTGGGAATTACAGATTTGATGATTACAAAACCTACAACCAAGAATGAAGAAAGAAGAAACAATAGGGACCGAATATGTAATAGTTAGATAGCTTTCTTAGTAAGCTAGGGTTTTTGTAACCTCCCTCTGTTATATAAAGAGGGTGGCGTCTAGGTTACATGTGTTTAAACTTCCTATGTAAGCCTTAGAATAAGTCTTGCAACTAACCTCCTTAAGGCACCTTCCTATACACCTTCCTAACCTCCTCAACTCACTATAAAATCCCCCTCCTCTCCCCATTGATGCCGCCCCATATATCACACACAAACACCTTCATTAGTTAGTTTCCAACTTCAAGTATTTCAACTAGTTTCAAGCTCCAAGTGAACTTCATCTCAAACACTTGCAAGTTTATGTGATATTCTTGAGTTGAAATACATTCAAGTCACTAAACACCTCAACACCAAGTCCTTCAAGAACACAAAAGTGTAGAAGGATTGCTAAAGTGAAGAGAAACTTGCTCAATCAAAGTCCTATCCTTGTTCTTAGTTTCCTTTCATTAGAAAGCCAAAAGTTGTAAGAAACCCTAACATATTTTCTTGCTCAATATCATTTTCATGCTTATTATGCTTCATTCATATTCTATATGGTCTTTGTGTTATGTTCATGATGTATAAAAACTCTTAAAACAAGTTAAGAACACTATATGTTAACCTATGTTAAGTAATCAAGGAAACTAGAGACTTATATTGTGAAATTCGACCAAAATAGTATAAACATGATATTGGAAAAATATCTAATGTTATAGAGGACTTAAAAAGGAAAATATAGGAATTTGAATCATCAAAAACAAGTACACGAGTCAAAAGTTATGGCCAAAAGAAGTTAGTGAAACTAAAACGGCAAAACTGGAAATTGCATTCTGTAACAGTCTAACAGAATCTAAAACACACAAAACGAGGCACTTCTGGTCCGTTTCATCACAAAGTTAAAACACAAAAGTTTTCTGGAACGACGTTTTCTTCAAAAAATCTTTAGAGCATGAGACCTGAAAACGCATAACGAATGAGATATTTTTTTAAATTCTTAACAGCCCCTATGTATTGCCTAAATGATCATGTAATAAGGTCACGGCTAATTAAAACCAAGAGGCCTAATGGCCTTAAGCCGAGACCACAGCCATGGCTAAGGCCAAGGATGAGTCTCAAAACCATGGTAGCCATGACCAAAGCCACGGCTAAGACCTTAAGGCTTTCTAAGCCGAAAACATGAACTAAAGTGTTAGTCGTGACATAATCAACCAATTTGGATCTACTCCATCAATATACCATGAGGTTTTGCAAATAATATCACATCCGTACGAGACTTAATGAACTTATAAAGATAACCATCTTCATCCAAAATAAACTTTCCTAAGTTTATTCAACTTTCGGACATATAACGTTTAAAGACCAAAAACATATATTTTCTATCGAATACTACAATTTGGATCGACGAGTTGCTGGATTTACGAATTAAAGTGTCCTAGCTCCTCGAACGTTTACTACATGACCTCTGAATTATGATGGCCCGAACGGTAGTACAAGATATACAAACTAAACGTGTTTCATAAACCATCTTCATACAACGACCTACACACATACTAAGTACTACATCATGAACAATATGCAAGACATATATAGGCTCGTCTTTGTATTCTTAGACATTATTCCAACCTAAGTCGCAACGTTCTATTGTAGGTTGCACTTAGAGGTTTCCCGGCTTATCCATCGAACTCATTAAGGCACTAAGACACCATCCAACTCACGGTGAGTCATAGCCCCGTTTTTATACTTGTTTTATAAACTCTTTGGGGGAGATACATGCTTAACTACTGTTATAACAATCACAATTACTTGAAATCTATGCTATATGCTTGAAACTATGTGTTATATCAATCTTTATTGATATTTGGAGTTATGTACTTAAGAGTTATGTGCTATATCAATTATTATTGATACCTTATGTGCTATGTCAAACCCACCTTGTTAAATCCTAATATCATGAACCGTTTAAGTACCTATTTGTAAGCAAGACATTTGTGTTAAGCCGGGTAGGTAACCAAATGCACTATACTTGAAGATGTTTGTGTTAAGCCGGTTAGGTAACCAAGCGCTCTATATTTAAAGATGTTTGTGTTAAGCCGGTTAGGTAACCAAACACACTATATGTGAAAACGTTTATGTTAAGCCGGGTAGGTAACAAAACCTATTAAATTGATGTTGTGTTAAGATGTTAGTAACACGAGCTTAGTGAAATAATAATAATAACCATTTTGTTTTTCCAACCATGAGTGTGAGTTGCAACTCATACTACCAACATATTGTGTTCAACTCCATAACAAACTCTATGAATATCACTCAACCTTTGTGTTGACAGTTTTAAGCATGTATTTCAGGTGCATTATGATCAAGGATGGCACGGAGGGGCACGGACTCTATCAAGAAGGCTATAACTTACTTTATCATTCAAAAAGACATCAAAAGACTTTATATTGATGTATTTTGTAAACATGGAACCTTTTGGGACCTATCTTGTAAACTCTGATATATTATAATAATTTGAATGATAATTCCTTTTAACACGACTCAGTTAGAGATCGTTTTCTATTATTATGACTGTTGTGCCGTCGAGTAACACCCAGTTTGAATTCCGCTGCATCATTGAATTGGGGGTGTTACAGATTGGTACCAGAGACATGGTTGTAGAGAAACGGGTCTAAACGAGACCTAAACTATAACCACCTTTACAAACAAAATTTTTTTATAGCCTTCCGCTCTTCGTGCCTTCCATCCTTCAGACGATCATGGACTTGTTAGACATTGTATACTACACAAACATGTTAGCATAATTATATATGTATCCTTAGCACATTTGAGCATTCTCACGTAAGCATGTTATGCTACGCAAACATATTAACATATTGATACATACACACTTGTCATATTTGAGCATTTCCCGTAAGCATTATATTCATTTTGACATCATAGTTCTTATTGTAGATATCATGTCTTCATTCGCCAACCCCATTATCATTCCGTCAGACTCAGATATTGAGGACACTTTTTCGTCTACCAACACGCATGTACCAATGATCTTACCAAACTATACTCAGACATCCCCGAACTACTCTTCATCCTCAGACGACAATTTCTATTTAATTGAAGCGTTAACCTCATCTCAGAAAGCTACTTTTCCATCACCACCACCATCATTTCCTTTTTCCATCCCTACAAGAAAGTCAGCATGGATTCAACAAGAAAGTCAGCATGGACACTACAGCATGTCAGATTTAATCAACACATTCCTCCTTGACACGCTAAACCAACAAGTTGCCAATCAGCCAGAGCTGCTAGGACCTTCTGTTCCACAATAGACTAGTGTGATAATACTAGTTATCTTTTGTACCACTAAACTGAGTAGACTCAGTTAGTAAACTCTGTAAAATCCATGTAATAGCTAGCAGTAGTACAACGTTGTAATTACTAAACTGAAAGTATCAGTTAGTAGATTTTGAAGAAGCTTGTAATAGGTTTCGATTTTGTAATCAATCAACGTTATATGAATAAAACTCTTGCTTTGTATTATCATGTGTTATAATCTAAAACTCCAACGTAATTATTCTATCATTCCACTCGAAAATCGTGCTCATCTGATGGTCGAAGGTGCTGTCTCCTTTTCTAATTTTTAGCCCATTTCATCCTACACTTCCCAAAATTCACTTCCAATCCATCCAACAAATTATCCATTCCTTAATCCCATCAATCCTACACTATAAACACTCCCATTCCTCATAACCTTCCATCATCTCATCACGCCATCTCCCATCAAACCAAAGCCAAAAACCTCAAGGTTAGCAAGGATGACCGAAAAACCCGAAGAAAACCAAACCCCCGAAACAAGTCCATCTCAACAAATGATGTGGCTAAACAACCGACACCTCCACCCACATTTGTTCCCAACTATACTCCCAATCCTCAAGCTCATTCCAATGAACCCTTTCACAAACCTCATCATAATAACCAATCACCCATCTTTACTCCTAAAAATACCCATTCATCTCTTCCATATGATTCATATGAAGAGCATGATCAATCCCTAAACAATTATTCCAATCTCATTCACAACACCTCACATCTTATTCAAACTACCAATGTACCATCCAAAACACTCACCACTCTTAGAATATCCCCTTCTTCCATATCTCCATCCTCATCCACTCATAATTACCCAAGCTCACAAATGTCTCCACCACCAAGAGTATCACCACCACCTCCTAACAACTCACATGTTACTCCTACGTTACATGTTCAAACATCCATCCCAGATAACAACCATACTCAACCATCATCACCTTTCTAAACCACCCTCCAAAATTTACCTCCCTAAACTACACCATTCTTACACTATAAATAGCCCTTTTGCATCATTAGTGTTCATTCATCCATCATAACAACCACACTCCACCATCATCACCTTCTTCCAAACACTTGAAGTTCATTGAAGAACTTAAAGAAGCCCATAAGCTTTGTGATCTTCTTACCTTACACCTTGCTCAATTGGATCAACTCCCTTCTAGTCCTCCTTCATCACAAAATAACCTCAACCTCCACCTTCGTTCCAAACTACACATCTCAACCTTAAACCAACCTCATTAAAACCCTTCAAAACCCTCATCATATTGGTCAAACATCCAACTTTACTTCCAACTACACACCCCAATTTCTTCCACTTCCACCAAATGACCAAATCCACATTCCCAACCAAATCCTTGACCGTAGTGATCTCCTTGCTATGCACCTTGCAACAAGGGCCAACCTCCATCCTCCATCCTCACCCTACTCAAATTGCTCACCTCACCCTCACAATTTGAATCAAGTTGATAATTATGTCAACTATTGTCCTTGTTGTGTCCTTCTCCAAAAACAAATCATTGCCTTAAATAAACATTTCACTTGTATTGAGTATCTTCTTACTAGATCTCATCCAACATCTCCACTTGAGTGAAGATATTTCTTGGATCAAATATCTACTCACTCGTCCTCATCCTATTCCTTCTCTAAACCGATATAACATCGTTAGATCCACTCCATCCGCTCCATTTCCCTCACCATAAAATAACTAAATACTATTCACATGCTTTCCGCTTCAAACTCTCCACCTCCAAAAATATACCTCTATTAATCTAACATCCTTACCCTCACTCAACCAATTCCATTCCAAACACTCTACCATCAACCATCTAAGCATAACTGTATGCTTATTTTCCAAGCTTTCGTGTCGCAAGCAAGTCCGAAAGCTCTCTTTGGCAATTTAGGACCTTTTTTCTTGTTATATGTTTCAAGCATACTAATTAATGTCTTGCTATATGTTCTTAATATTTGTTTGCCATGATTGTTGTCTGCCATGATTGTTGTTTTTATATTCCATATTTTGCTATGTATGCTTGTGCTTCTAATATTTTTCTTGCAAGTACTCCATATCTCGATTCCTTGGTGCCCTCAAACGAGGGGGAGCACACATCAAGGGGGAGTTTTCGCCCCGACAAATTTCGTATCTGAAATTTGTCGGCATAACCTTTTTTATTCTACAAAAAGGGGGAGAAGTGAATATAAACTCACTAAATACTTGTCCAAAAATAATGTTTTGGATTTAATGAGTTTAAGTTTTGTAATCATCAAAAATGGGGAGATTGTTGATATAAATAATGCCTAAAAACATTATCAATACTTATTCATATCTCTATGTTTTGATGATCACAAAATGTAAACTCATCAAACATAAACTTATTAAGTAAACAAGTATTTAGTTGGAAATATTCATTTATACAACTTAATCACTTAAGGTATGAATGAACAAATGCTTAATGCATTATATGATCAAAGGAACATTTTCTTAATCACTAGATTTTTTATAAAATGACCCAAAACATTTTATATCTTTTAGAAAATCATTTTTGGTATTAAATAAAAATGTTTAATCTTTTATAAAATTATGAATTCAAATTTTCAACCAAAAATGGTAAAAATGTTCCAGAAAAACCTTCCCCACAAAAAGACAAATCTGGGCAACGGTCAGATGGGCGGCCCCCTTAATTTTACTAGGTGGTCCCCTTAATTTTAAGGGGGGCGGCCACCTATTTAAGGGGACCGCCCCGCTCCTCCAGCTGTCCAGATTTGCCTATAAATACTGGACTTTCCCTGGACTTTTTCCTTACCTTTTGCACCCTAAACCTTCTGTTCTAAATCTCCTCTAATCCTCGTAAATCCTTTGATTATATTCTCTTAAGCATTGGTTTCCAAGTGATCCAAGCTTCTACCACCCAAGTGCAAAAGAATAATACTCCTTCAACCACTAGAGAAGAAGTATTACAACTTAGTATCATCTTGCTATCTAAGTTGTTTGTGTAATCATTCATTCATTTGTGTATAAGTTGTGTATATTTGTTAGATAGGTGTGAACAAAATTGATTAGGCTAGATTAGTGTGTAAGTAGTCAAGTTGTGAAGAAGTGAAGGTGTGTAAGTAGTGAAAGTGTGAAGAAGAAGAAGAACATACAAGTAGTGCTAGGTAGTGAAGTAGGTGTGAAGCTATTGTGAAGAAGTCGTGAAGAAGTTGTGAAGAAGGTGTGTAGTTGTAGTAAAGAAGTTGTGAAGAAGTCGTGAAGAAGTCGTGAAGAAGAAGTTGTGAAGTAGTTGTGATTTAAGTTGTGAGATTGGTTCTAGTTACGATTAGAACTCGACATCTAGCTTTGTGTCGTTAAACTGGTGTAAGCGAAAGTTGTGTAAGGTTTTCTCCGCCATAAGGGAGCTTGTTGACATAGTGAAGAAAACTCTCGAGTTTGGTGCTCGGGGAGTGGAGTAGGGCAAGGAAGGTGTCCTTGTAGCCGAACCACTATAAATCTCTTGTCTCTCGGTTAGATCTTTCCATCTGTATCTTGCATTTCATTTCATTACTTTATTTGCATTGTTAAGTTAGATTTATTTATATTTGTTCATATTGTTCAAGAGTTGAGTTCACATGACACTAGAACAAAAAGTGGAATTGGTTACACCAAATATGTGTGACGATATACATATAGTCACACATGGTTTTTTTCGTGTGTGTGACTAAAGGTGGTGTGACCATAGGGTACCTACGGTCACATGTTTTGGTTCTTTTTAGTCTCACTTACAAAAGAGTAACCAAAACGTTAAAATGTGTGACTAAATAGGTACAATTTTAGTTGGATTAATCAGCTTTGTGTGACCAAAAACTCTTATAGTCACACGAAGCATTTTCTTTTTGTATATTTAGTCACATACAATTAACCATAAAGTGGTCAAAAGTGTTAATAAGTGTGACCATATGGTGTTGAAAGTGAAGAAATGTATGGTTTGTGTGACTATAGATCATCCAATTGCCACATAAATTTGGTTTTTGTGTGGCCTTTTGTACCATTTAGTTACACAAATCATGTTTCTTTTGGGTATTTAGTCACATACAATTAATCATAAAGTGGCCAAAAATGTGAATAAGTGTGACTATATGTTCTTTAAAGTGAAGAAATGTGTGGTTTGTGTGACTATTGATCATCCAATGGCCACATGAATTGTATGTTTGTGTGGCCTTTTGTTACATTTAGTCACACAAAGCATTTTTCTTTTGGGTATTTAGTCACATACAATAAATCATAAAGTGGCCAAAAGTGTGAATAAGTGTGACCATATAGTGTTTAAAGTGAAGAAATGTGTGTTTTGTGTGACTATTGATCATCCAATGGCCACATGAATTTTATTTTTGTGTGGCCTTTTGTAACATTTAGTCACACAACAAATTAAGCAAACAGTGACCAAAAGTGTTAATAAGTGTGACTATATGCATCTTTTAGTCACATTTAAAAAATCAATATATATATAAAAAATAAAATATATATCAAAACAAATTCAAATACAATAAAATTAGAATGTATATAACTAAACCAAATATAAAATTGGACCTCCTTTTATACACTAAAGAGTCCTAGTCGGCTTACAATGCTTTCCTATGTATCTATAATCTTTTCCATAAACAACTAATACATATCATAAAAAGGAGTACTAACTATATGAACCAACAATACTAACTTATAACTAACAGTATTAGCACTCTGTATGAGTAGTAGCACCCGGCACAAACACAAAGCCCGTGCTTCCAAAGTAAGATCCCACATTAGCAGTATTAGCACTCGACTCCATTCTCAACCCACGCGCCTTCTTCCGAGGTCCAACACGTTCATTCCTCGGCTGATCATCATCACCCATACCCAATTCTCCATTCACACTACCATTCTCATATTTGAGTTTCGCGTCACTAGACGACCTACTAACTTGATCCTCACTATTCTCATTACCTTCTCCATGACCCACATTCGGCGAAACTACAAATGATATCTGACACTACTAAAACTGTCAAAAACAACATACAGACTAGACCAGTAAAAAATGTAACCAAAATTGTATGAGCTTTTGACAAACCTTTCGGAGGTGAGTGTGGGAAGTCACGAGCCAGAATCAATTTCATCTGAAATACACCATTTTTGTATGGAGTACCAGCTGCATACCAGAGATACTTGGTCAGAAGTCAGAACAGTAAGTTCATATGCATACATATATAGATAGAGAGAAGGGGGCTAATGAGAACCTGGACCATCTATATCAGCATATATTGTTGAAAAATCATCATCGTTATCAGGAATGGAAATGATTGTAGGACGGCCATTGGCACCAAACTTCCAATAGGGGGTTCGATTTCTGGAAAAGCTGCACTTTGATCAGGGATAGTGCGTATTTCGTTTTTGCAAATTGAATCATAGAGCTCACACAAGAAGTCTCTTTACATTCTACATTACCTCTGGCTTACAACATTAAGCTAAAAAGTAAAATGTTTTAAGAGGTTTTTATCATATTACCTCTCGCTTTCTTGCTGATGTCGCAGTTTTAGCCTTTTAAGGTGGGCTTGAAGTTGTTCAGAAGTAGTATCACCGCATCCTCCTAAAGCTACAATCTCACTCTCAGGACATATAATCGAAGCCTTGTCATAATTTACCTGCAGGTCCAAAAATTACTTCAATACAAATAGACATGTATAAAGAGTATGTAATGATAATTATAAGCAACAGGTACCCACCTTTCGCTCATTTTCAAAACCGTGAAGACGTTCTTTTGCAGATTCAATTCCCATATGAACCCTCTCTTGCATAGCTGTTTCGTAATGACGCTTTTCCTACACAAGAAAATGGATAGTAAATTTAGTAGTTACAAATAATAAATGATGAGGAACTAGAGAAAACATCACAACAAACTAATATGTGATAAGCAGAAGAGAGGAATTACAGCATCTGCAGAGCTTAGATCCTCCTCGATCTGTGTCAACTCATGTGTTGCTTTTTCCAAAGCATTGAAGTCTCCTTTAGCCAGTTCTGTGTGTGTAAAGGGTAGAAAGAAAAGACAGCGGCAATAAATATGTATTCGGTAGAGTCTGTACACATCCAAGATGATACATATTATGGATAAAGTAAACTTACCACATAGCTTTGCAAACATGGCTTTATATTCGTTTAGTTTAGCCTCAGCTTCGTTGAATTGCTCCTGGATCTTCTCACGCAAAATCTCACTTTCATTTATATCGCTTCGTAATTTCTGGATATATAACAAATGAGTTCATTTAAAGGACAAACATAATACGATTAACTATATAGGCAAAATGGGTAAGCTGAGTAATGGGTCGAATTGGGGTCAAGTTAAGACTGGTTGTGCTGTTTGACCAGTTCCACATTTACTAGATAACTTGATTTACAACTGACCCGTTTGAGAGAGGGGAAAAAAAAAAGAGCACAGCCCGAATCCACCCATTCAAAAGTAAATGAGTTGAAAACACAACCTCCGTCGAAGGCAAAGAGAAAAAACAAATTCATAAGAAGTATATAAAACAAACTGAAATTTCGTGTTGAAGATCATCAACATTAGACTCAGATGAAGCCACGGCTTCTGCTGCTCGAGAATTCTTTAAGTCTTTAAGCTTAAGATTCTTGGACATTGCTTGCTTCTCTAAAGCCAAGCGTTGTTTCTAAATAAACAAAAAGAAAAGTAAGAAATTGGATCTTAAAAAAAACAAAAAAAAAACAGATACTAATAATAAAAATATATCAACTGGAATGTTATACTAAGCTGTAATTATATAAACACCTACTGAATTCAAGAATTGAAGATTCAGTTCAAAATTACCTTTGCCTTTTGTAGTTCATCATTAAGACCCTAAACCTGTTCTTCAAAACTCCTTTTCTTTCCCCGAATTTCTCGGGCTTGTTCTTGAAATTGTAGTGTCTCTCTTTCATAAAATTTTACAACTGACCTAGTGGAACACTTATATGCTTTATAACAAATCCTGAATCAAGGGAACATCAAAGAGAATAAGATCAAACTAATCTAACTGACACAGGCTGGATACGCTGGAAGATCAAACAAACTAAAGATTTATAATGTTGATTACTATATCTATCTACCTAGATCTACAAGTACTAATTTAGACCAAACTTGATTTACACATGCACTCTTGTTCTTTCCAATTTGCATTACTTTCCAACAAAATCCATATAGCAGCTCCTAAATAATGTATTCTTTAAATTGACACTGTTACCTAAATCAGTTCCAGAGACCAACAAGTAATTAGTGAACTAACAATATACCATACAGGATTTTAAACTATAATCTTACCTGCTAGTTTTTTTTTTTTTTTTTTTTTTTTTTTTTTTTTTTTTTTTTTTTTAAATTTAGTGCTACTCCTGCTTGGGGGTATTACAAGATATGAGCAAAACTTTCTGGTGTTGAATAGAAGATTTGATAATATGCAGAGGCAACTGCAGCAGTTTGTTCCTCGCATGTTTTTTAAGTTCGGAAGAAAATAGTCCATACATTAGCCATTTCATACAAAAAAAAGTAAATGAATGACAGAACCTCAACAAGAATCCACCAACGCTGTGCAGCACCATGCCAGCGATCTTTCCACACGAAGTCTGGAGTTATGACCAGATCTACCTGAAATTTGGAGCTGGGTATTAAAACACTGCAATTTTCTAGGTTTGTAAATACTTGTATCATTATCCAAAATTACCTTTAAAACAGTTCTTGTAATTGGACTTACTGTAGCAGACAACAAGATTGAGGGGAAAAATCCCAAATATTGCTTCACTACCTTCAAAATAAAAAGCAGCCAAAAGTCTTGAAAGTGAAATTCAGAATGCTATACAAAAATCAAAACAACAATAATAGAGTTTACCCTTCCTCCAGGAATCATATATCCAATCTCCTTCTCCATCATATCTTGAATATGATTCAAATCAATCTCTTGTTCTTCTAGCTTCCGAAGTATCTGAAACAAGATGGAGATAAATAACAAAGATTCGGCAGAAGCTGGGCAACATAGCAACCCACGTTGGCAAAGTCAGCCCATTTATGAATCTATTTATATAATCAAATCATTATGATCCTTACCATTATGAACGAAGGTTTATTGCTGCATGATTCAGCTTTAAAGAAGCCTAACTGCTCCCACCATTCATCACAGAGATTGTGGAAGCAGCGGCGGTAGTTTTTTTTATTAGAAGAATGATAGAGAGAACTGTTGACTTTTTTATGTTAGGGTTTTGTTCAATTGAAACTCAAAAGAGGTGAAAAGTGAAAAGTATCTCCCGCTAAGGAATCTCAAAATTTTGGGGAGAACATATTACGTGAGATATGAGAAAAAAGATAAAAGATGGGTGAGAGGCAATTTGATTTTGGGGAAAATTTTAGGCGGGGCTTGCGAAAAGTTGAGAGGGAAATTTTATTTTGAGAAAACTTAAGTGCGGGACATGTAAAATTAAGCATAAAGTGACCAAAAGTGTGAATAAGTGTGATCATATGATGTTTAAAGCATGCTTTTGTGGTGTATTTAGTCACATACAATTAAGCATAAAGTGACCAAAAGTGTGAATAAGTGTGACCATATGATGTTTAAAGTGAAGAAATGTTTATCTTGTGTGACTATTGATCATCCAATGGCCACATGAATTTTGTTTTTGTGTGGCCTTTGGTAGCATTTAGTCACACAAAGCATGCTTTTGGCTACACTTAAATAATGTGTGACAAACTGTTTAGTGTGACTATATGTACTGGATTTTGGCTACACTTAAATAATGTGTGACAAACTGTTTTGTGTGTCCGTATATGGCATTTGGTCACACTATTAGAAGCAAATGTGACTATAAGTTTAGTGTGACCATATATGGCATCAAGGTTACTTGTATTTGTCACACGTTCCAAATGCATATGTGACTAAATGATCTGGAACAAAATCACCAGTTACGTTTAGTCACATAAGGGTCGATTGTGTGGCAATAGAGTTCTTATGATCACACATTCGAAATGCTCATGTGTGACTAATTCGTAAATGCTGTCAATTTACCTACCTTCAGCCACACAAATATTTGAATGTGTGGTTGTTCCAAATCGACCATGTGTGACCATAGGTCGTTTTTGTACTAGTGTGAATTCGAATCTAAGTTTTTATAAGTAAATAAAGTTTTCATAATAAAATTAAAAAGACGTAAAACTATTCAACCCCCCTTCTAGTTTTCCACACCAACTAATACATAAAATACAAATTCCTAAATCAACCATTCAGTATCAACCTCATGACCAATGAACTCGAAAGTTTCGATGTTATAATCAGTATGGTATGATTATCTCAGCACAAATAAGAGAATTATTTGTAGCGAGAAGGTTGTTCACATTCCTTGTGACAAGGAAACTTTGGTCATCCGTGGTGATCAAAGTGGAACCCGATTAAATATCATCTCATGTATCAAAACCTTGAAATACGTTTAGAAAGGATGTTATGCCTTCCTAGCACACGTAACCGAAAAGAAATCCGAAGAAAGACATCTTGAAGATGTTCCCATCGCACGTGAATTTCCCGAAGTCTTTCCCGAAGACTTCCCTGGACTTCCACCAAATCGTCAAATAGAATTCCAAATTGATTTAATACCAGGAACGGCGCCAGTAGCCCACGCACCTTACAGGCTAGCACCGTCTGAGATGCAAGAGCTATCAAATCAATTACAAGAACTTTCGGACAAGGGATTTATTCGACCCAGTTCCTCACCTTGGGGAGCTCCCGTCTTGTTCGTAAAGAAGAAGGATGGATCATTACGGATGTGTATTGATTATCGTGAACTAAACAAGTTAACAATAAAGAACCGATACCCATTACCAAGAATTGACAATTTATTCGATCAGTTACAAGGTTCAACCTATTACTCAAAAATTGACCAACGATCAGGTTACCATCAAGTTAAGGTTCGTGAGGAAGATATTCCAAAAACAGCCTTTAGGACACGATATGGTCACCACGAATTCCAAGTAATGCCATTCGGGTTGACTAACGCACCGGCGGTATTCATGGATCTCATGAATCGAGTGTGTAAGCCATACCTAGACAAATTCGTGATAGTATTCATCGACGATATTCTTATCTACTCCAAAAACGAAGAAGAACACAAACAACATCTAAGAACAATTTTAGGGTTACTCAAGGAAGAGAAATTGTATGCGAAATTTTCAAAATGTGAATTTTGGATTCGTTCGGTGCAATTCCTTGGGCATGTGATTGACAACACTGGTTTACACGTCGATCCCGCTAAAATTGAAGCTATCAAAGATTGGCCAACACCTACAGAAATTCGTCAATTTCTAGGACTAGCTGGGTATTACCGAAGGTTTATCGAAGGATTTTCCTCAATAGCAAAACCTTTGACCAAGCTAACCCAGAAAAACAAGAAGTACATTTGGAACGAAGATGAAGAAGAAGCCTTCCAAACCCTCAAACAAAAACTTTGTAGTGCCCCTATTCTAGCATTGCCAGATGGGATCAAAGATTTTGTAGTCTACTGTGATGCATCGCACCAAGGTTTGGGTGCCGTGTTGATGCAACGTGAGAAAGTCATGGCTTATGCTTCACGACAACTCAAGATTCATGAAGAAAACTACACCACTCATGACTTAGAGTTAGGAGCTGTAGTCTTTGCACTAAAAATCTGGAGACACTATCTATACGGTAATAGATGTACTGTGTTCACCGATCACAAAAGTCTTCAACACATCTTGAATCAAAAAGAACTAAATATGAGGCAACGTCGATGGTTGGAATTACTAAGTGATTACAACTGCGACATTTGCTACCACCCAGGAAGGGCAAACGTAGTACCTGACGCCTTGAGCCGAAAGGAACGGGTTAAACCATTACGAGTCCGAGCCTTAGTCTTTACCATAAATTCCAATTTTCCCGCTCAAATTCTTCACGCTCAAGCTGGAGCGGTGAGACAAGAAGACATCAAAAAGGAAAAGTTAGACGGCATGATACAGAAGAAATTCGAAACCCGTTTGTTCTTAACCTTCGATGGTGATCAAAGGAATAATGGGGTGTTGAGATTGCGCCAAGCTTGTTCTTAACCTGAAAATAAGAAATACCAAAACACTACGTTAAGTGGTTGCGCAGGGGTTAGACCCTGCGAACCACCTCCGGCGTGCGAGTAAGTATGTGTAATCGTTTGAGTAGGTTGTAAATGACAAGAGTGAAGTTAACTTTGAGATAACATCAGTAAAACATACCATGGTTCTTGCCCGACTAAGCTATTTATAGGAGGGAAATAGGCCTTAGTGGGCGGTTGCACTTGTTTCAGAGATCATGGGGGCGTCCCATGATTTGTGGTAACCGCTAGGGCTTTGTAGCCCACGATCTCTACCTTGGCGGGAAAGCCTAAAGGAAGAGGAGACGTGGGTACGACCAGGTCAAAGTGATCCTCCGTTCTAGTTCCTTCGTAGGAGATACCCTGAAGGGCTTAAGGCTTCTATTCTTGTCGGAGGTAAGGCTCCAAACGCTGATGGAGGTAAGGCTCCAAACGTTGAAGTAGGCCAGGCTCCGAACGTTGACGAACGTAAGGCTCCAAACGTTGACGGAGGCCAGGCTCCGAACGCTGACGGAGGCCAGGCTCCGAACGGTGACGGAGGCCAGGCTCCGAACGGTGACGGAGGCCAGGCTCCGAACGGTGACGGAGGCCAGGCTCCGAACGTTGACGGAGGCCAGGTTCCGAACGTTGACAGAGACCAGGCTCCGAACAGTGACGGAGGCCTGGCTCTGAACCGTAACGGAGGCCAGGTTCTGAACGTTGACGGAGGCCAGGCTCCGAACGTTGACAGAGACCAGGCTCCGAACAGTGACAGAGGCCAGGCTCCGAACCGTGACGGAGGCCAGGTTCTGAACCTCGACAAAGGTTAGACACTATGAGTGCTTTGGGTGAAGATTGACCTGGGCCTTCGAAGAGAAGGCTTCGTACATGTTCAAAGGGGAGTCCTTCGACCCATTAGGAGGGTACATCATCAAGCCCCCCAGTCGAAAGTGATATATACGTACGAGTTTATATTGCATTCGACTCAAAAAACATGCTACACGCTATCCCTTTCGTCACAAATTCATCACTTGAGTATTCCAACTCCCTTCGCATCTCCGCATTCCTAACTTGCCTTTTGCGAGTCCTTAAGAGGGATTCCAACGCTTTGTGATTGGCTGATGTCGAAGCATGATGGTTGGGTGTTACTTCTGGGTGAGAACGTGTGGTGAACGTGAAAGCGGTTATTGGGGAGAAGTTGTTGGAGTTGTTGATTGGGATTGGTGTTAAGGTCGAGAGAACCGGTGGGGGAGTATCTTCTCTTCCTTGATCCATGCCGGATGTATAGTGAAAGTAGTTCCAACTGGTTATAAGCTTGGAAATAACGTGACCAATTGTAGCGGTCCCACGGATGGCGCCACTGATTGAACAAATAATTGCACAACCAAGCCTTCGATGGTGATCAAAGGAATAATGGGGTGTTGAGATTGCGCCAAGCTTGTTCTTAACCTGAAAATAAGAAATACCAAAACACTACGTTAAGTGATTGCGCAGGGGTTGGACCCTGCGAACCACCTCCGGCGTGCGAGTAAGTATGTGTAATCGTTTGAGTAGGTTGTAAATGACAAGAGTGAAGTTAACTTTGAGATAACATCAGTAAAACATACCATGTTTCTTGCCCGACTAAGCTATTTATAGGAGGGAAATAGGCCTTAGTGGGCGGTTGCACTTGTTTCGGAGATCATGGGGGCGTCCCATGATTTGTGGTAACCGTTAGGGCTTTGTAGCCCACGATCTCTACCTTGGCGGAAAAGCCTAAATGAAGAGGAGACGTGGGTACGACCAGGTCAAAGTGATCCTCCGTTCTAGTTCCTTCGTAGGAGATACCCCGAAGGGCTTAAGGCTTCTATTCTTGTCGGAGGTAAGGCTCCAAACGTTGATGGAGGTAAGGCTCCAAACGTTGAAGGAGGCCAGGCTCCGAACGTTGACGAAAGTAAGGCTCTAAACGTTGGCGGAGGCCAGGCTCCGAACGGTGACGGAGGCCAGGCTCCGAACGGTGACGGAGGCCAGGCTCCGAACGTTGACGGAGGCCAGGTTCCGAACGTTGACAGAGACCAGGCTCCGAACAGTGACGGAGGCCTGGCTTTGAACCGTAACGGAGGCCAGGTTCTGAACGTTGACGGAGGCCAGGCTCCGAACGTTGACAGAGACCAGGCTCCGAACAGTGACAGAGGTCAGGCTCCGAACCGTGACGGAGGCCAGGTTCTGAACCTCGACAAAGGTTAGACACTATGAGTGCTTTGGGTGAAGATTGACCTGGGCCTTCGAAGAGAAGGCTTCGTACAGGTTCAAAGGGGAGTCCTTCGACCCGTTAGGAGGGTACATCATCAGTGGCCTACGAGACTTGATCATGCACGAATCCCATAAATCTAAATATTCCGTACATCCAGGATCTGATAAGATGTATCAAGACCTTAAACAACTCTATTGGTGGCCAAACATGAAATCCGATATTGCAACATACGTTGGCAAATGTCTTACATGCTCCAAAGTAAAAGCCGAACATCAAAAGCCATCCGGTCCATTACAACTACCAGAGATTCCTATGTGGAAATGGGAACGAATTACAATGGACTTCATTACCAAGCTTCCAAAAACATCAAGCGGTTATGACTCCATCTGGGTCATAGTTGATCGTCTCATAAAGTTCGAACACTTTTTACAAATTAAAGAGACATACAAAATGGATCAGTTAACCAGACTGTACATAAAAGAAGTAGTCTCGAGACATGGTGCACCAATATCTATCATATCTGACCGAGACGGCAGATTCATCTCAAACTTCTGGCAGTCACTCCAAAACGCCTTTGGAACGCAGCTAGACATGAGTACAGCGTATCACCCTCTGACCGATGGTCAGAGTGAACGAACCATTCAAATGTTGGAAGACATGCTTCGAGCTTGTATAATCGACTTTGGAAAAAGATGGGATACTCACCTGCCATTAGTCGAATTCTCCTACAACAACAGTTATCACGCAAGTATCAAGGCAACGCCATTTGAGGCGCTTTACGGACGAAAGTGTCGTTCACCTGCCTGTTGGGCCGAAGTGGGAGATGTTCAACTCACTGGTCCAGAACTCATTCGTGAAACAACGGAGAAGATTGTACAAATCAGAAATCGACTTCAAGCCGCAAGAGATCGACAGAAAAGTTATGCCGACACACGACGCAGACCCCTAGAATTCTTAGTCGATGATAGGGTTGTGCTAAAAGTATCGCCTTGGAAAAGCTTAATACGATTCGGTGAACGAGGAAAACTAAACCCCACTTTTCATGTATCTAATCTAAAAGAAATGCTTATCAGACGAATCACTCGTTATTCCACTCGATGAAATCCAACTCAATGATGATCTTCAATTCATCGAGGAACCAGTAGAAATCATGGACCAAGAGGTCAAACAACTCAAACAAAGCCGAATTCCAATTGTCAAAGTTCGTTGGAACTCACGACGTGATCCAGAATACACATGGGAACGAGGGGACCAAATACGTCAAAAATACCCATATCTCTTTACCAACAATGCTTCTACACCCAGCGCAAAATGGTCTCATTTATTTCCCAAACATTGTGAGTTACACAATGGTCTCATTTATTTCTCAGACATTGTGAGTTACACAATGTTCTCATTTATTTCCCAGACATTGTGAGTTACACAATGGCCTCATTTATTTCCCAGACATTGTGAGTTACACAATGACCTCATTTATTTCTCAGACATTGTGAGTTACACAATGGTCTCATTTATTTCCCAGACATTGTGAGTTACACAATGGTCTCATTTATTTCTCAGACATTGTGAGTTGCACAATGATCTCTTTTATTTCTCAGGCATTGTGAGTTGCACAATGGTCTATCCTATTCCTCAAACATTGTAAGTCCTACAGTGGTCTCTGTTACATCCTCAGACACTGTGAGTGATACAGTGGTCTCGATTACATCCATAGACACTGTAAATAAAACAACGGTCTCATTTACTCCCATACATTGTGAGTTACACAATCGTCTCCCCTATTCTCAAACCATGTACTCACCAACTACATTAAACACCAAGGATCATGTTATGTTGGGAGCAGTCACCTGTATGTTTTATGAAAAACAAACTTTTCACTCATATCCTTAAAGCAAATTTCGTGTAAGTATAAGCAATTCACGAGTATTCGTACAATCAAGAACCACAATTAATCAAACTCTTACTCTACATTTCCCACAAAAAAGTCAGCCTCATCCTACGCCATACCCCAAAACAACGAATCAAAGTACATCGCTAGCTACCTTAGAAACTATTCGCCACAAGTAACCACACCTTTTCACCAAAACCACTCCAACTCCTAACACAAATTGATCTCCGAGACGGAGCTCTCTTAAGGGGTGGAGACTGTAACAATTCGTATTTCAGGTTAATTTCTGTTCCCGAAATTTTACAATTCATTTTACTATTCACTTGCACTATTCATTCCCAAAATATTTATTTCATATTCTCATAAGTTAAATTATTTCCATGATAAAGTGAAAGTTTGACGCTCATCGGGTCATTTTCGCAAAAGTTAAGAAACTATACGTTGGTTTAAACGTCGTTTAAACATCCTGCGAACAACGAAAACCAACTACGACAATTTTCCTCGCATCGGATTAATTCTTAGTACACTCACAATCAATTAGAGAATTTTTGATAATTAAGTTAAAATGTTACCAAATAGACCCTGTGTCTTACAGAACTAAACTTGCGTTTTAAGCACTTTTACTTATCCGCAACCTTAGCCTATACCTGCACCATATTTTCTAACATAGTGAGACGTTTTGCTCCGTACCAGGGAGTCTTTAGAACGCTCCGAACAAGGAAGACTTTATATTGCTGCTCCGTAGACAGGGGAGACTTTATATTGTTGCTCCGTAGACAGGGGAGACTTTATATTGGGTGCGTACGGCACATTAAGTTTGATACAAGCTATAAGTTCATATTTAAGTTCAAGAGTTTAAAATCAAGTTCAAGGGTTCAAATCAAGTTTAAGAGTTCATAATCAAGTTCAAAGGTTCAAATCAAGTTTAAGAGTTTAAAGTCAATTCAAAGTCGTCAAATGGTTCAAATGATAGTGTTCATAAAAGAATAGTCAATTTAGTCAAATATTATTAATTACTCACAAGCATAAATGGTGAAACAAAAGTTTAACAAGTTCATAATAGTTCCAACAATATAGTTTAAGTATAGAAAAGTTTAGAGTATTTGTGAAAATAAAAACAAGTATTTGAGCATGTATCTCCCCCAAATAGTTTAAAAAGTAATTAAATGAGTAAAAGTGGGGCTATGACTCACCTCATAATAACTGATAAATGATTCTTGCAAATTTGGGCAGCACTTCTGCATCTAAATTCAAGAAATCCATCTCCTAATTTATAAAACCTCTAAATCACCTCAAATCAACCCCAAAACTATCTTAATCGCTCCAATATTAAAAACCCTTCCTTAGAATTTACCGATCTATCATCGCAAATGTTTAAAAAATTTCCCCGAGATCCACAGCTCCTATCTACCATTGTGTAGCTCCTAATCCAACAGCAGAAACATAAAATAAACTTAATTTTTATGTAGAGAATACTTATGCCATCAACTTATCTGTATAACTCGTAACTAGAAAATCAAGTATGGAGAATGTATGGAGGGTTGAAGGGGGCGGCACCAAGGAGGAGGAGGAGGGAGACGACCCGTAGAACACCAAATAAGCAATACCCGAACATCTTCTTCTTCTTTTCTTCTCTGGCCGAAAATAGGGGGAGTGTGTGTGTTTTTATGAAATAAAATGAACTATTTTTCTTTCTATTTATAGTAAAATTTTCAGAAAATATCTAGATATTTTTTATGAATAGTGTTTAGATATTTATAAATAGTAACTAGATATTTATATATTAGCAGTACATAGTATATTGTTTGTATGAAAATTGTGTGAAAAGCGTTTATTTATAGTTGTAAAATTTAATTTACGTGAAAATAGTAAATAATAAAAATGTTGTAAATAGTAACGCGTGAATGGTAATTTTCGAGAAAAGTTTCAATTTTAAATACTGACCCAAAATACGATAAATAGTAAAAATGAATAGTGAAAATGAGTAGTGATTGTGAATAGTGAAATCCCGATGATAAGCAGTTTCACATACCACCACATAAGCAGTTTCACATAAAAGATCAAAAAGATCAAAAATGCTTAAACCACCACATAAGCAGTTAAACATAAGTATTTTCACATAAAAATATGGATCTTAGCAAAGTTACATTCACAAGTTTTCCCATAAGCACTTTCACATAAGCAGTTTCACATAAAAGAAACCACCATCAGAACCAAGAAACCACCATCAGAACCATCAATCAGAACCAAGAACCACCAACATAAAAATGCTTAAACCACCATCAGAACCAACATAAGCACTTTCACATAAGCAGTTTCACATAAAAATGCTTAAACCACCATCAGAACCAACATAAGCACTTTCACATAAGCACTTTCACATAAGCAGTTTCACATAAAAATGCTTAAACCACCATCAGAACCAAGAAACCACCATCAGAACCAAGAACCATAAACATCAGAACCAAGAACCACTAACATCATAACCAAGAACCACCACCATCAGAACCAAGAACCACCAACATAACCATCAATTATGTGAAACCACCAACATATAGGGGGGTTAGAATAACTCGACCATTTTTTTAGATCTAACCACCATCAGAACCAAGCATCATCAGTTTTAGATCTAAAAAGGGTCGAGTTTTAGATCTAAAAAGATCTAACCACCATCAGAACCACCAATTTGTTTAGATCTAAAAAGATTTAACCAAAAAAAGTATCATCAGTTTTAGATCTAAAAAGATCTAACCAAAAAAAGTACCAAGAAACCGTGTCTCACATAAACCACCAAAGGATCATCAGTTTTTGATCTAAAAAGATCTAAAAAAAAGTAAAACCGCGTAAACCATACCAATACCACCACCACCCACAGACTTGCCCTTATCCCACCCCAACCCCATCCCATCTATATTGTCTCACCATCAATAAACCACCAAGAACAGGGACGAGTTATTCTAACCACCCCATATCTACAAAGGAAACCACCATCCTACCTAAACCACCTTAAAAAGCAGTTTACGATGAGAAGCGGTTTTATGAGAAAGAGAGAGAAGCAGTTTTGTGAGAGAGTGACATGATGGGATTTGCGAGTGAGAGAGAGAGTCAGACTGGGGTGGGGATGGGATAAGGGAAAAGTGTGTGAGATGGGATGGGATAAGGGGCAAGTATGTGGGTGTGGGTGGTATAAGGGAAGTCTTTGGGTGGGTATTGGTATGGTTTACGCGGTTTTACTTTTAATTTATTTATTTATTTATTTTTTATTTTATTTTTTTCTAAGACAATGTTAAAAAAAAGAAAAAAAAAGTTGTAAAAAAAATTTTGAAAAAAAAAGTTGTTAAAAAAAATAAAAGTTGTAAAAGTTAAAAAAAAAAATAAAGTAATTTGTTAAAAAAAATAAAAGTTGTAAAAGTTGTAATGTATTTTCAGATGTTCAGTTCTCCCGAGCAACAAACTGATTGGGTGCAAAATATAGCTCGAGGGATCGGTTTTGTTATTGTTAAAAAAAGAAACAAATTAGAGAAGGGGTATTTGTACGCAATCATTTATGGGTGTTCAAAGGGTGGGAAGTATGAACGTGAAAGTTTAGAAGATGAAATTATACGGCAAACCAGTACCTCTAAAACCGATTGTCCATTCAAATTAGTGGCGAAATATTCTAAAACACAAGATTTTTGGAGGTTGAGGGTGAAGTGTGATAGGCATAATCATGATTTTGCAGAGTCGTTGCATGGTTTCCCATATGCAACAAGATTAAAGGATGATGAGTTCACCGAAGAAGCACAAATTCAAGATCTACAAAAGTCCCGGACTTGAACAAACAACCTGCGAGACATAGTTCTTACATGGGTCCTAGAGTTGAACAGAGTATAAGACACGGGTTATACGTTGGAGATGCAGTGTAAAACCCTAAAATCTAAAATGAGCAAAAAGACCAAAATGCCCCTGCTAGTTTAAAATTTAATTAAAAGCTTATAATGTATCAAATAAATTCCAAACTTCTGGCAATGCACATGTTATGATCCCAAATAATTTTGACAATCTCATTTAACATTTATACAAGTGGCAAAATGACTAAACTACCCCTATTAGTGCCGAATGGATAATATCTAGATTTATTATAATTTAAAATGTATTAAGATGTGTAATTATGGAAGATAAGCAATCAAATATTTTTCCCAACCAAAATTTCCGAAAAATCTGGTCAACCTCCCCTCCTATGACTCGGCATCCTCTATTAAACACTAATCCACATTTTGTTTATCACAAACCCTAATTGCCGATTAGAAAGAAAAACACAAAGAAATCCTTTAAGCCTCCATTCGATCCACAAAAATTACCAAGGAATTTTTCTGAGTTCAAAAACAATTCAAGGAGTCCTAGAAAAATCGTGTGGAGTCCATTTGTTGCCCGATTCAATTGTGGTGGAATTATTTCTATCGCTAGACCACTTTTAAGGTAATTTCGTTATAAATTCAACAAAGCTTTGTAAAATTCGATTCTCATTTTTCCTGGAGTTCTTACATCATATGTGACCTATGAAAATTGGTTTCAAGATTTTTAGATCGTTCGTGAAGCTGTGGTGAATTTCGTTAGTTTTGGCCTATACGCGTGAGAAAGAATTCGTGCTAGCCATTCCTCACGTTCTAAATTCGGTTTGATATTTTTCCTGAGTCTCTTATGATCCTAGAACACCAAATAAAATGATTATAACATGTCATGCATGATCTACGAATTATTTGCTAATTAAATCAATAAAACATGTGTAAATTATAAAATATAGCATGCGGATTTTTAAGGCTTTGAACTTATTTTATTCTTGTGTAATATAATCATTTATGACCTGGGAAAATATTGGAAGAATTATCATGGCTTGAATCTTGAGTTTCGAATTTATTTAGTTAACCGGATTTTAAATAAATCGTGTAAAAAGAAAAGAAAATACATGCGAATTAATTTTGAGAATTAGGGTTTGTTATTGTGATCTTGAATAGTGTTTAATAATGAGGTAATGATTAGAATTGAGTAGGGATCGATTAGGGTTTCATTTTGTGAAGAAATGTAATTAACGATTTGAAATTTAATGAAAAGGGGGTGTTTTGTCAATATTAAAACTCTTGGGCTATTTTTGTCATGTTCTATAAATCATGTGTGACTTGTAAAAATTATAAAATGAAGGGTCTATATGTAAAATTTATGAGAAAATGAATTTAGTTATATTTATTAATTCGAATTGGAAATTTAATAAAAACAAGGACTAAACATGTAATTTCTGAAAAGTTGAGGTCGAATTGTGTTATTAATGATATTCAGGGACTAAGGTGAAAATTTGGAGATTTATTGGACTAATATGTAATTATTATTAATTAAGGATTTAAATGTAAATTCTAAGGACTTAATATGTAACTTTATTAAATGGAGGGACCTAATGTGTAAATATGGAATAATTAAAGGTCTGATTTTATAACTCACTAAAATAAGTGTTCATGGAGTAATTTTGATAAAATAAGGGGCTAATGTGTAACTATGAATAATTGAAGGGTTAAAGTGTAACTTTTGTAACTAAAGGGTGTAAAATGTAAATTGTGAAAACCTGAGGACCAAAGGTGTAAATATGATAAAGATACTTTATTTCCAGCAAATATTGACCTAATTAAGCTATGTACTAAATATTTCTAAAAGTGGAAACCTTCTAATTATGGAAACTTTCTAAAAGGGGAAACTTACTAAAAAGGGAAAGTTACTTAAAATGGAAAGATGATTAATTAAGAATGATTTGTAATCCCCTTCTACTCCTCTAGGTGTGAAGAAGGAGAGACTTTGAGCTTTCCCCCATTTCTGTGCTTGTTTCTATTTTGCTTTCGACATAAGGTACGGATACTCTACCCTTTTATGAAAGGGTGTCTTATCACCTATGCTTCGATGTTGAGTTATGAACCTTTGCTATGACCCTTTTTGCTATGAACCTTTTGATATGAACCTTTTCATATGACTTTGAGTTTCACTTTTGACATGACCTTGAGATATGCTTTGATATGACCTTGAGATGAACCCGTTTGCATGATTTTGAGACCTGACTCTTAGTTTGATACCCGAGCCACCTTTTGTTTCCTAGCCAGGAAGGTAACCTGGCCATGTCTGTGATGCACCACTGGCATGACTCCTGTGTGGGGGAGTGATTTCTCACGCCGTCCCTTTTTATATTATGATATGGCCATTATGATTCTGAGATTATGATTTTGAGATGACTTTGAGTGGGGGCGTATGGATTGCAATCCTAGGCATGTATGTTTAGTGGATTTAACTATGACTTTGAGTATGACTTTGAGGTGACTGGTGCATGTGTGCTATACACGCCTTTCACATTTATGGGAGCTGATCACTCCACCCCTTTTGATACATGAGGACACCCCTCATATTATCTGGTTGCCTGAGAGGTATCCCCTCTGATTGTGAGATCTTGACTTTGAGTATTATGATGTTGAGATATGACTTTGAGTATGGGCTCGTGGTGGATGACTATCCTATATACCTTCTATTTCTTCTTGCATTGATTATACTTTATGACATTCCCCTTTGTTTCATTATATTTCTGCTTCGTTATCTTTGCTTGTTATTATGTATCTGTTCACTGAGCTTTGTAAGCTCAGCCGCACGTTTTCTTTTCCGTGTGCGGCAGGTATCTAGCTGGGAGATGGATTTATGCTTGGGATGAGAGTTAGTGGGAGTTTTTGCCTTAGATGATGTCCTACCCTAGTCTTACCATTTAATTCAGTATTTTGATATTGGATCTATTTCGTTATGTATTTCCTTGGGATTATTTATTTCTTTCATTTGAGACTTATGTATTGAATTCCAGTCATGTTGACTTGGATTATTTAATGATTATGTTTATTGGCTTCCGCTGTGATTATGTATGTATGCTTTGATTTGTCACCATAATGTGATGCTTCTACCCTTGCCGGGTTGGGGTGTTACATGCAGCTAGCGAGTATTTGATTGAGCAGATTCCAGAGCTTTTCCGTCGATACATCATAAGTATTTATAATGTGTGAGGTGATGGAAATTGTGGGTTTCGGTGCGTTGCCCACGGTATTGGTCAACACGAAGAAAGGTGGCGCGATGTTCGAATGTGGTTATTGCAAGAGTTAGACATTAATCGTGCCTTTTACATAAGTATGTGGTGGCAAAATGACTATGACCATCTTCGAAGATAAGTAGACTGATTTATGTTGTAAATAATTTTACCGACAAAACATTGTAAATGATTACTGATTTATGTTGTAAATAATTATACCGACAAAATATAGTGAACGATTACTGTCAATATGTTGTAAATAACTGTTTGTGTTATTTAAATTAAAAATACATTACTGATTTATGTTGTAAATTATTATACAAATTCTTTGGCCAGGTGTAACAAAATAATCCTTTCTTGTGTCGCTGTCGGAGAGGATTGATTATAGAAAGGACATCCCGTAGAGACACTACTTATGGTCAACCGTATTATGCATGTCCTTTTTCAGTGGTAAATAATCACACGTTTGCTTAGTTATGTAAATTATTTGTTTGTTAAGAATACATTTCTTATAATTTTCTTAACATGTAACAGCCAGGAACAGATGACTATGGGTGTGTATACTTTATGTGGAAGGATGCTTTTCAAAACAAGTAATTTAGTCAAGCCTCTTCTTCAACGCAGTGCTCAAACTGCGTAGCTAAAGATAATAAGATTGACAAGCAAGATAATAAGATTGACAAGCTTGAAACAAGAAACAAGATTTTTTTTTTTTTTTTTTTTTTTTTTTTTTTTTTTTTTTTTGAACATTCGACTTTTATTGATATAAAAGAGCTAGCGAGAAGCTAGAAATACAAGTGGAAACAAAAGAAAGTAGAAAACATAAAAACAGAGCAGGGATTAAAAGGTAAAGCTACACCATTTGTGCCAATCGATCTCATGTTTGGGGTATCTATTAGACAGCCATAGGAAACTAAGAAACTTGAGCTCCTTGACAGCAAAACGAAAGGATGGGGCCTTGTTCGAGAAGATGCAATCATTCCTCATCTTCCATATGATCCAACAGTAGGCGAGAATGATAAGGTTAACAAATTTCCTCTTTTTCGGATCAATATGCTGATTGTTATGCACACCAAATAGATCTCTTATCCAGGCCGGTTTCATCATTGGGAGTTTGCACCAAGATAGGATGAACGTCCACAGGGAGTTGGCGAATGAGCAGTAGAGAAAGAGATGGTTCGCTGATTCATCCTGGTTGTTACAAAGCCGACAAACGGTTGACGTTATCTGGATGTTTCGCTTGATCAGACAATCTGCAGTTGGTAGTCGATTTAGTTCCATTCTCCAGCACATAATGTTTATCTTCAAGGGCGCAATTCGATTCCAGGGAAATAGCCAATTTTGCGGTCCATGGGTTGCATTATCTAACTTCTGTCTCAGTGACTTGGTAGTGAAACAACCACTCGGATCATGAGTCCACACCCAAGAATCTTCTATATTTGTAAGAGTACACTTTGAAACCAGGGACATCAGTGAATGTAGTTGAGAAACTTCAGTAGACGAATTAAGCGGTCTCGACCATTGCCACACCCATTGGAAAGGAAGTCTTGTGCCAGTACACTTCTCGTTAACGTAGCATCCTTTGTGTTTTTCCAAGCTGAACAAATCAGGGAAAGTCAGGTAGAGAGGCTTGCTGTCAATCCAGGCATCTAACCAAAACCGGATCCTGTTTCCTTTGCCAACACAACCTGTAATCATATCTTCCAGAGAAATATTAAGGGGAATCAAGTGGGAGTTTAGCTTTGCAATCGTCTTCCAAACTCCCACAAGATCGTTTTTAAGGGGGACCGGTGAACATTTTCGTTTTGAGCAATGTAAAGCAGTGATGACCCGCCCCCACAGACTGTTTGGGTCATGGCGCAAGCGCCACCACCATTTGGCAAGTAAAGATAGATTTTTTGATTGTAAACAACCTAAACCCAACCCACCCGCCTTAACCGGTGCAATAACTAAGTCCCAAGCTACCCATGGAATTTTTTTTCGCGAAGAAGTACCCCCCCAAAAGAATGACCTACGTATGAATTCTAGTTTAGATAAAACACTTACCGGGGCCTTATACAAGGAGAAGTAGTAGGCTGGGAGACTGTCAAGCACGGATCGGATGAGCATAATTCTACCACCAAGGGATAGGGTGGATGCTTTCCACTGAGAAAGACGGTTTTCAAAGGTTCGAATGACAGGTGACCAATTCTTGATCAAGTTCATATTAGCACCCACAATCAGGCCAAGGTAGGACATGGGGAATTGGCCTAACTTACAATTTAGTATACTGGTGGACATGGTGATGGATTCGGCTGGTAGGTTGAGGCCGAAAAAACTGGACTTGTGTAGGTTAATTTTTAGACCAGAGACTAAATGAAAACACCTCATGATTCTCGAGATGTTTGAGATATGGGTTGAGGACCATGAGCCAATAAGGATAGCATCATCATAATACATAAAGTGGGAGATATTTGGGCCGAAGTTGGGTAGGGTTTAATGTGTTAATGTTAACGTGTTATTGTTGTTGTTTAATTGAATAATAACAGTTGTTTTGTAGTTGTTTAATGTGTTAATGTTAACGTGTTATTGTTGTTGTTTAATTAAATAGAAACATATTAGATGAATACAAATAACATAATAAATAAATACAAAAAAAAACATTAAAAAAAATAATAAAAATAATAATAAAAAAATACAAAATACACCCTACTAACTAAAGGGTGTTCTTTGTATAAACAGGGGGGTTCAGTTTAAGTCGTCCCTTCTCCGTTACGAAATATCGAGTTCAATCAACAAATATTGGTGTCCGTACATTCCGTGGGATGGAAATCGAGTGAGAAACACGTGTACGGATACAAAGCCGGAAGTTTTCTTTATCCGCTTGTCGGCCACTCTATAAAATCTACTTACTATTTTTGTCAGCCTTATTTGGTTCTCCTTCTGCCACGTTGCTATATCTCATTGGTCATTTCCATCATTGTGCAGTACAACTATACACATATTTGACAATTCATTTCATACGTGCCTCCATTTGTGCGCATTCATGTATGGGTATGTTTGGCACAAGTAGGAGCTGGAGTGGATCGCTGGAGCGGGTTGCTGGAGCTGGTTGCTGGAGCAGGTGGCAGGAGTTTTTTTTTACATGCTAGTACAACTAGCATTTCATTTAGTAGCTTATTTTTTTAACAAGCTCCTTCAAGCCGTGTCAGCCAAACAAGACTTATTTTCAATGATAGCTTATTTTTTAAAAAAAATAAGTTCATGCTACGATAAGCTCTGATAAGCTCGTGGGCCAAACATAGCCTATGTCTTTGTCTAAAATTGATTTTTAATAGTTATTAGGGTAGAGGATGCAGTAATAGGTTTTCTTTTGGCACATCAGTTTAGTATCAATTTTTTTTCTCTTCAAAACATTTTCCTTCAACTTTTTCTCAATAATTGCGGCACCCTCTCTCTATTCCATTAATTTTTTTTTCTATTTTTTATCACTTAAAAATACCCCCACAACATAAATATCCACTTATAATACACCCAACAAATAAAAATATTATTTCTCTTTCCTTCTTATGTGTGAAAATGTAGCGGAACTTAACTCCCGTGAATGAAAAAAAGGCCATTTCCTTGTGTGGGGCTTTTTTCCTTTCCTTCAAGGAAAGTGGCTTCTTTCTCCTTTTTTTTCACCTTGTGCATTACCGGATAAAAAACCAAAAAGAACTTAAGGATTTACAAAAATATATATTTTTTACAAGTTTGTAAGTCTTTTTTTTAAGTACCTGAATTCTTTTTATGTCTTCTTATCCTATGCCCCTAGGACACAAGATAGAAAAACCTTTGTCTTAATGGTATACGAATGACGTGCTAATTAAGATGTTACTCCCTTCGTGTAACACCCCCAAAATCAGGATTTGCGGAAGCATATGTTGATGCAAATAATGTTCTAAAAACGTTATTTATATCTTTCGATTACTTCACGTTTTGAGGATGACAAAATGTGAAATCACGTTACGTTAAAATTAATGTAAACAAGTTTTTAATCGGAAGATCCCGTTTCTACGCAAAACACTCTAGAACAAATTTACAACTCGACAAATGATCAAAGAAGTGAATTTGTGTTTTATGACTTCACATTTTAATGTGACAAAACATTTTTTCAAAAATACACATGACAAATTATTTTTGAATAATTAAGAAATGTTTTAATGGAAAAATATGTTTAAAAATCATAACAGCTATTTTTCCCCCCAAAATCAGCTCCAAACTTCCCCAAATAAGTTTTCACCAGAAAAGACAAAAAATGGAGCGTCTTTGTCTAGGACGGCTCCACGGTTCCACTAAATTTAGTGGAGCCGTGGGTCATTTAGTGGAGCCGTCCCACTGTAACGTTCAAATTTTTTCTGCCTATAAATACCAACCCACTTCGCAGTTTTTAGGCATCCTTTCACACACAAAACTTTCTGAGTTCAATACTCTCTTCACACTTTCTTTCTTTGATCATTTAGATTAGTTTTTCTTTTGTTCAAGAGTGATCCTATCATCCCATCAAGTGATCCTCTTCATTCCTATTCAATAGCAAGAGAAGAACACAAAGTATCCAAGAAGATACAAAGTGTTATCATTCCTCTTCAAGTGCAAGAGAAGAGCTCAAAGTATCCAAAAAGATACAAGAGTTATAGTTGTTAGGTTTATTGTAACATTCGTTACATCCTTGTTGTATCATAGTATACATCAAGTTTATTTTCTTTTTATGAGAGTGTGAGTAAAGATCATTGTGATCTTAAGAGATAGTGAAGATCTCTTGAAGCCATTGGGCTTGTGTGATTGATCAAAGGATCTAGAGTAGATAGAATAGGTTGAGTGTAGTGAGAGTTGATCATTGTGATCGTGTTGAGATCTTGGTGATCTCTTGAAGCCATTGGGCTTGGGTGATTGGTCAAGTGGACCTTGGTAGATTGGTGCTAGCTAAGATTAGCACTCGACATCTAGCTTAGTGTCGCTAATAGGATAAGCGACGTGTACGGTTTTCTCCGCCTGAAGGGAGGTTGTTGACATAGTGTTTGAAACTCTCGAGTGTGGTACTCGGGGAGTGGAGTAGGGCGAAGAAGAGCTTCGTAGCCGAACCACTATAAATCCTTTGTCTCGGTTTGATCTTTCCAACTCTACTCTTTACTTTCATTATTTAGTATTAGTTAGTTTAGTGTGTAGTTCATATTGGTGTTGATTGATTACACATAAAGTTCGAATCAAAGTTTCCAATAACAAAGTTTTTAAGAAGATTTAAAAGAACTTAAAAACCGGTAAAACTATTCAACCCCCCCCCCCTTTTAGTTTCCCACAACATACATATTTAGGTGCAACTAAATCGATAATCACAACACAAATATATAGAGAACGGATTAAAATCCGTTTTAAAATAGCTTACATTTCAAAAGTTAATTGTAATACATAAAGTTCAATTCAATTAAAACAAAGCCCATTTAACATGACTGTCACAAATCAGAGTTTAACGCATAAGCAAAAACATTTCTAGAAGTTTATGACCAATGCCATGCCCTGCCTTCAATGAATACATTCTCAAACACCTGAGAAAAACATGCTAAAAGCCAGCTAACGCTAGTAAGTTCATAGGTTTAAAGTAAATAAGCACATATGGACCATAACAAATAATTCAGCAATCACACTCATTATGTATGCTAACACTAAGCTCATCCAACTGAAACTAGACAAACAATATGCCAAGCTGGCATAGCAAACAAAGGGTGCCCGCGAGTGTTAATCCCCAGACACTCGACAAAATCTGACATGGTATACGTTCGCATTGACCTGCCGGGCCAACCGTACGGGGGAGTCACCCCCAATAGATCTATTTATATCATACGCGCTTCCCAGCAGGAATTGACGGTTGATAATAGTGGGCGCAATGTGTTAGGTCACAAATCTATCACATAAGCTTACTAGATCTAGAGAGAGAAAGAATAGAAGGAACATGTAAATGAATAATGAACTTTGATTAACAATGAACCAACACCCTCTCCCTTCAAGGGAGGGGGTATTTATAGTGTTTACATATGTAGGGGCGTTGCCCTAATAGAAATGATAAATAAAAAGCTACGGCCCATGGGCCTTCTACATAGGCCGAACCTTAATAACTAACATAAATGCCTAAATAATAAAGCAACCTATTACATAAAATATGACCGATACTTGATAATATATAATGTGTTCCCAACAATCTCCCCTTAAGTATTGGTCATCAAGGTTGCTTGACGTCTTCTTTGCTTCATTGGCTTCGACGTCTTTCGTATCTTTGTTCTTTTGTTCTTGTTGTGAGTGATATGGTAATGTCATCATCTGCCTTCCACCAACGTTCTTTAATCACGGTGTCTTTACGTCTTTTCCACCATGCTCATACTTCGTAATTCTTACTTTTTAACTTCAATATTTGACTTTTGAACTTTTACTTTGCTTTGATCTTTGTGAGAATTTCCTCCGTGATGTTCGCATGAGCATGATGGCAATGGTGGTGGTGGAACTCCTGGTCTCCATGATTACCTGCAAGTAAACAGTTAGCAACAAATCATCCAACACTTACAGGTTCGGACTTCGAGATCGTCAACAGCATAGTGTGAAGACTTTCTCTAATCCTTGCTAAGGCCGTTCCTGAACCGGATGCCCCCGAAAGAGCTAACTCAGATACACCGAAGTGTATCAACGATTCATATAATAACCTAAAACGTGGGTTCTAAAAACCCGTTACTAAGTTAAGCATTAAACCCGAACACAAGTAAATTAACTAGAAGTTGTACCATGTGAATTACAAAATATAAACTCCCATAACCTAAGTACTATAAGATCGACACATTTATGATAAAACTAGTACCATATCACACGACATATAGAAGGCCAAAAAGAATTAAAATTTGTACACAACTTGGTCTAAGAAATGTCTAGAACTCATTTTAAATTTGAAATGATAAACTTGGTCATCTATCCTCCCCAATGCTCGGCCTGTTCTCCCCTATAATTCCCTCCTCCTACTCATTCTTCCCAACCGAATTTACACCTTCAAAGTTCACACAAAACCCTAATAACAAACCTAAGTGGCGGCAGTGGTGTATTCTTCATTCCTTTGGGCAAATGGTGTTTCAAAGGAGGTGTCAAGAGGCGTACAAGGGTATTAACAGGAGGGTGTTTGATCGTAGCAATAGTGGAGGTTCGAATAGGGTTATATTGGGTTCGATTTCTGGTCCTTTTTTACCTCGTTTTGTTCTTCCAATTCGACACCAAGGTATCACCCTTTGTTCTTGTTTTCCTCTCGGCATGAGCACATGATCTGTAATAATGGTAACCTAAAACTGAGCTAAGATCGAATAAAAAAAAGAAGAAGAATGCGAATGATAAGTCATTTGTCGCATAAAATGAAGAGGAATACTAATGCATGAAATAATGAAATTGTTATGTTAATTTAAAGCCTTAATCTGCTACATAATTTAGTATATATACAAGTCATGAACCTGATTTTGGAGACATGTAATTGATCACTAAAATACCACTCTAAATCTGGAATGAGAGTCACATAAAATGATGAAATGGTATGTCGATATAAGGGTCTTTCATGGCTTGTAAAATCTGAACCAAACACGATTGTATGGTCTATTTGTACGCTTGTTTTGATCATTTAAATACCTTCTATAACCTGATTAAATGTTGCATGAAATGATGTCTATATACATGTCGAATCAGGGCTTTAATTGGCTATTAAAATCAGAGGTGCATGCGTGTTAAACTAAACTTGTGTGTGGCTTAAAACCGGGAAAGTGATATGTATAAAATGGGGATAGATGGCATGCATGTAAATTTGTATTTATGAAGGTTGAGTCGAAGGAAGAAATAGGGTTTGTCTAGTCGTGTGTTACTGGTGAAAATGGGCCGAGTTCATGGAAAATTAGGGCTTGTTTGGTTGTTGTGTGGGTGTGTCGAATGGCTATAAACAAAGAGTATTGTGTGTACAATTAAGGTCGAGTCAAGTTGGTTTCAAAATAGGTCGAATATGGGTTAAAGGTTGGGTCGTATGGGGTCACTGAGCTAGGTTTAAAAAGGGTTGTTTGTGGTTGTTGTGTCGAGTTCCAAACGGGGTGATTTTATGTGGTCGAATGGGGAGGTGGTTGTAGTGTAGTATAGGCTAGAAGTGGAGTCGTGTGTATGTATTTTAGAGTCAAGAAACGGGGGTCAATATGGGTACAGACTTGGTCGAAAGATGGTTTATGTTGGGTTGTGTCGTGTAAAATGAACAAAGAAAAAGGACATAAAGGGTGTGACGAGTTGTTTGGTATATTGAGTTAGGGTTTTAATAGATTGATTAGGGTAGTTGCATGGAATAATTAATGAGGTGTTTAAAATGTACAAGTATGAGAATTTCTATATAATTATGTAATTTACACTTTAGCCCTGAACTTTAATAAAATGACATTTTAAACCCTAAACTACTATAAGTTGTCATATTAAACCCTAAACTATAATGTTGGTCATATTAAGCCTTTAAGTTTACTTAATTGTCATTTATAACCCTAAAAGTTATTAATCGAGAAACTTACTAATTATGGAAACTTACTAAATATGGAAACTTACTAATTATGGCAAGTTACTAAAAATAGAAAGTTACTAAAAGTGGGAAGTTTCTAAAAATAGAAAGAAGTCTTAAATGGGAAACCTGAATAACTATAAGCAGTAAACTTGTAAAATGAGCTTATAACTAATACGTAATCATTAATTTGTATATGTTTGGTGAAGAAGGAGTAATTCCCTGTTTCGGTGTGCTTTCTTATTTTGTTGGTTGCTTTGCATAAGGTACAGATATTCTACCCTTTCTCAGTAAGGGTGTCTTTTCTCATGACTTTTGATCCTTGACTTGATTCGTTTGCTTTGATATAATATGAGCCTTTGCTATGATCCCATTGATATGATCCTTTACTATGATCCCTTTGATATGATACTTTGCTATGATTCAGTTCTGTTTGATACATTCAGTTTGGATGTGATATGATGACCTGATATGATATGATATGATATGATATGATTTGTTTTGTTTTGTCGCCCAAGCTAACTAGCCATGGAGGTACCATGGCCATGTCATTGAGGCACCAATGGCATGGCACTTTCTGTGGAGGTGTGATTGATCAACGGCGTCCCCTTCTGTTCTGTTATGTTATTTGTACGCATTGGCCATTACGATATGTGTGTATACTTGTCTAGTACAAGGTACATATATGATTTGTTTTGCAGGGGGCGTATGGATGCATCCTAGGTATACGTTTGGTGTGATTGTTGTGATTGGTGTGATTGTTGTGTTTATGATGTGACTTAGTGATTGGTTTGTGCGTGCCGTGCACCCCTCTCACTTCTGGTACTTGAGAGGTCTCCCCTCCTTGTACATTATGGTTTGTTGGATGATGTGATGATGTGGTCTATTCGAGTGGCTCGTTTAGACAGGCTCGTGGCTATCCGTTAGGTATCTTTGGTCCGTTCGAGTGGCTCATTTGGACGCGTTCGTTGCCGTTATTATTTGACTCTTAGAGCTATTCTGACTCATGATATTTGTGCATTTGATCCATTTGATTTATATTCGTTTGCTTATGCTTATTACCCTTTCTGCTTTGTATATATATCTGTTCACTAGGCTTTTTAAGCTCAGCCGCGTTTTCTTTTCTATGCGGCAGGTGATAAGCGGGATGCGGGGCAAGAGTGATGTGAGTAGGAGTATAAGACCTACCTTATTTAGATTCCCTATTGTCTTGGATATGTTTTGGACTTATGTTAGATATTTTATTTTATTTCATTTCATTCGATATTGTTTAGACTTTTGGGAGCTTGTAATTTGTAAGTCATGATGTTCTTGACTTTGCTTTTATTATGAAGTCTTTCACTTGCGTTATTTTGTATGTTCTGATAGACACCATAATGTGGTATCTTAACTAAGGGAGGGTTGGGGTGTTACAAGTCAGGTGTGCCGCTGAAGTATACCGAAGTATCGCTCCACGACTGTAGACCGTTTGGAACCACCTCGAACACTAAGCGTAATCCACAAGGGATTACCGAAGTGACCTGCTGTCAGGGCTGTTTGATGTTGACCCTGGCAGGAATTTCCACTCAATCACTGAGAATCACACTTGTGAGTTCTCTCATGAGTGTTCTCGGCAGATTACTAAGATCTGCGTAGGACTCTTGTAATTTACAACTGGTGTCCATAATGTTGAAAAACCAGTGTAGAAATGTTAAGTGTTCCTAAGAGATCTTTTGATGTATCTCGCGGCTCTATACTCGATTAAGTGTTTAAAAAAATATCGTCTACGACTTCAGAATTAGTAACAATCAAAATGGGAATCTCCTACTAGAATTTTATGTACTATATTCCGGATCATGAATTAATTGTTCAATCCCTTCCCACTAAGAGCGGAACCTAGATGGAACGAGGAGCACCGGGCCCAGCCGCCGGGCCATGAGTGCAAACTAACCCGTTTGCATAACAATCATTAACACTGTACCGCCCAAAAAACAGCCGCCCCGCAGCATCGCGCGGGCAAATATGCTTGTTGTATTCAAAGGAGATTCACTTCGTTGACTAAAGTCTTTTTTTTTTCTTCGAACAAGACTAAAGTTGTTATGATTACTTTATTTCATTGATTAAGGGTGCCTTTGGTTTGACACTTTGGCTTGGGTTTGATGTTGACAAGACAATAGAAAAATGTGTTGTTCATTCTTTTGATTAAAGGAATTATTGTTTGAATTCAAATTTGATATTCTAACAATTTGGTGGTTTTGGGTGGGATTTATATTTTTGTGGGCCATCATCTTTTTCTATCTCTCTATTCATGTGGGACCTATAGTATATTTTATCATACTTTTTATTTCTTTTACTATTTGATAATAGTTTTTAGAGTAAACTACAAAATACATCCCTGTGGTTTACACCTTTTGCCACCTTACATCCCTGTCACAAACTATTTGAAAGATACATCACTCGTTAGGCAAACGTTTGCCACATTACATCATTAGTCCCTACCTTCGTTAGTGTTTAGTCCTAACTGGCGTTAAGTGGAAAAAAATGAGGGGTATTAATGTCTTTTCGCTCTTCCCTCTTCCCATCTACTCTATTCTTCTTTCCCTCTTCTTTTATGGGGATTCAACTACTCTGCCATAAGAAAATAACACATCTCAAGAAAATCTACTTCTCTCTCTAAAAAAAACGATTCATTCCCTAAAAAAAACTCTCCAATCAGTGATAACTTTCTAGTTTTTTGTGATGGTGGTCTGTGAGTGGCACATTCGTGATTATGATGACGAAGTTAATGAAGCACAAGCTTATCGCAAGTTCCAATATTGTTTGAGTGATAGGAAAAAGGTACACAACTACTTTTACCTTGTTCATGTTTACACTTTTTTAACTTGTGGATTTTTAATACTTTTGTCTTTAACATGTGGAATTTAGGGCATCATACCAGCAATTGCAAGGGTCTTCCCATGTGCTGAACATAGATTCTGTGTTAGGCACATATATGAAAACATGAAGCTTCAGTGGAAAGGAAGGTTGTTTAAGGACTTTGTATCGAAGTGTGCCTCTACAACAACTATACCATATTTTGACAAAGCAATGGATGAGTTAAGAAAGGCAGATGTAAAAGCTTATGAATGGCTGAAAAAAATACCTCCTCAACATTGGTCAAGAGCTCATTTTAGTGGTATACATTCTGATTACTTGTATTGAATACACTTCATGCATTGAAATCCTTATGTATTATGATAATCTTGTATATGTTTATTTCACTTGCAGGCAGAGCTAATTGTGATATGTTATTGAACAATCTTTGTGAAGTGTTCAACAGACAGTTGGTCGATGGAAGGGATGTTCCCATAATCACATGTTTAGAGTTTGTTAGAGAGTATTTAATGAAAAGAATAGTGAATGTTCAAAAGGTGATTGAAAAGTCAAAAGGTCCTCTAACACCATCTGCTACTGTTTTGTTCAAAGCCATCAAAGAAGAAGCAAGCTTTTATACGGTAATTACCTAACTATTTTACTTGACAGCAATTACTTAATAGTATTACTTAATGTGTTAAGGTACTTAGTATTTCTATCATGTTTTGTGTTAAGGTATTGTGGAATGGTGAAAATCAATATCAAGTTATGGGTCCATGGGATGACCAGGTAGTAGTGGATATTAAGCAGAAAAGTTGCAGCTATAGAAAGTGGGAATTAACTGGCATGCCTTGCAAGCATGTTGTGGCAGCATTATGGGACAGGGCTGGACATAAAGATGATGTTGGCATACCAGAAAGTTGGGTCCATCCATCTTATTGGCTTGCTACATGGATAAAGGTTTACAGTTACAAGCTCTATTGTTTAAATGGCCCACACCTTTGGAAGAAACATCCTTGTCCTAAATACTCTTATTCCACCAAAGCATCACACACAAATAGGAAGGCCACCCAAAAAAAGGAAGAAGTCTGCTGATGAGCTGTCTAGCCAGAAAATGACTAGTGGTGGGAAACTGTCTAGGGTTGGCAAGACAGTGACTTGTGATAATTGCAAGACTCTTGGTCATAATAAAAGATCATGTAAGGTTGGTGTTGAAGGGTCTTAACCCTCCCAACCTTCTGCTGCAACACCAACAACATCAAAGCAGTCTGCTACAACACCAAGAGCATCACAGAGGTCTGCTGCAACATCAAGAGCATCACAGAGGTCTGCAAGTACTCCAACTAGAGCATCACAGAGGTCTGCTGCAACTACTCCAACAAGAGCATCACAGAGGTTGGCAAAGTCCAAGGGAAAAGAGAAAATGGTTTAATTGTTATGGCTATTTTCAAAACAATGTTCTAAATATGTAATCTTTAAGTGGTTATTTTGAAACACTGACTTAGTTTAGCCACTATGGCACAATGCAGTTATTTTGGGAATGTGCAGTCCATCTATTTGGAAATTGCAGTCAATTGTTTAAGTGTTATGCACTTTGTTTGTGCAGTTTAAATGTAATGCAGTTTGGTTTAGGTGTTATGTAGTTTACTTTGTCCAGTTTAAGGTTATTGCAGTTAACTCTTGATGTTCATATTTGTTGCATTTTACTTCATTGTTTACTTTGTCCAGTTTACTCTTATTGCAGTTTGGTTTAACTTTGTCCAGTTTAAGTGTTATCCAGTTTGGTTTAACTTTGTCCAGTTTACTCTTATTGCATTTTACTCATGAAACATAAACATTACATTCATGATAAACCACAAACAGTTTACTTTAACCATCTTTCTAACCCATACATTTCTAAGCCAAACCTTCTTAACCACAAAAGCTTACTTCTAACCCATACTTCAATTCATAACAACATACAAACTAAACAAACACCAATTAAAAGCTAATAAGAACTTCAATTTGCGAGCTTGATTTGCATTTTCCCTTGCTGAAGCTCGAAGGTTGTTCATGTTATTCAAAAGTCCAGGAATGATCTCCATGGCTCTTGCACACAGTTGTGGTTCAGCCCACCCAAAATAACCACAGTTTTGTACCTAAAATATCAACACTTTGCATTAACTAAACACAGTACAAAATCAAGGGAATCAAGACATAATGAAGAACACTTACAGTCTTAGCACAACAATAAAAACGACGACCGGGATTTGCTTGTGTCCATGAAGTACGAATTATTGCTGGAGTGCCACAAAAACAATTTCTTGCTTCCATTATTAGAGATTCTTTAATTAGGGTTTTTTTGGATTTGGGGATTTTTACTGTGGTGATAAGTGAGTGTAAAAGTGGGTGGTGATTAAAACAACTGAGGGTATAAGACTATTTAAAGAGGGATTGGATAGATGGGAAGCGAAAAGACATTAATACACCTCATTTTTTCCCACTTAACGTCAGTTAGGACTAAACACTAACGAAGGTTGGGACTAAGGATGTAATGTGGCAAACGTTTGCCTAACGAGTGATGTATCTTGCAAATAGTTTCTGACAGGGATGTAAGGTGGCAAAAGGTGTAAACCATAGGGATGTATTTTGCAGTTTACTCTAGTTTTTATTTTTAATTTATTAGAAAATATATTTAAATAAAATATAATTTCTCTCTCCTAAACCTAATTCAAATCCAAATCCTATACCAAATCCAAATTCTAATCCAACCCCACTTGTAAACCAAACGGACCCTAAATGTATTTTATATAGGGTTGGTTACTTGAAGTCGTGTTATACAGAACAAAAACGTGTTTTAAAGCATAAAACTTCAATGTCATATAATATAGACATTTCAATACCTTAGGTAACAAGTAATAACTATTTGTGGAAACCAGCCGAGCCGCTCGAGAAAAGCTCGGGATTGGATCGGTAAAAAGCTTAAACGAGCCGATCCTAAACGAACTCGAGCCCGAGCTCGAGCCTAAGTTTGGGCTCATTTAATAATCGAGCTCAAGCCCGAGCTCTATACAAAAAGCTCGAGTAGGCTCGCGAGCCTAAACGAGCCCTACAAATATATATATATACGTATATATATTGTCTATACATATAAACGAGCTCGAGCCTTATGTAATTAACGAGCCGAGCTCCATTTAAACTTTGTTTTCTTTAAAACATCATACACATTAGTCGACCTCAAGCCGAGCTCAAGCTTGTGAAAATTTTCACGAGCCAAGCTCGAGCTCAAAATATGAGGCTCGCGCTCTGACAGGCTCGGGCTCAGCTCGGCTCGTTTTCACCCCTAGACTAGTTATTAGTAATAACTAGTCTACACTCCCACAAAGTTTAACGTTAAATAAATTTTATCTAAAGAGCTTGTACACATGTTTTGATATTTAGGTTGTGTTTGGTGATGCAGATTATAAGAGATTATGGGGGTTACAGCTTTTTTTTTTCATAAAATAATCTTTTGTCTAAAAAGTAGCATTGTTCTGCTGAACAACTTATGAAAAATTATAGTAAAAATAATCTCCAAAAATAAAACCTCCTTGAACCAATTTATGAAAGATTATGGGGGCTACAACTTTTTTTTTCCACAAAATAATCTCCAATTATGTCATTTTACACTTTTAATTTACAATTTCAGCTAGTTTGCCAAACATCACTATAAAAAAATATATACTTTTAATCTTTTTCAGCACCAGCACCAACACCAGCACCAGCACCAACACCAGCATCAGCACCAACACCAGCACTAGCACCAGCAACAGCAACAGCAACAACAATTGTTGCTAAACATACCCTTAATTCAAGTCCGAACTGACTTAAATTAAATTCATTAAATTTGATGATGAAACTGATAATTTTACAATTAAATCAATAAAGTCTAGTTTATGGTCAACTGTTTTTTAAAACTTCAGAACTTTAGATTATACCGATCAATTATATTATAACTATATTTTACACTTAACAATAAAAAAACAAAAAAATTTCTCAAGTATTTGCGTATATTTTTTTAATATAAAAGCAATTTGATTAAGAGACCGTTTGGTTTGTTGTTAAGAATCACAATAAGTATCGGATTTGGTACGGATTGAAAGAAATGAAAATTGAATAATAGTATTAATGTTGTTTGTTTTGTAAAATGTAATTGAGAATTGGTTTTTATTTAATATTATTATATAATAAATGGGGCCCACTTAGTCATATTATTAAAACAAATAGATAAAAAGTCCAAAAAAAGAAGAAAAGTCTAAAAAAAGAAGAAAAGTAAAAAATATCATGCCCAAAGACACGTAAAACAAAGGGTACTTGGTGGGAATTGTTAAATCATTCATCTAAGTGTGTCAGACAGACAGAAACTGTAGTGTAACCGAAAACTCCAACAAAACTATTTATTTTCGTTATCATAGCAAGCCAACAGCGTGACACCAGCAAACCAAACGGGCTCTAAGTGCTAATTAAGTTGAGATTCAATTTTCACATTTATTTGTAAATACGGGTATCCACTATGGTGGTTTATAAAAGAATGAAGAGGTACGTAATATCGTTAACCATAAGGGCATCAAATGTGGTGAGTTTATAAAAAGGTTTAAGGAAGATGGAAATGTTTATGTTTATTTCAACTATATTGCACACTCATTTCATATATATGTGGCATGAAGAGGTTCTAATTATTGAACCTACATTTAATGCATTTGTTAAAAAAGACATTTTATTAAGTTGCAAATGTTTATAATGTAGTGAATGTAGGTTTATAATAAGAAAATATCTAAAATTTATTAATGTGTTAGTATTATATAAACCATTATAAAAGAATTATCATAGTGGATGATTTAATGTATATCAATTCCATGTGGCATACATGGTATGAAGAGGTCCAATATCTTAAAGAGCAAATTCTTAAAATAGTATAAAAAGTTGGGTTGTGGTTATCATATGGTACAAAAATAACACATCTTCACTAAATGGTCATGTGCGAATGTGCGACTCTATTAGATGTGCGACACGTGTCCATTTTTTATTATTAAAATACAGCGGTAGGTGGGAGTTTTCCCAAACATTATTTTTCTGTTATTATAAAATTACTTATTTACCCTTATTTTTAAAAACTCAATTGTTTGTAACTTATGCATTATAACTTGTCATTAGATGTGCGACTTGTACTTATGCATTGTAACTTATAATTACAACATCTTTTAACACAATCTATGCTTCATCTTTCTTTTTATTTCTTTTCCCTCTTTCTTTCCTCTTTCTATTTCTTTCTCTTGAATAACTTTTAGTGGATGTTACCAATTACAACAACTTCATCTTAAAAGTATTTTATGTAGTTTTTTTTAGTTCTCTTGTTGGACCCTTAAATTTATAAAGAACTCATTAAAAAAAGAATCTGAAAAGTGTTTCAGGCCTACTCGAGTCTACCCCAAGAAAAAATTCACCTAGGAAATTTCATGATGTAAAAGACAAACATGAAATAGATGTACAAGTTTCAAAGCAGAAAGTACAGGTAATAAAACATGAAGATTGTAGTGCTAACATGCCTGTAAGAAACAGATCTGATGATGGGTTACGATGGGGGTGGTGTCTTTTACAAATCTGGTGATGGGCTACGATGGTGGTGGTGTATCACGGCTGGGGTGATGGACTGGTGGTGGCGGGGTGGCGATCTGCTATGATGGCGGATCTGGGTTGGTGATGGTGATGGTGTCAGTGTCGGATCTGGATTGGTAATGATGGCGAATCTGGGTTGGTGATGGTGATCAGGTGGTGATGGTGGTGCTGATCTGTTGGTGTGATGGTGAGGATATATTTTAGGTGGTGGTGACAAGAAAAAAGAAAGAGAGAGAAGAGCGGTGGAAAAAATAAGTGAGAGAGAAGGTGAGAGAAGTTATTTGAGGTGGTGATGGTGAGGGTATTATTGTCTTATAACACATTTAATAATAAGACAAATAGGAGAATATATGGGAAAACACACACCTACCAGTATACTTTAATAATAAATAAATGAACACGTGTCGCACATCTAATGGAGTCGCACATTCGCACAATGTAGTCGCACATTCGCACATGACCATTTTGAAAAGATGTGTTATTTTTGTATTAAATGATGACCACAACCCAATTTTTTGTACTATTTTGAGAACTTGCTCTATCTTAAACCTCTTCATAATTTAATGCATTGAGTAATGTTATATATTTATAAAGCTTTAACAAGTTTATCTATAGTGAAAATAGGTTTATAAATCTAAAAGGTTTATGTGTTTGTGATGTAACATAATTATAAACCTTTGTAAATGTTTATAACAGTGGATGCTCTAATACTGTATTATTTTGTAAAGTATCAAGTTACGTTCTTTTTATCGATATAATTAACAACGATTTTTTTTTCTTCAAGAGGTACCCTCAAAATAAGATTTTATTTTATTACATAAAAGACTTTGCTTTTGTTGTTTAGAGCATACTCGAAAGTTTGTACCAAAAAATTACAACGCACGGTTTCTAACTTGAAAATGAACTATCACTATAATCATTTAACCTATCTATCATTTTTTTCTAATTTTTGCTACCGAACATAAAGAAGTCGATGTGATAATAATCGAGTGGTGATACATTTGTCCATTTGTTGGCGTATGTGTCCGAACGGCTCACACCGAATGGATCTCAGTTATGTACGAACCTCATCAGGTCGTTCGGACCAACGGTAACTTCCGGATCGGAAGTCAAACATGATATATAGGGTAAGTGACAGTTGCTCAGAATAAGCAAGCAGGAGTGAACAGAGACCATAAAGATAAAGGTCGCAGTTGCCACTCAGAAGTGTCACCGTCTCCTATATAAAGAAAAATAATTCTCACTCTATGGTAACTGATTTTTACTCACTCTTACTTTCACCGACATAACTCTGTATCATATACTCATTCTCACGCCGGAGTTTGGTCCTGGGATAAAACCCGGGTCGAGACTAACGCGTGTTTCTTTCTTACAAGAATCCGAATGACCAAGGTATCGTCCGGAGGACCCACTTTGCTTGTTTGGAGTAAGAAGCAAGATTTTACTTCAACAAATTGGCGCCATCCGTGAGACTCGTTATTCATTCTACCAGAATTGAAAAATGACGGGTCCTACTTTGGAAACACCAGTTCACCACGCAGAAGGAAGTGGAAAAAGTAATGATGACAACAACCCCAATAGTTTGGAAGAGCAAAGCTTAAGTCAAGTAACCGGACTAAAAGCCTTAATAAAAGAACACAACACCAAAGGGGGAAGTCCTATCAAGCCAATCCGAATTGATTTCGGTGAAGAAGATCCAAAGAAGGCCGACACCACAGACACCGAAAGAAAACAAGAAGATGACCTATCCAAGCCGTACAAAGAAGCATCACGATGTCCGTTCACTCGGAGAATCATAGAGTTTTCAGGGCCGAAGCATGTGATGCCCACCAACATAAAACTTTATGATGGATCTACATATCCGGATGATCATACCACTAAAATTTGTGGTGCGGCTGACCACGGTGAATGGCCCATGCCAGTATGGTGTAGGATGTTTCAGCAAACACTGGACGGTTCGGCAAGAGGATGGCTCGACCGTTTGCCTAACGGCAGCATTGACAATTGGGAAACCCTATGTGATCAGTTCATGACTAGGTTTGCTCTCAGAAGAAAGTGCATCAAAGGTCCGATGGAAATTACCAAGATCATTCGGCAGGCCAATGAAACTCTGCCTGAATTCAAAGAACGATGGACCGACGAGGCCAGCAATATCTCCGGCGTACCGGAACTCATGCAAATCTCATCTTTTATTAACGGTAGCAAGTGCCCTGAGTTGGTCAAACGTTTCTCTGACCGAATTCCACAAACAATTACTCAAATGATGATAAGGGTGGATGATTTTGTTCGCTCGGAAGCGGTGTATCGGGCAACTCAATTACCGAGGGGTGAAAAGATGGATGCTTACAAGAAGGAGTATCACTCCAACTCTTATAACGACAGGATTCCGCGAGCTCCTTTCGCAGGAGATCGCCGTCGAAACAATCCCAGAAATGAATATAAGCCTCGCCGGAATGATCATTATGCTCCCTATGTTCCCGCCAGATATGACAACACTTATCGAACAGACAATCGCCGCAACCATGTCCGCAGGAACGACGCCAAACCGATAGACTTGAACTTTTTAACCAAGGCCCCGAAAGAGATCTTGGCGACCGAACATCAGTTGAGACTGCCACAACCCCCACCATTAAAAGGGAAGCCCCTAAGAGAAAATTTAGACAAGTACTGTGATTACCATGGCGAAAAGGGAAACCTCACAAATGACTACTGGCACCTAAAAGAGCAGCTGAGGATAGCCGTGGAGACAGGTAAGTTAGACCATCTCTTAAAAGACGTCCGACAAAGAGGAAGAGCACCACCAAGAGGTGACAACCATGCTAACAAGGGAAAGGTCATCAATATGATCCGGAGTCATGAAACAGCTCAAAAATGCAAAGCCATGGATCCGGAAGAAGATTGGATGAATGCTCCAATCAGTTTCCCTCCTATCCTGTTGGGTGACATTTTCGACGAACCATTGATCATCGAAGCCGAGGTGGAAGGTTATACAGTGCGGAGGATATATGTAGATCAAGGTGCTTCGGTGGAAGTAATGTATTAACACTGTTTTGAAAATTTGTGCCCCTCCATCAAGTCCAGACTGAAAGAGACCAATACACCTTTGGTAGGATTCTCAGGAGAATCCATCAAGCCGTTGGGAAAAATAGAATTGGATATTTGTTTCGGAAGCGAGGGACTGTTTTGCAGGACTATTATGAAATTCGCCGTGGTGAGATCCCCTTCTCCCTATACCATCATATTAGGCCATTTTGGAATGAAAAAACTATGAGTTATTCCATCAACTATTCATTCGATGATGAAATTTCCTACTCCGAAGGGCATAGCAACATTGGTCACTCGGTCGGTCATCATCTCGTAATGTTGCAAGTTGGAAGAAAAAAATATGTTAGAAAAGGAAGCAAGGACAGAAGAACCTCATAATGCCGAGATAACTGAAAAACTAGCAGGGAAGACGGAGGAAATCATAGTACATCCAGCATATACGGAGCAGCTGGTAACCATCGGAGGAAATTTCTCCAAAGAAGGTAGAAGGTAGTTGATAACGTTGCTCAAGAATAGCCAAGACGTGTTCACTTGGGAACTAGCAGACATGACAGGAATACCAAGGCGAATCACAGAACACAGACTCAATGTAAATGTCCAGGACAAACCGGTAGCCCTGAAGAAAAGAACCTTCTCGGCAGAAAAGAACCAGGCTATAACCAAAGAAGTAGAAGAATGGCTGAAGGCTGGAATAGTCAGACCGGTGCGATACCCAACATGGATCTCCAACCCGGTGCTGGTAAAGAAGCCGGATGATAGTTGGAGGATGTGCATTGACTTCAAGAATCTCAACTAATCTTGTTTGTAGGACTATTACCCACTACCTGAGATTGATTGGAAGATAGAATCGGTTATCGGATTCCGGTACAAGTGTTTTTTAGATGCATACAAAGGGTACCACCAGGTACAGATGGCAAGAGAAGACGAAGAAAAGGCAGCTTTCTATACTGAACACGGGACTTATTGCTACACTAAGATGCCGTTTGGATTAAAGAACGCCGGAGCAACATACCAGCGGTTGGTGGGCTCTGCCTTTCAGTCACAGATTGGGAGAAATTTAGAAGCATATGTCAATGACATGGTAATCAAGAGCAAAACAGAGAAGGAACTGTTGGCTGACATAGCCGAAACGTTCGACAACCTCCGAAAGGTAAATATGAAATTGAACCCAAAAAAGTGCTCCTTTGGAGTGGAAGAAGGAAAGTTCCTTGGATACATGGTAATGTCCGAAGGGATCAGAGAAAATCCGAAAAAAACAAGAGCCATCGCAGAAATGCAATCTCCAAAAACACTCAAGGAAATGCAGAGCTTGAGCGGCAAGCTAGCAGCTTTAAACCGCTTCTTATCCAGGTCAACAGAAAAGGCACTTCCGTTCTTTAACACTTTAAAAAATATCAAAAGGGAGAACCGGGATGAATACCGATGGACGGAAAAAGCCGAATCAGCCTTTCGAGACATGAAGAGAATGATCTTTGAGCTCCCCTACTTGACAACCCCAAAGCCGAAGGAAGACTTATATGTATACTTGGCGGCGGCAAAAGAAGCGACAAGTGCAGTACTGGTGGTAGAAAAGGAAGGAAAGCACGTCCCGGTGCACTATGTGAGCCGGGCGTTGCTTGAAGCGGAAAGGAATTACGCACCAATTGAAAAGCTAGCCTTGGCTTTATTGCATTCGTCAAGAAGGCTAAAAAGATACTTCGAAGCTCATCCAGTAAAGGTTATCACCGATCAACCCATCAAGCAAATATTGAACAATCCGGAAGTATAAGGAAAGTTGGAAAAGTACGCAGTAGAATTAGGAGCATATAACATCACGTATGTGCCCCGGAATGCTGTAAAAGGACAACTTCTAGCGGATTTCTCAACGGAGATTCCAGTCGGTATGGAAGGTCAAATTTCAAAGAAGGGAAGCAAGGAGATATGCAATATCTCCGACAACGAAGAATGGATGCTATACACCGATGGCGCCTCCAGTAAATCCGGTGCAGGGGCAGGTTTGGTTCTCATCAGTCCGGATAAAATGGAATACACATATGCCCTTCGGCTAAACTTCAAAAGTACCAATAATGAGGCATAATACGAGGCAATGCTAGCAGGATTAAGAATAGCTATAAAAATGAAGATACAAGTATTGGAAGTCAGAGTAGATTCAAATCTTGTGGCAAGTCAGATTAACGGGGATTTCGTGGCATACAAAGATAGCATGATACAGTACTTAGCCAAGTCTAAAGAATATATCACATGTTTCGATCGGTTCAAAATACGAAACATCCCAAGAGCACAGAACCAGAAAGCCGATATATTAAGCAAGCTGGCATCCGTAGCATTTGACCACCTGACGAAAGAAATCCTTGTAGAAGTCCTGGAAAAACCATCAACTAAAGAAGAAGTCATTAACGTAATTGTGGAAGAAGAGGAAGAAAACTGGATGACTCGAATCATTTGGTATCTACAGGAGGGCATTTGGCCGGAAGACCAAAATGAGGCCCGAGCTCTCCGGATGATGATAAACCACTATACTATGATAGATGATGTGTTGTTCAAAAAATCCTACCTAGGCCTAATGTTAAGATGTGTCGGACCTTTGCAGGCCAACTACATCATATTGGAGGTGCACGAAGGAGCATATGGGATGCATTCAGGTCTGAGAACAGTGGTCGCCAAGCTTATGAGGCAAGGATATTACTGGCCATCTATGCACCGGGACTCAAGAGAAGAAATCCAAAAGTGTGATTCGTGCCAAATACATGCACCGGTTCCGAAACTCCTCAAAACCGTAATGACATCGATCATGGCACCTTTGCCATTTTATCAATGGGGCATGGATGTATTAGGCCCCCTCCCCGAAGCTCCAGGAAAGATAAAGTTTGTCATAGTGGCAATTGACTACTTCATCAAATGGATGGAAGCTAAACCATTAGCAAAAACAACTGGGAAAGACGTCAAGAAATTCTTTTGGGAAAACATTGTGTGCAGGTTCGGACTACCAAGGATAATCGTGACGGACAATGGAAGTAACTTCATTCATGATCCGTTTAAAAGTTGGTGTGAAAGATTGAACATAACCCAAATAAACACTGTTGTAGCCCATCCTCAGGCCAACGGACTTGTAGAAAGAGCTAACAAGAGTTTGATGATAGGATTCAAATCAAGGCTCGGCAGAGAAAGAGCCGGATGGGTAGATAAATTGCTAAATATCTTGTGGGCACACCGTACGTCCCTGAAAACAAGCAACGGAGAAACACCGTTCAGCCTGACGTATGGGAGTGAAGCAGTCATTCCGGCAGAAATAGGAATGCCTAACTTCCGGAAAATGATGATAAAAGATAAGGAAAATGATGATGAGATCAGTCTGAACTTAGACCTGCTGCAAAAACGAAGAGAGATGGCTGCAATCTGAGAAGCCAAATACAAAAAAAAAAGTAGAACAGTACTATAACCAAAGGGTCCGACCCGAATCATTTAGGGTGGGCGAATTCGTGTATCGGAGAAACGAGGCGAGCAGAGTTGAGAATCAAGGAAAATTAGGGCCGAATTGGGAAGGGCCATACCGAATCGTGGATGCTTACCAAACTGGCTTATACAAGCTCTAGACAATGGATGAGAAGGAAGTGCCACGAGCTTGGCACGCCATCAATCTTAGAAAATGTTTTATGTAAGTGTAAGTCTAATGTGTCGAATCTAAGGCCCGAAAGAGCCCATTATTATTATATATGAATGACAAGTACAGCTATCCCACAGACGAGGGGAAGCAATTTTCGCCACATATTGTATTCTGAACATAAGTTTAAAATAATCCCTCCGGAAGGCTCGCGACCTCCGGAGATCAGTGGTCAATGTTCAAAGATGGTTCATACCCAGAAAGTGGTTGCCATGTATAACTAAGGCAAAAAGGCCGAACGGCGCCAGACGCCCCAAAGATGGTTCATACCCAAAAAGTGGTTGCCATGTATAACTAAGGCAAAAAGGCCGAACGGCGCAAGGCGCCCTAAAATGGTTGATACCCAAAAAGTGGTTGCCATGTATAACTAAGGCAAAAAGGCCGAACGGAACAAGACGCCCTAAAATGGTTCATACCCAAAGAGTGGTTGCCATATATAACTAAGGCAAAAAGGCCGAACAGCGCAAGACGCCCTAAGATGGTTCATACCCAAAAAGTGGTTGCCATGTATAACTAAGGTAAAAAGGCCGAACGGCGTAAGACGCACCAAAAGATGGTTCATACCCAAAAAGTGATTGCCACGTATAACTAAGGCAAAAAGGCCGAACGGTGCAAGATGCCCTAAAATGGTTCATACCCAAAAAGTGGTTGCCGTGTATAACTAAGGCAAAAAGGCCGAAAGGCACAAGACGCCCTAAAATGGTTCATACCCAAAGAGTGGGTGCTATATATAACTAAGGCAAAAGGGCCGAACGGCGCAAGACGGCCTAAAATGGTTCATACCAAAAAAACGGTCGCCATAGGCAAAAAGCCCGAACGGCGCAAGACGCCCCTAGAAGTTTCATACACAGAAATCATCGGCGAGAAACACTCGGATAATCGCCAGGCCAAACACAACAATCATAAAATGCCAAAAGATAGTCATAAACATAAGGCAAAATAGAAATTAAGATAGATACAAATATTACATGCCAAACATACAAACCAAGCGATTCCAAAATATTGTTCAATTTGCCTTACGACCTTACATCATAAATAACAAATGTTCACGGCCCCAAGGGCCTAACAGCATAACGGCACAATTATCATAAACTTCACAACCTTTCACAGATAACTAAAAGCTTCACTAGGAACCTTGAACTGCCGCATCTCCCGTAGTTGAAACGGGGACAGTCGGATTCTCAACATTAACTTCTTGAACGTTCGCGGATGATGGATCGATCAAAAGGCCGGATGAACCTGCAACGTTTGGACCTTCAACTTCAAAAGAAGGAATCTTCGGACCAACATCCAAACCCTCAGCACCAATGGTAACAGGTGCCTCAGTTGAATCATCAACCGGACGAGGGTCAGGGTTAATACCAAAGATCTAGTACAGGGGAAGATAATAAGCTTGGCACACCTTTTCGACATAGGGATACTTCATGGTAAATAACCTGTCATAAAGCTCACGGTACTTGGAATCAGCTTCCAGATCCAAATCTTCCATGTCCTCCAAAAGCCTACTTAGATCTTCCTCAGAACGCTCAAGGCTTACACCATCAAGCCAACCAGCCATTTCGGATATGCTAAAAGGGATCGCAAGGGCCCGTTTATATTCATGACTAGCCAGTAGGCGCTCAAGAACCGTCGGTACCAACTCTCGGATAACATTGAATTTTTCCATCACCATCTGACCCAACTTCACATCCAATTCTTCTTGTTCCACCTTCAGATCTTTGTTATCTTTCTCTTCGGCCTCCAAGGAAGTTTTTGTTTGACTCAAGTTTTCTTCCAACTGCTTGATTTGATCTGCTTGCCTAGCCGAAACCTTCCTCCACTCCTTTTTCTCTCTCTCTCCAACTCGGCGACCTTGTCATTCAAGCCAGATTCCCTCTCGGCACAACCAAAATGCTTTTCCCTCAATCTTCTCAACTCTTCCGGCTCTCGACCCGAACACACAGCATGCTCCTCTCGCAAATTCTTTAACTCTTCAGAAAAATCACTGAACCATTTGAAATTTTCCTTCACATTACGGTCACAGTCCTGATGAGTAGCTGAGAGATTGTTGTATTCTCGAAGAAGAGTCTCAAACTGGAACAACATGTCCGATTGAGCCACATCACTCTTACCCAGCAACATCCAGGCACGCTGGCATGCATCCACATCATCTAGGTTCTCTAGATACTGTTCTTCTCGGGGAGTTGGGAGATGCCCCATAAGCTCACGACATATAGAATGATTATTTAAACGAGCATCTTTCTTCACTGACCACCCCGGCACAAACAACCCTTCGGAGACAGACTCCTCCTTCTCATCCTCGTCATCAATTTTCTTTCCTTTTCCATGACCGGAAGAAACAACCAAGGGACTCCCTGAAAGACAAACAATGAGCAACATGACTTCCACGGTCACAACACATAAATAAAAAAAATGATGAACGAAAGTATACATCCCAGTTACATACCGTCTGGCTTCTACTGAGAGACTTCGACATGTGAGGGAGACCTACTGGCATCAGCACCTTCAAGTTGATTGCTTGCACCATCCTCTCTCTCCGTTTGCTTCCCCATGTCATCCGGATGCACAGACCGTATCGGAGCAGGAGCAGGAACATGCTCCGAAGAACCTAAGTCCACGACAGGGACGGAACCTGTTAATCTACCCCTCATAGATGGACGGGTAGAACCACCTTACCCACCGGTATGCTTTCCGCGAGGCTTGGCTTGTTTTCTCCCTCTAGCACCCCCTTGTTTAACCTTGGCCTTAAGAGCTAACCGAGCGGCGGCTTGCTCTTGCTTTTTCTGTTTGGCCGCCAACACCTTGTCATCCGCGACCTCCACCTTCTTTAACTCGTCGCTCTTGGCGGGAATATCAGCGTTGGATTTGGCCGACTGAGTAATATGAAGCTCATGGGACTGGCCCTCCCGATACTTGTCACCCTTGACCATGGAAGCTCCCTTAGGGAGTCTGGGATGAATCAGATAATCAGACATTGTGATAGCTGCAAACAAACGAAAACAACAATAAAACCACTCGGAAAAGTATACGCACATATAATAAAATAAAAATGTATACATGTACATAAAAGATCAAAGCTTGGGCTATACCCTTCCCCTGGGCATCCCGATAACCGAGAAATTACTAATGGGAGGTCAATCCAACGGCATAGAGGAAGCCCGGAGGAATCTGTATTAGGTCGATCATGTTTTCCTCCAACCTTGAGGCATCAATTTCACTGAATTCTCGCTTCGGAAAAGGATCCGAAATGTCGGAGTCGTGAGGTCTCCAAGGCATAGCAAAAGGAATCACACGTCTATCTATCAAGAAAAAAATCATGTTTCCAACCCTTCAGACATGTCAGAATCTCGTGAAAACAAACTCTCCTACCTTTACTACCACGTTTTTCGAAAGAGAACCAATGACCTTGTTTACTGAGTTTGTAAAAGACTCGGAATAGAGAAGTGGTAGGTGTGATGTGCAAGCTTCGGCTATATACTTTGAAAAGGGTAGCACGATGCAAACCAAAGAGAGACTAACTGAGAGATATAGAGCTTGAAGTATCTAATCACGTCCAACAAGAAAGTAGAGAACGGAACACCCAAACCACCTTCGAAGAAATACTCCAAGTATAAACCTATAGCATCGCTCGGCAAATGATCCATAGTCATATCGGATGCAAATCTTTCGGTATACCAAACTCCTCAACAATAAAAGACAACCCCTCATCGTCCATCTTGGAAGTATATTTCTGAACATCAAATTTTGGAAGATACTCCTCAACCTCCGGAGCATTTTCCTCATGAACCAAACAGGGTGATTCCGACATAACTGTGCCTCGGAAGTAAGGGTATAGCCGAACAACAAAAATACAAAGAAAAAATTGGTATGACGAAACGTACCTCTCTAGATGAACGAACTACGCAAAACCACTCGGACAAATAAAGAAAATCGTTCAGAAAATGTGAGCGGAAAATATGTCAGAGGAGTGTGTGAAAAATTACGGTGTTAAAAAATGAAAATAAAGGGTGCTATTTATAAGCAAAAGTGGGGAGTGCGAAATGTCGCGTCGCGTCAGACGCCGACGTGGCGCTCTCTGCTTCACACGATAGACACACGTACACGTGTCCAAATCCTATGGCCACAATAAAAATAACGGCGATCCTTAAACATGAAGCAATAATGATTTTTGGCATGATAAAATCCAGCCTGCGAAACCAAACGGACCAAGCACTTCGAAAAAGTCAAAACGGAAATTCGAAATTTTCACAAAGTATCACACTATTGGCCTAACCAATACCATGATACTGGGGGGTACATGTTGGTGTATGTGTTCGAACGGCTCACACCGAACGGACCCCAGTTCCGTACGAACCTCATCAGGTCGTTCGGACGAACGGTAACTTCCGGATTAGATGTCAAACATGATATATAGGGTAAGTGACAGTTGCTCAGAATAAGCAAGCAGGAGTGAACAGAGACCATAAAGAGAAAGGTCGTAGTTGCCACTCAGAAACGTCACCGTCTCGTTTGGCGGTATCCGATGCAGACAAAAATAGCTCTCCTATATAAAGAAGAAGAATTCTCACTCTATCGTAACGAATTTTTACTCACTCTTACTTTCACCTACATAACTCTATATCATATACTCATTCTCACGCCGGAGTTTGGTCCTGTGATAAAACCCGGGGCGAGACTAACGCGTGTTTCTTTCTTACAGGAATCCGAAGGACCAAGGTATCGTCCAGAGGACCCACTTTGCTTGTTTGGAGTAAGACGCAATATTTTACTTCAACACCATTCATTATAACAAAGATGTTTGAACTGTATCATGTGATCTTTTGATAACAAAAAACGATCAAGATATTTATTTTTGGATTTATAGGAGGCATTTTGTTTATAAGTGGTGGTGATGTGTAAGAATGAAAACAAAAGGGGCCATCGACCAAAAACAATAAGAAGGAAGTGTGTCCAATGTCCATATGTGTTTTGGCTTCTACCAATAAGATGTTGACAAGTCCGTTAACTTCCAAGATGTATCAATCAACTACCCTCAAATGTTAATTTCAAGTTAAGAAGTTAGTATAACCTAAAACCATTGAATGTGTTTTGACCTTACTAACATTGTAACATTAATTCGGATACTCTTAAACATGTGTTAACCTACTTTCGACCTAACCCTATATTTAATTAATCTTGCTTAAATTGGTCATTAATGTAAACTAAATACGATGTAAACCCTAATTAGCTAATTATTATACTTAAACCCTAACTTGTTGGTTTTAAGTGCATTTAAACCCTATACTTAACTGATTATCATTTTGAAACCCTAATTTGACCAATTAACGGGAAAGTTACTAAAAATGGAAAGTTACTAATTTGGGAAAGTTACTTAATTCATAAAACTCACTTAATTCAGAAAGTTACTAAATCGGGAAAGTTACTAATTATGGAAAGTTACTAATTATGGAAAGTTACTAATTATGGAAAGTTACTAAATATGGAAGGTTACAAAAAATGAAAAGTTTTTAAAAATAGAAGGAAACCCTAATATGTTACGCTGCTCAACAACAAGTGATGAATCTGTAATAACTTATGAAATAGTTCTTAAATAATAAGACGGTCATTAATTCATGTAGATTCGCTGAAGAAGGAGTAACTTCTGATCTTTGTGATATGGTTTCATTTGCGGTTTAAGGTACAGATATTCTACCCTTCTCATTAAGGGTGTCTTCTCTCATGACTCTTGATTCTTGACTTTCATTCGTTTGCTTTGATATGATATGAGCCTTTGCTATGATCCCATTTATGTGATCCTTTGTTATGATTCAGTTGATATGAGTCATTGCTATAATTCCCATTGATATGATCCTATTGACTTGATATGATTTGTTCTGTTAGTTGCCCGAGCTAACTAGCCATGGAGGTACCATGGCCATGTCATTGAGGCACCAATGGCATGACACCTTCTGTGGAGGTGTGATTGATCCACGGCGTCCCCATTTGATATGATATGAGATCTCTTGGCCATTTGATATATGTGTATACTTGTCTAGTACATGGTACATATATGATTTGTTTTGCGGGGGGCGTATGGATGCATCCTAGGTATATGTGATTTGATATGATTATGATCTGATTTCGTGATTGGCTTGTGTGTGCCCTATACCCCACTCACTATTTGGTACTTAGAGGCATCCCCTCTCCGTACACTTATAATTTGATATGATATGTATATGTGATTATGTGGTCTATTCGAGTGTCTCGTTTATACAGGCTCGTGGCTATCCTATGTGATTCTTTGGTCTATTTGAGTGTCTCGTTTAGACGCGTTCGTTGCCTTTCCTATTTGTACTCTTTGATTTATTATGGTTATCTTATTCGTATTATCTCATGATATCTCACTTCATTTGACTTATTTGACTTATGATATTTGTTCAGTTGATCTTCGATCTCTCAGTCTTTTGACAGATGATATTCGTTTCAGCAGGAGCTTATGTTTCCTTTTCCTATACTTACATATGATTTGATTATTTGTTTGTTATGTATATCTGTTCACCGGGCTTTTTAAGCTCAGTCGCATTTCTTTTCCTGCGACATGTTTTAGGTTTGGAAGCTGGGTTTGAGTGAAGAGTGCATAGGAGCTCTTAGTGGACTACCCTAAAGATAGGCTCCCATTTGCTTCTGGATTAGATTTGAATTCATTTTCAGTTAGATTAGTTGGATTTGTATTTGGCTTTGGAACTCATTATGTAGAGATGTTAGCATTTCATTATTACCTTAGACTACCTTTGTAACTATTATGTTTATAAGTCTTCCGCTTGCGTTTGTATGTTCTGATTGACACCATAATGTGGCATTTTGACCCTTGTCGGGTTGGGGTGTTACATACTGACAAAAATAGACTTTTTCAGCAGTGACTGTAAGCTACAGTATGCGGGACAGCTGTCCAAAAATGCTCAGAAATTCACAGAAACATGCAGTTACGCATAGAAATGCTCGATTTAAAAATAATAAATAAATATTTATTATTAACTTTAAGTGTGAAAATTACCATTTGTCACACTTTTAGAATTTTGTAGAAAAGTTATGTACATTTTACTACATGTTTAAATATTCGAATATTGAAATTAGTGTTGAAACACATTGATTTCTTATGAAAGTTTCAACAACGTAAAAAAGATGAAGAAAAAAAGGCAAAAATGTGACAAAAAACGTTTGTCGAAAGTATATCAAAGTGACCATTTATTGAAAAATAATTAAATGTTCAACACGATGATGTAAACTTTTTTATTAACGATTAACGATTTAAGAGATATTATTTTTTGAAAAAATATGATAAAAATGAGTTTGTTATTTAATGAGTTTGATATGCATGAAACTTTTGGTATATACTAAATTCTATTTTTATTGCTTAAAATAAAAAGTGAACAATTATTTAAAGTGGACAATTGTTTTGAGACATTCAAAAAGAAACATATGAACTGAGACGAAGTGAGTATCTTTTAAAGTTAATGTTTAAAACTTCTACTTTTAATTTTCCTCAACATTTATCCAGTATACACGCGTAAATAAAAACCATATTAATAACGTTGATTAGTCATGTGCCGATTAACGAATGCTTGTTTTGACCTTATCTCTCATCTTCCAAATGTCTCTTTCAATTTCAGATCTGATAACATGTATCCCTATTTAATCATGAGTATTATTAATACATGTTTTATAGCAGAATCAAGACATAAACAACCCTAAAGCCACTTATTTGTCACATTTGATTTGTTAGGGATAATCAAATTGCCATTTTGGTTGATGCACAATTTGTCCTTAGGGGATTGGCAGTGGAGCTAGATAGCATACGGTATCACCTCATACCACATCTCAACACCGCCGCTAAGGTAGTGGTATGAGGCATGGTATGCTTCGTGCGGTAATGTTTCTAGTGCATGGTATGAGAATGTGGGGCATCATCTTTTAATTATAACCAATCATTTAATAAGAATGTGGGGCATCATCTTTTATTATTTATTTTTTATTGTAGTGTGGTATGGATTGCAGTGTGGTATCCCATTGCCAATGAAATAAGGAAGTGTGGTATGAAAAAGTAAGAAAATGAAATGTCATAAGGAGATTGGTTGAGGAGTGTGGTATGGATTGCAGTGTGGTATCCCATTGCCAACCCCCTTATTTTGTACTTGCGATTTTTGAGGGAATGTACAATTCTTTATTTAAATTTGTAATTTGTTAGTTATAAAAATAAAATAAAAAAATATTTTGAATGATGTATGATTGTGGGTCCCACATGTAAGGTAGCCCAAAATTGCAAGGACAAGAGACCATTGAATTTGATGTGGATTGCTTGAGTGTGTAGATGCATGATGGGAACATATTCACATGCACATGGGGTTTGTGGGGGCTCTAAATTAGGCCTTCTGGTACTTGTCCACATCTGTCTTTGAAAATCTTTGAATGTCATATTTTATAATAAAACAGGATGTGTGTGATATTATTAACTTCTTGTTTAGAAATAGTGTAATGGACTAATCAAGATCTTTGTTTGCTAAGGTAGGAGGAGGATTAAGGTTTATGTTTAAGATCCATGACCCAGTTGCGAATATAAACTTTACACCAAAGGTATCGTGTGTTTGTTAAGAGAATGTGAGTTTGAATCTGATTCGTATATTTGAATCTGAATCTGTGACGGAAAACTTTAAATATAAATCAAATAATGTTGTTTTTTTTTTTCAAACGGCTAAATGATTAAAAAAAAAAAAAAGGCTAGTTTACATATCATTAAAGGTAGTAAGATCCTATTCCAGATCTTATTGGGCAAGATGTTTAATCCTCTTAACGCATCCAAACGAGTAAAAAAAACAAAAACCCTTAATTGTCAAAAACTTTTAACGATTCAGATTTATAGATATTAAGAGGTATTAAGTGAACTGAAAGGTTTGTGTCTCAATGATACCTCCTGTTGTATGACAAGCTTTCCAACTAAATGGTTGCCGATTCAAATACTGCTTATTACTTGTAAGATAAATTTGTTGTGTATATATATTGTAAGATAAATAGTTGCTGATAAAAAAATATACGGAGTATATATTTAAGTGATTTTATTAAGAAAACAAAGACAACTAAACTATAATTGAAAAGTGAATCTACTTGGCTAGTTCACCAGTGGTTAAGAATCAAATACATTCTAAACGAACCCATGAACAAATTACAGATTTGGTCTTTAGCTTAAAAAGTACAAGCTAGAACGATTTCATTTACCATTTACCAAAAGAAACTAGTTGACTTTATAAGGCCACTTCCAACAATAACTCAGCCTTAAATTTTAAAGCACTGCCACGTTAGCTTTAACACACCTTAACTTAACTCAGCTTTAACACACCTTAACTTAACTCAGCTTTAACCCTTCCAACAATAACTCTCAGCTTTAACAAACCTTAACTCACCTTTATATCAAATATTTTCAAATTTAATCCCTAACTTATAAATTACTTCACTTTTTTTAAAACATAACATTCATTCATTAAACAACATAACATTACATACTTAAATAATAATAAAAAAAAAAACCTTACAACGAAATTAAAAAAAATAAAAAAAAATAACAACAAAATTAAAAATTACATCATAAAAATAAAGACAATCCTAAATCTACTGTGGAGGATCTGGGAGGTTGTATTTTTTCACAATTCGAGCTTTTTCTTGGTTGATATACCACACCACGTTTGGAGGCTGCCCGTCGGTGTTCGTCATCAAAAATTTCATTTCCTCTAGCCTCGTTATCGCCTCCTCTTTTTCTTTGGTTGCCCGATACGCGGCTTCGGCCATTTCCCTTTTGTGACGATACTCGGATGTCATATTCTCCACGAATTGCAATGACGAGCTCGTTCCTCCCGTGCTCTCGGATCGAGCTTTCTTTGCAGCACGCCTTCCCATTGGCCTTGGTTGTTCATCACGACCAAACAACGCCTCATTTGTTTCGCTTGGTTGTTCATCGCCGGTTAAATCAATTCCTTCCGGCGCGTCCCATTTCACATGCCCCCGTAAAACCTCCCAAGCCTCCTCGTTGCTAAAAGGAGTGGTTTTGTGCTCGTCCCGATACATTTCTCGGGCACGTTTCAGGATATCCAATTCACTTTCCCCACTTCTTTCTTGCCGTTTGGAACGTTTGTAGTACGCGTTGAACTTTGTGCAATCACGGTTCAACGTTTTCCATTTGCTTTGGATCATATCCTTGTTTCTTTGTTGGTAATTGAGTCTATTAAACTCATTTTGCACCCGTTGCCAAAACGTATCCCTGCTTTGATTTTCCCCCACTTGTGCATCTTCCGTCGCTGCAACATAACACCGTGCAAGTAATTTTTCCTCTTGCGGGTTCCAACGTTTGATTATGTTGGGAATGTTTTCTTCATCATCATCCTCCAAAGGTTCGGGGTTTCTTGATTTTCTAGCCTTTCGTTTGATACGCCGGGAGTTTGTATTTTTCTTTGGAGGAGACGTTGGAGTGTCGGGAATATCATTGGTTGCGGTTTGAGATTGTTGTGATTGTTGGTTGAAGTGGAGATTGGAGAAATTTGTGTTTAGGTTCGCTTGTTGTTGTTGTTCGAAATATAGCATTTCTTGATGTTGTTCGTAAAGTTCTTGGCTTGACAAGCCAAGTGGGTTTGGGTTTGAAGATGAGCCGGCGTTGGGGTTATTTCACCCGGAGTTTAAGAGGTTAAAGAACGTATCGTTCCCGTCGTCGTTTAGGTTGAACCCGGACATTTTTTTTTTGGTTGAAGGTTGAAGAAGATAATGTAATATGTAGTGTATTGAGTTGTGGAGGTGTGAAAAATAATATGATGTGAAATGGTTATTTATAGGGGATTGAAAATGGTTTTGAATTTTTTTTTTTTTTTAGCTAACCGTTATGTTTCAAACGGTAACAAACATATAGGGGCTGAAATTGAAACTTTTTTGAACTCAAACGGTAAGAAAAGGACGTGTATAGGGGCTGAAAGTGATTTTTTTTTTTTTTTCCCAACTTATACCCTTAACGTGGCGTTAAGGGTATAACGCAACCCTTAACGCCGCGTTAACGCGTAACACTTCCAATGCTTAAAGTCCCTTAACGTGCGTTAAACTTGCAAAAATAGTCCCTTTAACGCAAACCTGCGTTATGCGTTGGAATAGGTCTAAGAGACGAATAGTCGAATAAAAAATTTCCCAAAATTAGGAGCAATTTGTAAACAAAACTAAATTTTTTGAACCAAATGAGACCATGCACTGTCAATCCCTATCAAACTAGAATGACTTTAATCAAATGAACATTAATCAGTTAGACTCGTTCCAATTACCAACACATCAATCCATCAGAGTCCAAAACCAGAAAATGGACTTTCGTCCACCTGGCCAGATGACATCTTACCAACTTTTCCTAGCACACAAGAGAAGAGATACGATCATACGGGCGGAACTAGTAGGGTGACTAGTGAGTGCTATTAATCGAACACAATTTTTATCCTCTTTATTTGTAATAGAGCAACACCCCCTAACATCGAATCCTAGCTCCGCCCCTACTCATATAACCGCGTAAATTATGTGAAAAGCGTGTATTACGTTTTTATACAACCAATTTAGTTAGTTTAACGAATCAAAGGGTACGTCAAGTCATCAGCCTAGCATCATGCATGATACAATAACTTTAAAAAAGACAAATGCCATTTACATTTTAAAACAAAGAGCTATCAAATCTGGTTGGTTTATTGCATCACATTAACAAGAACTCCATGTGCAATGATCACACGCGAAACAAACTACTGTCACAAAACAAGGCCTCATATAAACCAAGTTTCTAGGTTTAATATATCATATCTTATCAACATGCAGAAGAATGTGGTGGAAATTAATCTTATCATAATGTAGAAAATCCCATTGTTGGGTTCAACCATTTGATTCTTGATATGTAATTTTGGTAGGAAGTTTGTAAATTCAACATATATACTTATTGTGTTGTGATTTTTTACCGTCTAAAATTATTGTAATCCTTAATGTATACGTACACATCACTAGGTTAATGATCGATGTTATATCATTCTCAAAGTCTCGTACAATCTCACTATCACTTTCATAAGTTAAGAGCACACTTATCATCCTCACATGCATGTCGACACATTTCAAGCGGTCATAACTTGTATATCGAGAAAATAAATGATGTAAACTCTCAACAATGTCGTAAAGTATACTCAATTTTCCATTTCTTTTGTTTTAAATCAAATCGCGACAAAATTGGGAGTATCTTTCATTAATTACATGTGTTACTCTAGTTAAAATTAAGTTCTAAACACTTTTATTACATGTCGTTTTAGGCAACAAACTAACGAGTGTACGTACTCTTCAAGTGCTATTCTTATTCTCACAAGTTGTTGTTTTCTTATAATAGATTAAGGCATAAAGCTTCTATTCATCATATATATGTTGGGCATATCATACAAATTTCAACCTTTCATTGTACAACATCATATAATACACATTTAAAATCTATGAGATACGGAAAGGGGTGAGTTATAAAGACGGGGGCTATTTTTTAGGGGTTTTTTTTTTTTTTTTTTTTTATTTTTATTTTTTTTTTATATTTATAATTTTGTTTATATCAAAAAGCTATAAACCTAAAAGTGCGGAACAGTAAATATGAAGTTTAATATGTCAAACGCTTAAAACTGTCAAAAATACGGAACAGAAACTGACAAAAATTGTGTTGTACAGAAAAAAAATGGGGGACAAATGGGGAGACAAGGTGCCTGCCACCCTTGTCCCCCGTATGTATAGTACATCCCGGAATGTTAGTAGTAGAGGCTTGAATGTTTGGATGCAAGTGATGTTTTATATATATTTTAATGGATGTCACATTCCAAAAGCCAATTTGGGAATAACCCCACTTGGGTTGGAGTCTAGTGTCGTTTTTAGGGTAGAGTGGGGAGAGGGTGCCATACAACCCTCTAGTCATCCCTCTCATCATGGAGACTGGGAGAGGAGAGGAGAGGGGTCCAGTTTTCAGTCGTAATCCTAATTGAGCAATACATCATCAACTTATGTTGCAATGGTGCTATTAATTGCAAAGCCTAGTGGACTCCACAACAAGTCATGCAATGCATGTAGATGTATATTTCTGTATATGAGATTATGAGTATATATACACGTATCACGTATGTGTGTCATATGTACGTATCCATGCATATGCATGGGCGGTGCCACCGTTTGCCGTGAGGGTTGAACCGGACCCGTTGAACTCTCGAGTATAATTAGTGTATATGTATACAATGTGTACGTATTTTTTGTCACGTGTTACTATAGAGTTTCAGGTTTTGTTTAATACTTCTTTTAAACTTGAGTTGCTGCCGCGAGGGTTGAATCGGACCCGCTGAACTTAGCATAGTTAGTGTATATGTATATAACGAGTGTACTATTTTATGTCGCGTGTTGCTGCGGAGTTTCAGGTTTTGTTTAATACTTCTTTTAAACTTGTGTCTTATTTGAATGACAAAGTTGACATCGTAGTTTCCGGTAACTCAAATTTTTGAAATCATTTAAAGAAACATTTGATCATATCAGCTTTTTTTCCATCTATCTCATAATATATCTCACAAATGACTCCAGTGAAGCTTAAACCCACAACTTTTAAGTTGGTGCACAATCACATACCGCTAGACTAAAGTCCTTTATGAATATATCAGTTTATTAATCACATCCAGATATAAATATTTTGATACTTAAAGTTATAAATTTGAGTTATCCTCAATTGACAAATATCATGATATGATTATATTTTCATTCACATGCTATTAGCTAATCATTTAACATGAGCCAAAAAACAGGTTACTAATTGTACTAAATTTTTATAAATATGGTATTAAGTGTAAAATATAAGAGTTGAGAGTTAAAAGTACAAAACGTAAAAGGAGATATAATAATTAAAAGTCATTTATATCTAACAATAATATTGGTAAACTTTTGGTTAAACTGCAAAATACATCCTTGTGGTTTGCCCAATTTCGCACCATACATTCAAATATTTTTTTTCTAACTTATACATCCCTCCGTTAGTAAAAGTTAAACACCATACATCCGCGAGGACGAACGGTGCAAAGCGTTTCTCCGTTATCTCCTAACGAGATAGAAAATGTTTGCACCGTTAGTCCTATGGTTAAGTCTATTTGCACCGTTAGTCCTTTGTTACGTTTTCGTCCGATTTTTTTCGTTTTCGTCCGATTTTTTACGTTTTCGTCTGTTTTTTTACGTTTTCGTCCGATTTTTTACGTTTTCGTCAGTTTTTTTACGTTTTCGTCTGTTTTTTTACGTTTTCGTCCGATTTTTTACGTTTTCGTCTGATTTTTTACGTTTTCGTCTGTTTTTTTACGTTTTCGTCCGATTTTTTACGTTTTCGTCTGTTTTTTTTACGTTGTCGTCAGTTTTTTTTACGTTTTCGTCCGATTTTTTACGTTTTCGTCTTTTTTTTACGTTTTCATCCATTTTTATACGTTTTTGTCCGGTTTTTTATGTTTTTGTCTTATTTTTTACGTTTTCGTCTAATTTTTTACGTTTTTGTCCGATTTTTTACGTTTTTGGCCGATTTTTTACGTTTTCGTCTGTTTTTTTACGTTTTCGTCTGGTTTTTTTCGTTTTCGTCCGATTTTTTTCGTTTTCGTCCAATTTTTTTCGTTTTCGTCCATTTTTTTACGTTTTCGTCTTTTTTTTACGTTTTCGGAGCCTGCAGACTCCCTACCGGGGCGTTTGGGACTTTCTGTGAAGGCCCAGCCGGGACGGCTGGGACTTTCTGTGAAGGCCCAGCCGGTGGTTGGAACTCCAGCCGGGCGGCTAGGACTTTTCTGAGAAGCCCAACCGGCGGTTGGGAGCGATTTTCAGATTTTGGCAATTTTTGGAAAATCATATCTTTCAAACCGTAAGTCATCACGGGTCGTGCCACCCGGCGTTTCGAAGGTAATTGAGTATAGTTTCATTTAAAAATGGTTTCAAGGTCTGAACGTTTATGGATTTTTATAAATGGTCAAAAGAATAACAGGATATCCGTAAAAGTTAAGCGTTTCCGCGTAAAAGTTCAAAGTTTTTGGTCTAAGCGGGCACGGGTTGTAACAACTTGGTATCAGAGCTTCGGTTTAAGTGAATTAGGTTTCCTTTAGGTTGCCTAGACTTAAACCGAAACTCTGATACCAAGTTGTTACAACCCGTGCCCGCTTAGACCAAAAACTTTGAACTTTTACGCGGAAACGCTTAACTTTTACGGATATCCTGTTATTCTTTTGACCATTTATAAAAATCCATAAACGTTCAGACCTTGAAACCATTTTTAAATGAAACTATACTCAATTACCTTCGAAACGCCGGGTGGCACGACCCGTGATGACTTACGGTTTGAAAGATATGATTTTCCAAAAATTGCCAAAATCTGAAAATCGCTCCCAACCGCCGGTTGGGCTTCTCAGAAAAGTCCTAGCCGCCCGGCTGGAGTTCCAACCACCGGCTGGGCCTTCACAGAAAGTCCCAGCCGTCCCGGCTGGGCCTTCACAGAAAGTCCCAAACGCCCCAGCAGGGAGTCTGCAGGCTCCGAAAACGTAAAAAAACAGACGAAAACGTAAAAAAATGGACGAAAATGAAAAAAACAGACGAAAACGAAAAAAATCGGACGAAAACGTAAAAAATTAGACGAAAACGTAAAAAATCAGACAAAAACGTAAAAAACCGGACAAAAACGTATAAAAATGGATGAAAACGTAAAAAAACAGACGAAAACGTAAAAAATCAGACGAAAACGTAAAAAATCGGACTAAAACGTTAAAAATCGGACGAAAATGTAAAAAAACAGACGAAAACGTAAAAAAACTGACGAAAACGTAAAAAATCGGACGAAAACGTGAAAAAACAGACGAAAACGTAAAAAATCGGACGAAAACGAAAAAAATCGGACAAAAACGTAACAAAGGACTAACGGTGCAAATAGACTTAACCATAGGACTAACGGTGCAAACATTTTCTATCTCGTTAGGAGATAACGGAGAAACGCTTTGCACCGTTCGTCCTCGCGGATGTATGGTGTTTAACTTTTACTAACGGAGGGATGTATAAGTTAGAAAAAAAAGATTTGGATGTATGGTGCGAAATTGGGCAAACCACAGGGATGTATTTTGCAGTTTACTCTTTTGTTAATGGAAAAAGATATTGAAAAAATAAGTTTAAACAACATGTTAAAAAATTACTTAAAATTTAAATGAATCATGCATGGATATGTTTTGTAATGAATACATACGCTATTATATATTTCTTTTAAATGTAATATAGGTTAATTAACGAGCTGGGAAACTCGCGCGTTGCAGGGGGAGCGCTTTGCAGTTTTATTTATTTATTTATTTATTTATTTTTTAATGTTGTTTTAGCTGTTGTTGGTATATGTAAAAAGTGGCTAAATTTTTTGTGTTGATGTTGGTTTGTTAGATTATATGAATAAATAGTTATATGAAGATTTTGCATGGGCCTATTGGTTTCGAGAAAGTATGGCATATTTATACTCGTTTTTGTTGGAAAAATTATTTCGTGAACAATGGCGCAAGTTTCATAATTTTTCGAGTCCGTTTGGTACGTCGAATGGGTCCTACAGTGTTTATTGCAAAAGTTTAGCCATTTTGTCAGAAATGGTCCCTCCACCCAAAGGTTTTATTTCCACCCTTTCAGTTTTGTCTTTGCCCAAGTTTGGTCCCTCCTGAAAATATAAAAACCCAAAATTATTTATTTATTTCATTTTAACACACACACACAAACACATTCCTCCCCTTTCTCTCTCTACCCTTGCCACCGACAACCTCCGTCCGGCCACCACCGTCACTTCCGGCCAACCACCTTCGCCGGAATATTTTTCGGCGCGATCTTTTAATTGCCAAATCAATAGATCGGTTTATCCCGATCATTTCTGGAGCTTCTTGGCTCATAACTCACACCGCAACACCACCCACGCGCCACCACCACCTTCGTTAACACCACCGCCACCACCACAGCCCGTCTCACCTTATTTTCATGCGCCTCTATCCCCTTTGTATTTAAATATTTTTGAAACCCTAATTTCTATATTTTATTAAATCCGATTTATATAAACTTTTTCTAATAAAAACCTATTGTTTTTTATGAAAACCATGTGGAACTCGTGTTTTGACCCTGACTCGGTCGCGACTCGTTCGTGAGTTGGCTGCGACTCGGACTCACCGAGTCAACTCGTGTTGACTCGAGGTGAGTTGTTTGTTTATTCGGTTTCTTTTATTCTCCTTTATCTCTTGATGCGTTGTAGGTCGTTTGGTTTGGTCTCGGGTTTGTTTGAGGTCTCGACAGCCGGCGTAAGGCGAAGCCAAGCCGTGACTCGTGGTGAGTCACGGCGAGGCGAGGTGTAGTTGTTTAGGGTTAGGGTTCAGATTGTTGGATTGTGGAGTTGTGAGGTTTGTGTTGGATTTGTTTGCGGTTTGGATTTTGTTTGAGTTGATTTTGATATACAGTTGGATTTGTTGCGAATTAGTGTAATATCTAGGGGTGTTCGCGGGGCGGTTCGGTTCGGTTAGTTGGAAGATTTAAATTATCCATCGCGGGGCGGGTAATTAATTTTACTATCCGAAACCGAACTGTACTAGGCGGGTAACCGGACAAGCGGGTACCCGAAATGAGCGGTTACCTGCGGTTCGGGTCATGGTTAACCATTTTAGACATTTAATCGAGTTTAACCTTTTAAACAATAACATGTTCTAGAACGTAAAATGTCATTTTAGTAAAATTAAATGACATTTAATACATAATAGTCATATAAAAGTTATCCCGTTAGAATAATTGCATTCAAATATCCATACATAATCAATTAACAAAATAATAGTTATTCAACGTTTATAGATTACAATCACATTTATCAACTTTAACACATAAATATTTAGAAATGTTCACATTAGGAGCGAAAAAGGCGTTATACAATAAAATTAGTGCAATAATATAATTTAATACTTGTACAAATAGTTGAATATTTAGTTAAAAAAACCTTCATGTATTAATCACGATTCGGTTCGGTTTATCGCGGATATCAAAAAATAAAAACCGAAACCGAACCGTGATAAGCGGGTTTTTTCGGTTTTGGTTTTTTTTTGTTTCGGTTTCTTCGGTTTCGGGTTTTTTCGGTTTCGGATTGAGCGGTTCGGCTCGGTTCTTCGGTTTCTCGGATTTTTTGAACACCCCTAGTAATATCATATTGATTTGATTGTACATATATAGTTTTGTAATAGCTGGGGGGAAAAAATTGAGTGCTACAGTTCAGCAGCAGCACAGTGTAGCACACGTTTCACTGTTGTGCACAACTTGTTTAAGCACATGTTACTGTAGAAACAACAGTGCCAACAACTGTTTTGTACATGTTTTTGAAGCAGCAAAAATCCTGCCTTTTAACATATATAGATAATTTGTCATTTTTGGCATAAATACGTGTTCTCGAACCCTCTGAATTTGGTCCCCGAGGCCCCTGTTTTCATTTTGCCTAAATTTCATGTATGTTTGTTTGCAAGTAATACTATATTAATGAAGTTGTGAAACGTATTATTATCTTCTTCATTGTAAATACAAGTGATAGGAAAATATGTGGAATGAGTCAACTATTGTGGACACTTATTGACATTTCTTTGTAGTTATGTAAAAGAAATTATTCCGTATAACTAACTCATGTAACAATTTTTAAGTGGCAAACAATTATTGAGATCTTTTAATGTTTACTCTATGAATCTAAATAACCAAAACAATAATATAGTGAATCATTAAATATACAATTCTCTAAATCCATAAAAAAAGGTGTAGATTGGCGAGAATACCCTGACTCGAGTGCTTTTTGGTATCAGTCATTGTCCACCCCACAAAGAATAGCTCCAGCAACTCTCCTGGCCCAGTGTGGCACCAACTGGAGGTAGTAAGAGCCGAGACTCGAACCTTTGACTTTTTATCTACAAAATCTCTCCAGTGGGCACATGAATTTTTTTGGATGTGGGTAGCAACTGAGCCTTGGTTACAATTCTCTAAATACTTTTTATACTTTGTGCCTTTGTGGCACCCAAGGAGAGCTTGGAAGAGGCTATGCAACCGCGCATGGTCAATTAAGTGGAAGACAATGTGATAAACGTGGAATCAAGCATGATGCAAGATGGGGTAAAGAAAGTTAGATTTGCTTCTACGTGTAATATTGTGGCGGTTGAAGGTAATATTGAATTGAGTGAGAAACTTCTACATGAACGGTATGATTATGTCAAGTACTAGATGATGGATGATGTGGATGTGATAGGTTAATTCTCTCTGAATAATCAAGAGAGATGAATGATCATTATATAATTGATTTACATCATACAAGAAAGGAAATAAATAATTACACATAACAACTGATTGATACACAATAAATGAAAATGAATATATACGAAAATAGAGAGATTTGATATTATCTTTTATCCCCCGTCAAGCGAAACGGCGGTGGACAAACACGTAGAAGATCCCGGAAGTGCTCGAACTGAGGTCGAGGCAAGCTTTTGGTGAAAATATCCGCAAGTTGAAGCTTGGTAGGTACAAACTTAGTGTGCAGCTTCCCGGACATGACTAACTCACGAACAAAATGATAATCCAGATCAATATGCTTTGCACGTTTGTTGGACACTGGATTCTGACTCATAAATAGAGCACTCCGATTGTCACATAGAAGCGTTGGACGAGAAGGAGGAAGTGCTCGAAGCTCCTGCAGTAGATGCGTTAACCAAACAATCTCAGCAGCCGCATTTGCCATTGCACGATACTCGGATTCACAACTTGAGCGAGCGACCGTTGGTTGCTTTTTGGCGCTCCAAGAGACTAAATTGCCACCTAGAAAAATAGAATATCCATATGTAGAACGTCTTGTCTCGATACACCGTGCCCAATCTGCATCAGAATAACCCAAAATAGTTGAAGAAAGAGGACGAGTGAAAACAAGTCCATGAGAGATGGTGCCTTTAACATATCGTAAGATCCTCTTGACAAGCTGAAAGTGTTTTTCGGTTGGAGCATGTAAGTGTTGACAGGCTTGATTAACGGCATAAGCCAAGTCGGGACGAGTAATGGTTAGGTATTGAAGGGCCCCAACGATGGAACGATAAAGGGTAGGATCGTGAAACGGGACACCATCTGATACAAAAGTATCCGAGGTGGAGAGAGGTGTGTGAACGGGTTTGGCATGAGTGAGACCGGCACGAGAGATGATATCATTTGCATATTTTGTTTGAGTGAGGACAAGGCCGTCATCTAGATGAAGGACCTCAAGACCAAGGAAATAGTTCAGGGTGCCGAGATCTTTGATAGCAAACTCTTGATGTAAGCGATTAGTAAACGAGGAGATTAACGAGGATTGGTTTCCAGTGAGAATCAAGTCATCTACATACACCAAAAGATACATAAGAGAGTTTCCTTGATGAAAGATGAAAAGGGAGGGGTCCGCACGGCTACAAGCAAAGCCGTAGGAGATAAGAAAGGAGCTAAGACGTTGGAACCACGCCCTAGGAGCTTGTTTTAGACCGTAGAGTGCACGATTTAACTTGCACACATAATTCGGATGAGTAGAGTCTGCGAACCCGGGAGGTTGCTCCATATACACGGTTTCGGAGAGAGAGCTGTTTAAAAAGGCATTGTTGACGTCAAGTTGGCGAAGAGACCAACCATTGATAACCGCTAGGGATAGAACAACGCGTATGGTAGATGCTTTAACAACGGGACTAAACGTGTGATGAAAGTCAAGTCCCGGGATTTGGGTGAAGCCTTGGGCAACAAGACGAGCTTTGTGGCGATCGATGGAGCCATCAGAGCGGTATTTGGTACGAAAAACCCACTTGGATCCAACAACATTGATGGATGAAGGTCGTGGAACAAGGGTCCACGTGCGGCTTTTGGAAAGAGCCTGAAGTTCGGCATTCATAACGTCCATCCAATGTTTGTGTTTAGAGGCACTTTTGAAGCCTTTGGGATCAACAGTGGATAGGAGAGAAGCATGCAAGCAAGATTGCATAGCCGTGGCAAGATACGAGCTATGTTTAGGATTGGGTTTAAAGGTGCCAACCTTCGAGCGAGTCACCATAGGATGAGTAGGAGCAGGAGGTGGAGAAGGGATATGAGGAGCAGGTTCGGTGTTATCAGGAGGAGAGATAGAGGACGAGTTGGAAGACTCGGGTGTTGATGGAGTAGAGGGAATGGGCGAAGAAATGGTGGGATCAGGAATGGGAGTAGTATCGAAAGGTGGTGGGGTTATATTTGAGTCAGTAGACTTGCAAAGAGAGCAAGGAGTGGAAGGAGGGTGTGGTTCGTGGGATGGCTTGGCCGAAGGAGCAGGAGGAGGTGTAGGTGGGTCGGGTGTAGGTGTGGGTGAGCTAGGCTCATGGAAGGTGGATAAGAAGAGTTTGGCAATATTTGTGTGAGACGTATTGTCCTTGTACGGGAAAAAGGCCTCGTCAAAACGAGCATGACGAGTGACATACATACGAGACGTTGATGGATCGAAGCATTTATAACCTTTATATTGAGGTGAGTAGCCCATGAAGATACATGGGATGCTTCTAGGGGAAAGTTTATGCGGTGCATAGTCACGTAAGTAAGGGTATACACAACAACTGAAGACTCGAAAATTGGAGTAGATGGGAGGGATGGAATAAAGGGTCTCGAATGAAGACTTGTCTTGCAAGATTTTCGTGGGCAATTGGTTTATAATATATGTGGCAGTGGTGAAAGCATCAACCCAATGAGTGATGGGAACACGAGCATGAAAGAGCATGGCTAAGCCTGTCTCAACTATGTGGCGATGCTTGCGTTCCGCTCGACCATTTTGAGGAGCGGTATAAGGGCAAGACATTCGATGGAAGGTGCCATTGTTGTCAAAAATGGTGCGAACATGGTGATTGACAAATTCCGAACCTCCATCGCTTTGGAAGATTTTGACCTTGCGAGAAAATTGCGTTTGTACAAGACGCAAAAAAGTATCCAAAACAGAGTAAAATTCGGTCTTGGTTTTAAGTGGGTATAACTACGAGAACCGAGAGTAATCATCAATGAAAACAACATAATATTTATGACCATTGATGCCTAAAACAGGCGAAGGTCCCCATAAATCACAATGCACAAGATCTAAGGGATTCGATGCGCGTTTTTCATTCAAGTCAAACGGTAATTTATGTGCTTTTGCTAATTTACATGGTGAACAAACATTTGGTTTGGGCAATAATGAGGTAAATGATAAACAACCATGCTTATTTAAAATAGAAACTGTATCAAAACCAACATGTCCAAGGCGATTATGCCACAATTCAAAAGATGCTTTATTAGACGAAACTGAAGCAACAAAAGAAAAAGACTTGTTCTTAAGCACATAGAGACCGTTCTCACATCGACCGCGGGCGAGAGGTTGACTTGTTTTCCGATCCTGAATAAGAAAAAAGGAATCAGAAAATAAGACATCGACTGGATAATCATTAGTTAGTTTACTAACCGAAAGAAGGTTCCTGGTGAGACCCGGAACGACCAAGACATCATTCAAAGATACGTGTTTATTAAGAGAAACACGACCTTTGTGAGTAATAGGCAATGAATATCCATTGCCGAAAAAAACTTTGGTACGACCCGAATAAGGAGATGAAGAATCAAGATTACCGGGTTCATGAGTCATGTGAAGATCTGCGCCGGTATCGGTAGTCCAATCCGGATCATCAAGGGAGACGTTGCAACGAGCATGGAAAGCACGAGAAAGATCTTCATCGCCTGAAGCTGAGGCTGCCACAAAAGTTTTTAAGTTCGGACATTTATTTGCATAATGTCCATTTGTTCGGCAAATTTGGCAGTGAGGTGGGCGATTATCGGAAGAGGTTTGGGATGGGTTTCGGCTAGAACTAGTACCAGATTTGGATCGGTTGTTTTGGGAACTAGAAGATTTCGAATGTTGGGCAGTGAAAGCAACCGAAGGAGGGGCAGGAGGGTTTAGGTGTTGAAGAAACTGCTCTTGGCTTTCGGCTTTGGTGAGAAGGTCACGAAAGGGAAGAGGGTCACGAGCGGTACGAATGGCGGTTGACCAACTTTCGAAAGTGGAACCGAGACCGCAAAGAAACCAATGTGTCTTGTCCGTGTCATTGAGACATTGACAGGATGACCAATAGCCGAGAGTTGGTCGCAAATGGATTTAAATTTACGACCAAACTCAACGACACTAGAAGAACCTTTGGTGAGTTGACGAAGATTATCTCGGAGGAGATGCATTCGTTCAAGAGAAGTGTTGCTATAGGCGGCTTCAAGGGCGGTCCAGATTTGACGCACAGTGTTGAGGCCAAGAACCTCAGCCATCGCCTCTTCGGTTAAAGAGGCATTGAGAATAAGAATAGTTTGTTGATCGGAGGAGAGCCAATCGGCATATGCCGGATTGGGCTGCTCCTTTGTGTCGACTGTAATGGTGGGAGGGGGGCCAAAAGGGTCCCATCA